>JAGQAX010000005.1:35630528-35994584 GCA_019142605.1 Cephalopholis sonnerati | reverse complement strand
AAAAACAATTAAACACAACTATAGCTCCAACTGATATTCGATGTTTGTTTAATGCTTTTCCAATGCACATCTTCATTTACCTTCTCTACCTTGGATAACAAATATAAATGTATCGACGTTATTGTACTGTTTGTGTATGCTGGCCAAGATCTGATCTGTTTCTCTCAGTCCTACACTCTAACACCCTGTATTTACTTTCATATTTATGTGGTCTAGCACATTTCTTTGGGTCTTTAAATCCTGTAACAGCCCTTGGGCATTGAGCTTAAAACATGGCAAATTACATTGGACCTCAGCTGCACTGAAAAGGGGAGGGCTCCCCCCACGGTATGTCAAAGTGTAATCCTCCATTTTAACACACTCCCTCAAGCTTTCCTTATTTGTCCTCTGTATTTTTCTCTTCCTGCACCTTGAGGTTATTCAAAGACACAGACAGTGGGTGATGTGTGAGGTATGGTGGCATCTACAAATTTCATCTAGCGTTCTAGAAACTGTGACCAAACTGTCATTCAAAGTGCTAGTTTACTGCAAGCAGGAGCATCATTATGCCAGACACTTCCTTGATTGGGTAGAGAGAACGAGAGAAGGTTTCCCAATTCCCGCTAAGCTGAATGACAGCCAAAGACACAGTTAGAGAAAGTGGGACTGCAATGTCACACACGACAGCAGGTTAGTAGGCATCTGGCAAGTGGACATGAACTTGCTGTCTGAGTTCACAAGCCAGTCTGACACACCAAAACCCACAGCAACCACAATCCGTACACAGGACGTTGGGAGCACACAGCACTCTTCTTGGCCCTTTACCCATTTTCAAGGTGAGGCAGGCATTAAACTAAATGGGTGAGACATTTCACAATCAAATAAATTAGATAATGATGTGCCGGTACTGTAGCAAAGTCTGTTCATGCATCTATTCATTGCCAAAATAAAATATGCTGACCTGGTTCGTCAAAGGTGAATTCGGGGAGCATTTGCACCCTCAAATGAAATTAATGCACCTTCACTGTTAAATCTTTTTTCTAGCCTGTCTTTGCTCATAATTGCGTGAACTCAGTCCAAGTTCTTTGACTGAACTCTGTTCGATTAATTTCACGGTGCTTGGAATGGTATTTACCCCTGAAATAATACTTACATCACACAATACACTACTGCGCTTCAGAGATTGTTTCAGTTTCACCTGAATGATGTTATGCCCGATGACTGCCTGTCGAGTGGCTTGCTATTCAGCCTGGGACCAGTGTGTGTATACACCAGTAATGTTGCATGCATGAATGCCATTTTTACAGTAAAATTATGTAACTCTGACAGAACATATAAGTTCAAATTAAGTTTCAATATTTAACATCAAGCACATTCTTGCTCAGCACAACATGGTCAGGGGTTTATTAGCTCCTGTAGCTGTGGCAGCTAATGCTATCAAACTTTAGCTAGATATTGCTGCTGTATGTAACTGATGGCTCGGTTCACTGTCTCTATAACGCATTCAGTTACACTATAACTGACACTTGTGGCCCCAACTCAGCAAAAGTTTAAAGTCTTTTCAAAGATAAATGGCTACATTTGTAAAGCATTTTTATCCTCAGCATCATCACTCCCACCCTTGCAACACTACAACCTGTTGTGGCATGGTATAGAAATGATTTACTATTACTTTTAAAGCCCTACATGGCCTTGCGCCTACATACATTATGAGTTTACTCACACCCTATGAGCCTAGCTGCTGCCTTTGCTCCTGAGGCATGACCCTCCTAACTGTTCCCACAACCTGCCTTGTTGCAAAAGGAGAGAGCCCCGCAGCTGTGGTACTCCCTGCTAGAGGAACGTGGGTCAGCGAACTAAGTGTCTTCTTTTAAATCACTCCTCTATACCCACTTTTTCAGGCTTTTTTGACACTAAATCGGTTGGTTCTAGTTTCTATCCCTCTTTTATTAGTTTTATAATTTTAATTTCACACTGTTTTATGTGGTCCGATCTTATTTTCAATTTTTTATTTTGGCTGTTTTTGCCTTGACGGTGTACACTATTTTATCTTGTTCTGTAAAGCACTTTGTGTTTTAAAAAGTGCTTTTATTATTTATTATAAGCACTTCGAAAGGCTTTCGCCACCCATTTACTACCACACCTAAGGCAGTGAGCTACGCAGGGTTATGGCCTGACCATTGGGAACCATTTGGAGTTCAGTGTTGACACTTTGACACGTGGACAAGAGGAGCTGGGGATCAAGCTGCCAACCTGTGATCAGTGGACATCCCGCTCCACCTTCTGAGCCACAGCCACAAGATATGATGTTAATTAAATCATGTCCTTCAGTAATTCTCAAATGGTGTGCCATGATGCCGATCCAGGTGTGCCGTGGGATGTGGTGATAACCTGCACATTATTACTGAAATATTCAACTGGGCTTGTACAAGCGTTAGAGTGAATTTTTAATTGACTGTATCAGTGTGTTGTGTGCACCCATTTCCTAAAAAAGAGGCAAACTCAAGCTAAAAAATGTAATTGAATTGAATTGAATTTAAAACTTCTAGGGTAGGGGTGTCAAACAAAGACCAGAAGGGTCCAATCCGGCCCACTAGATGATTTTGCACACCTCATATCGATGCACTTGTGAAGGCTAAGAGGTGTCAGGTTTCAGAAGCAAGTTAAACACTGAGTAGCATTCATGTAAAATGCAGCGTCAGAGGCTTCTCTACCCCAACCAGAATATCTAAAGATGGTAAACACTGTGCAAGTTATTGTCATTTAGCAGCTCAGAAGCTTTGACTTTAGTTTGGTACGTTGATTCCAGCATTTCTGCACAGAGGTGGAAATATATGTACAAATACACATGTAATGACAGCGAGTAGTAGACTGTCTGGACTTGTTGATAAAATTGCTTTTGTTTTTTTTTAGACATCTAAAGGTGTTCATCATCGGGTTGTAATTAGATATTTTCTTATTTACATCAAAAGAATGGGCAAATTTTGTAGGTGGTGTTATGTACATTATACGTTATTATATAATGATTTTACAGGTCTGGCCCACTTGAGAAGAAATTGGTCTTTATGCTGCCCATGAACTAAATTGAGTTTGACACCCCTGCTCTAGGTGAACCTATTTATCACTGTTTGCATGTGAGAACTGTGTGTGATTCATCATATGCCCTGATTGGCAGCCAGTGTGATAACATTTAAAAGGAGAAAGCTGTGAGTGGGACAATGGATTGCTTTATTGTACAAAGAGAGTCAGTAGACAGTATCACGAAATTACTGTCTTATACATAAGACAATACAGGTTATAGAAGCTGTTGTGCACGGATATAAATAGAGGTTTGCCTTGAGAATTTGGCTTGCCCCTTGGTGTGCCTTGGGCTCAAAAAGTTTGAAAACCACTGATGTTGTTAACTGTAGGTTGACATTGTGGTGCAAAATTAAATTAATGTACCTTTCTTCAGCCAGTAAAGCTTTGCTTACACGTTCTGGGTTTTGTAGAGGCATAACAGTGGTGCTTTTGATGCACAACACATTCCACCTTCTCTAGTTCAAAATGTATATCAATATTTCCAAAAGATCAATGTGCCAAGACGATACTTTACAGAAATGAATGCGTCCATGAGCCAAAGGAGACAAGGTTGTGTTCAATACTTAAAAAAACAAACCAAAAAAATGATTTAAATCCATTTGACAGACAGATGAAAAGTCAGTAGCAAAGTGTATGAAAAATTTCACTCCACTTCAAAAATTCACTTTCTTTTTTTCCATTGAAGCACACAAAACAATGCACTTCTTGTTGGCATGTTCCAGCATTACTCCATCAATTAATTTGGATTAGGGTCCACTTTACAGAGGCTGTAATCACGATGCAGCCGATCCTTTGATGTTGGAACAAATGAGTACCAAAATGGCAGAACGGTCTTATGAAGATTTGTTCCCCTATTTCACCACAGAGAACACTAGATCTCCCCTAAGTCAGTGAATCTCTTTTTCCTCACAATGATGAAATCCTCCATTGTCACGTTAAATGAGACGATGGAGGATTCTAGCTTTTGGGGGTAAAAAAAAAAAAAAAAATCCATCCTCTACACTTCCCCTGTTTGCCCAACCATCCATTGAAGTCTATTTGCATTTTTGACATTTATGGGTGTGCTTTCTACACTTGCAGTATAATTTATATGACTTATACAGCTCATTTACAGATTGATAGCTGCCATTCTTAACTGGCTATAATGAATGCCTCATCACTGCACAAAAGTTACTGTGCTGGATCTTGACGTTATGCCATAGACTCCACAGAGTCACTTTCATTCTTCATTAAAATCTAATTTGTCTTTGGAAGACAGAAGCCGGCGTAACACCCTCTGTTTTTTTATGCATCATTTTACTCTGTACAAGGAAACACAATTTGCCATTAAGGTTCATCTTTCAAAACCGAACACTGAACTGAAACAAAAATACGAATTCCAATTAGAGTCCCACAGAAAGTCCAGAGCAGGGTGAAGTTTGTGGCTGATTGTTCTCAATACACACAGCGATAAGGAAATGGCGAGGCAGCGGTTCCCTAACTTATACATCCCGCAATCAGGACTCATTTGTCCTTGAAAAGACCTTGTCCTTTCTTATCAGTCAACCAGTCATGTCCATTGTGGTCTTGTCCTGACTACAATAGGAAGAACGTGTTTCTGTTCTGCCTCCATACTGAAGCGCTTTAGCCTTCTTAGCCGTGAGGGACACCTCACATTCATATGACCTCTTTTAACTACAAAACTCCACATTCCAATTCAAGCATCGCAAAAAGAAATAGCACAGCAGAATTGTGCCTTAGAGCAGAGAGATATGCAATATGATGGCCAGGACATGATAGGGCCTTTATAGAATAAAGAAACACCTAGAGATGAAGCTAATGAATACAGAAAGAATCTGACTCTCTTTTATGCTCCGATTAGTGTTATGCAAATGCAGAGCACACCGGTGGGGGGAGGAAGAGGAAGGATTGCGTGCCAGTGACTGTAGGGGTCCCACCTGTTTCATCAGGCACAGAAGACCCTTTTAACCTGTCCACAATGCCCTCAAAAACACACACACACACACACACATCTCCCAAAGGGCTTTGTCATCCTCTGCGAAAACAGCTCATTCTGGATTTGCTTTTGAAACTCATGATTTAACATAGACCACCTGGTTTCGAGTCTGTTTCTCCTCGTCTCTTTCTCAACGTAATGCGACACATAGAGCCGATTACCCTCCAACACTTGTCTGCAGATCAGATGCAGATTTAAATCAACACACCTTTTCATATCAATGGCAATGGGGAAAAGGGGAAACCCACATCACAGGAATGAGACTGCGAGCACTGCGACCGCTTTTCAGGAACACAAAGGATAAATTGGAGAAGAGCCGTGCACGGTGATCAACCTTTGTTCCCTACACCCATGTGCACTTCCACATCAACATACCAACTCTCTCTCACACACACACACTTTCATAAACCTCTGCACCATGCAGTCCCACGGAGAAAAGGCAATCCTCACACCTCATGAATATTACAATGAGCTGGATCTGGGTCATTAATATGACACAGTCGTTACACTGGAGCCCAATTAGCAGTCAACATAGAGCCTGGAATGTTCCCCTGTTACTATACATAATCACTATATCACTGCTACAGACTCCAGAGCAGCGAAGGATCAAACCCACACTAACACATACAAGAAAAATCAAGGACTCTTCTACAGATAGCTCGACTAAATGAGGGGGTCACAGCTGCTTGACATTTATAAATAGTATACCTGATCAAGTGGCTTCCACACAGCATGAAATCCTGTACTGTAAACAAAATAAATGTTATGTAATGTTGTGAAATCTGCCTCGTTTGTGCGACGCCCCCGCAGCCAGCAAGCCATCAAGCAAAAAATCTCCCAATGGGGTACGCCAAAATGACTGCACACATTTTCTGGGAAATCTACAAATACAAAAAATCCAGTCACCACACGACATTACATGACTTAGAGCTAGTGAAAGCAGACTACCATTCAAAACTTTTGAGTTAGAAAACTTTAGGAATTCCAAAAACCTAAACTAGATCATTGTACCTTTTAAAGTTTAGGTCAGTTTAGACTTTATTTAAGGCTGCCCCTGACTAAGAATATTCCTAGTCAACCAATAGTCATCGTTTTGTACCACTGATCGACTAGTCTCCTCCATGTTTACAATATTAATTCAATTATTAAATGATATATTTTTGGCGGGGCAACACAATGGTTTGAGTTGAAGGTGTGAGAAAGAATAGTATCAGTAACATTGTTAACACTGTGCTACATTACAGAGAAATACAAAACCGTACTAATGAACCTTCATTAATATAGGCCTATATTTTATCTACAAGTGCACGTCACACACTGAGCGAGCCGCCTCTTAATGACGCTGTGGGCTAATGGGCATGTAGCTACTTCCATGTTTCACATGATACGTCATGTTTGTAGTCGACCAATGAAGATGAGTTTACATATCACCTTGGGTTGGTCCTTCACCTTCTCAAAATGATCCCACACTTTGGATTTCCTGCCCGACATGTTATTAACTAGCCTGTGGAATAACTACAGGTACCAGCCCTAGAAATTAAACCACCTGGAAAACAGCAAGGTCAGGCTCTGGGTGCTACTCTTGTGCCTTTTTTGTGCCAGCTCTTAGGAGCGCGGCACAACCTAATAAGAACTGTATAGCTTATTTACGTGAAATCCTGAGTGCGAAGCTGATCTTCTTCCAGACAGTGTTTATAAGTGTGTAGGCCTATTGTCTGTGGGACAGATGTAAAGCTCTGAGTAGCCCTGCACTAACATGATGAACTTTACCGTGCTTATCAGACTGAAAATTTACGACAGAAGGGAAACTTGTATGTCGGCTGTGATTGGTTTGTAACCTGACTCCTGTCTGACTGCTGAGCGTGGCCTCTTCCTGTGTCTGTCCTTTCAAATTAAATTCCCACATGGTCCAGTCATATAGGTTTTGATTTATTTTGAAGAGGTGTAACTCATAATAGAGTCACCTTTTTTTTCTGCGACTAAGCGACCAATGTGATCTTGCCAACGAATGACCTTTCTGGTCGACTAACGTCTGGTCGACTATTAGGGGGCAGCCCTAGATTTATAAGCGTAAAAGTGCAGGGGATAATCTGAAAAGTTCAAAGCTAAAGATGGATTCCTCCACCTTTTTTCACAAAGGTTCACACTAACCCCTCCAATCACCTTAATCAAGGACAGTGACAAACAACATGATCCCTCACTGGCTTCCCACACACCTAACTGGCATCACTGCTAGAGGTTAAACCCTGGATGAGTGTTTGACTCTGTTCCACCTGTGGGCCCAACATGAATTCCTAAAACAAGCTTCTTCCTGTTAAAAGAACACACAGTCAACTTGTTTCAACACTTTTGTAGAACCAAGTGTGATATTTCTCAGATGGTGCTGTAGCAATCTGCCTCATCTGGAAAATCCTTGAAAAATGTTGATTTCCATTGGAAACTGTTTGACCTAGTCTTACCTCACTGGCAGGTTCTTAGAAAATAAAGCTTTTGGAACTCAATAAAAGACAAAAACTCAAAAGATAGATATTTTTGCAGTGATAGCTTTGTAGTGGATTTTTTTTTTACCAAACACGCCCTCTCCTCCAACCCAGAGAAAGACTGTAATCACGAGGCAGACGCCTTTATTTGAATCCAGAAGCAAAGTACTGCACAGTCAGCACTAGATAATCCCTCTATGCTCAAAACAACTGGATTTTAAATCTTAATACAGTGTAACATTATCCTCCTTGCTTTGATCAGTTTTGTAGTGCATACATTTGACACAATGTAACGTACGTTCCCACTGAAACACATCTGCCAATGGTTAAACTATGTTAATTTATTCACCAAAAGGAAATGAAATATGACAAGGCTTTGAATGTTGTGTGACTATTTTCTCTCCTCAGTGACAGACGGGCTGCAGCCAAATGCTGAGGAGTCTGGCACGGGCTGCAGGAGGCTAGCCATTGGGCTGCAGGCGTGCGCGCAAACACACACACCCCCACAAACACACACACATTTCCCTCTTCCCATCAAGCGTGATTGGCTACCCCTCTACTGCCTCTCCACTACTTATATTCATGAATTTGATTTTGTTGTTTTCACTCGTGAAATACATTACCTGCTGACATACAGATTAACTTCTGTCATTGATTGAGAACCTCCAGCAGTCACTGTTGTGTGAAAATGTGTTAATTTTTTCCTAATTAGGTTTGTTTGTTTTGTTTTTATTCATAATGACCTTTATTGCAGCGTTATTATGAGCTGAGTACATTATAAAGACCAAGAAGCCGTGACATTCAAACTTTAAATTTGAGTTGTAATTAATGTGAAAATCAAGCTTTTTGTTTGTTTGTTTGTTTGTTTACATCTTGATTCCTGACAAGCTGCCTGTTTGGAAACAAGGGTGCAAAGGGGTTTCATTATATGAGGTGGCATCTGTTCAGGATTAATTCTTTTTGTGTATGAAGGAGATTATCCATTAACCAGGCACGCATGAGCTCCCTCCCTCCATCCATCCATCCAGGCCTTTCTGCAGCTAGCGTCTCAATACTCAAAGCATTTTCTTTTCTTTTCTCTCTCACACACACACAAGCAGCAGAGGAGCGGACTGACAGCCGCTGTCACAAGGCCTTGACCTGAGCAGTGAAACAGACTGGTACCTCAGCAGACTCCATAGAGACAACTTGGATTAAATCAAGTGTAAGTCTATCCTTGTCAGATCAAAACTATCATAGTAGGGCAGCCTTGCCTACATGCAGGTGCCAGGATGAGTGACACATTAAGGTCAGAGACTAACAGGGTGAGTGGGTAGTGAGAAAAAAACACATAAAGATACCGACACTTGCTCAGGTACACACTCAGATGAACACATGCATCATGTACACATGCATGCACACGCGCTCATGAGTGAAAACAGATAAATAATTGTGAGCACAGAGTATGACGTCTGCCCTGAAATTGGAGTTGTGTTTCTCTATCTTTTTTATATGTGTGTGTGTGTGTGTGTGTGAGTCATATATATAACAGTAGGTGTGTTTCCTTGTGATTTAGCGCACTAGTGTGTCTTTATAGGTGTGAGATTCTGTGGTCATGGGCAAAGGGGGGCTTTTTTTTTCCCTCAGAATGATCAAAGATACAACGTCTGTATAGCTCAACAGTCTGGAGAATGTGTGACTGCTAGCTGGGGTGTGACCACGCTGTGGAGTACTGTGGGGCTTTGACTGATGACCAGATTCCTGCTGCGATGCTGGGCTGAGCTACCATCTGATTGCCAGCCTGATTGGGTTTATGAGTTAAAAAGCAGATCTGGGAGACAGACGGCAAAGCTCGACCCAGATGTCCAGATCCCAGACACTCATTCTGCACCCCTGGGTCTGCAGAAGGCACCGGTTTAGGAGGGCACAAGCACGCGTTTCCACACGCGCACACAGTGCTATAGTGAAAATCTACAGCGAATTAAGGTTCGTTTTGAGCTCTCTTATTTTTAAAATTGTATTGTTGTACTCCTGACTCTCCAAACAACGCTACGCAGCTTTTGATTATAGGAGATTTGATGTATGCTTGGCTCTCAAGAGCACATTATCACATTGTACATACTGTGATAATCAAAACTGCATTGCATACACAGTCACAGAGGCCAAACCTACCATTTCAGTTTTCATGTTATACCTCTGAAGGTGATTTAACTAGATTTTTCACTATTTTAAAACAGTATAAAACCATGAGGATATGGGGTTTCTTTTTTAACCAATGAATGAGCAGCCACGTATTCAGTAGTCACTGCATGATGAGGCTAATCTATTCTTGCTGGTGTTAGTACGGCCTAGCTCAGGGTCAAACCCTCATGCATTGGTTTCCAACATTACAGCTTCTGTGTAGTGTTCTCAAAGGGCAGCTAAATTTTTCATTTCATTGTATTTGTTTGATTTGATTCACGCGCATTGGAACAGCTGCAAGGTTGCGGCTGGTTTTTTTTGCCCTCCAGTCCAAACTATTTCCAGGTTTCCTGTATTTTGATGATTTCACCTGAGGACACCACTGAAAACTAAATGGATCCTGGTGAAATGCAATGCTGGAGAGCCAAGTACAAAATCTTTGCAACTCCCCCTGCAGATAAAGCAAACAATTTGTTATGGACAAAGCACTGTATGAAAGAAACGCTTCCTCTCCACTGGGAGAAAGCCCATCAGCTCTAACAGGTCAAGTATCCATTACAGCTACAGGGCATTTTCTTTTCATCTCAAAAACAACACTGCAAGTTAAAAGGTAAGTAGTACACTCTCTGGCGCTACATGCACATGCTTGTTTCTACTACAACACAGCTTTTCTTTGTCTTCAGTAACCCCTCTGAAACCTAGAAAGTGACTCATTTGCTTGACAGGATTCAGCCTGCATGTGAAGAAAATTCACATTAATGAACCTGGATCCCAGAACCTACAAAAGCCATTACTCGCAGCAGATTGACGGCTGGTGCATTTTAAAATAGCCCACAGTTTTAAAACCAAATTCTTACTGGTTTTGTCACTGAAGGCTGGTGTCCATTGACAATCTCTATTTTAGCTAGCAGCTCATAAGCTGCCTGGGGATGCGCTAGTCATGGCTCTGTTGCTATGCGACCACTAAAAACCTGTTTGAAGGGCATCTCTCCAGTTCAAATGTTTTTAACTTTGAGTGTTTAGAGCACAGAGCACTGAGCACGCTCAGCTCACTCTAAATTCCACTGTCAACAACAAAAGATTGAGAAGACAGCGCCTGAGAGGAAGGTCTCCATTCCTACCCTGCCTTCAATTTTCTCTTTTATTGTCCTTTGCTTTTTTACTTAGGAGGACTTAAATATCTTACCTCCATAAGGCACAATCTGGAAGTATAAAAGAGGGCAGTAGGAGATAGCCTGCCACCCTTTCCCAGCCCATTTAACCTTTTAATTTAGCAGCAGGAATTAATGCGGTGGCCTGGGCCAGTATCACTTTAAACAGATGCTGCCCAGGTGCCCCGAAGGCAGCACGAATGACTCCTCAGTGCTGCATATGTACATATTTCTGTTGTGTTTGAATGTGAGTATTGGTGCTATACTCATGCAAGCTGTTATTAACGCAGCCATCACATCGGTCCTACCTCGGGTGCTGTCACTCTCATTTTAGCACCATGTGACATTCCAGCGAGGTCAAGAAAAGAGAGACTGGCAGCAGAGGGGAAGGTGAGGATCACTAAGTCGAAAAGACACCATCATCACGACTGGCAAGGTGGGTGATGTAAGGCAAGTGGTGAGTAATGATGCACGCTGAATTCAGGTCAGTGCTCTTAGCTGAATTTTACGAAGGAGGCGAGGAAACGGGGAGATAGTGATGGAGTTGGAAGAATTCCTTTTTAGCCCTGAGTCACAGCAGGAGAAAATATTTCAAGCTGTAATGTTTCAAAATAGCAAAAAACACAAGCAAACACCTCACAGTGTTGCCACGCTCGACACACTCAGCTATATTCAATTTAATCCACTCCTGTTTCCACTGTAAGAGTGGCAGTGGAGAGGGAGACAGGGAAAAAAAAGGAGCAATGCTCCCTGGCCTCTAGAATGACAGAATGGCACTTTTATGATGTCTCCCAGATTATTCCCTGAGATGGATGGGCTGAGCTGGAACACCAATTGATTAATCCATCGACTGGCGGAATGTGCTGCGGCCGTCCCCCTGCTCAGCTGTTCTTTCCCTGGACAGAGCATTCAGCCAGACACGCTGGAGAGGATGACTAATGAGTGAGACCACTGCAGATACCGTTCAGGTCTGTCTGTGTATGTGCGCTGCACCCAAGATGCTTGCTCGTATCTGGTTGATAGAGCTGATTATATTATACAAGCAGGAACAACATACAGCCTCAGGTTCATATGATCATCCACAGCGGTATAGCAGGATGGGAACAACTCCCTTTTTCTCAATAAAGACTATATGGGGGATGCTATTGTGACGGTGAGCTGGCAGTGACAAAACAATGACAAATTGCTACATTTTTTTTTTTTACAGCCAACCAATCTGACCACAACACTCTCTTCAAAGTGGTGCATGCGTCATCTACCAGCAGCACAGTTTAAAAGAAACTGAGGTGGGATTTTTTTTTTCTTTTTGTTATCACACTCACAATAGCTGCCTGTGTGATGCAGACTCGCATCAATGTGTCACTGACCATCACGTTACAGCTTAGTCACCGCTGCCTTATGACAGCACCTTCCAAACGTCAATTCCTTTAAGGTGACTCTCTTCCTGCCCACTGCAAATATGCATGATTAATCACCACGAGACCGACCTTGTGTGTAAAAGCGGCCATCATCAGCGATGATGCACTTTGCGAAAACTTCACATCACTGCCGCCTCTGCCCTGACCTTAAAATCCATACAAGTTTTCTCCACTGAGAGCTGACAGGACGAGAGGTCATTTGTTTCTTTGAACTTTCTCAGTGGGCTGGATTTGAAACATAGTGTTTAAACTTCTCACTGCAAATGTTCAGGTAATAACAGCAATAAGGACACATTCACCTTTGCTAATTACAGTAGAAATGTGCTCTGCGGGCTACTGTAGGATATTATACGCAGCAAATTGAATGCTGGCACATGAACAAACATACAATACTTCTTATATTGAATGCCATATTGTTTGTGCTCAGCATTCAGGATCTGTAATCCATTATATGGACGCTGTCATCTTCCTATAAAGGCTTCTTTCACCTCCAGCATTAGGGCTTCCAGCTCCAATCTGGCCTACCACTCCAGACCCCCTGCATCGCACTGCTGGTCTCCAATACAAAAGGCAAGGGAGTAGATAACGGATCACTGTAACGGTTCCCTTTCCTATTGAATGAAACCCCCTGAGAGATTTTATACCCAGAGAAGATGAAAAATGTAGGGGTAGCTCCATTATTGATACAAGTCCCCGGCAGTGAAAGAAATGAATGCTAATGGTGTCCTAAGCTGGGCTTTACAGAGATTAATCCGATTTGAGAAATGAACATTTTATTATATGGCACAAAGTGCTGGCCCTGATCTGAACTGAGTCACAGGCTGAGGAAGGGGGGGAAAAAATGACAAAGGGAGTGTGGGAAGGGAACATGGGTATACAGTCTGTCGCTTTGCAAGACCCTGGCACCTCATTGCAGTGGTGCCCTTTTCCAGCTGACAAGTTCATTAATTTTCTGACACGGCTGGTTGGAATGATTTTCAATAGATAAGTCGGACAACAATGGCCGGAGAAATTGGACATAAAACAGATATCTATGGTAGCAACATTATCAGCACGAGGGCTGGCTTTGTGTGAGCAGCAGGAAGTCCCTTTTGGTCCCCGTGCTGCACCTGCTCTAAGGCTATTTCCCCACTGCTTAGAGGGACTAATAGGGACACGCTGGGGATACAGCTGTTGTCACTCTAGCATAGTGAAATAAACAAACACTGATCCAGAGTCACTTTTAAACTCATCTGCTCTTTACGTCGGCTGGATCTTTTTAAAGCCTGTAACATCCCCAAACCTACAGCCCACATCCATCTCTGAGGAAATCTCCACAGGGATGAGAAGGTTTGAGGAGTGTTAAACGGGGAGGAGGAACAGCCTTTCTACTTATTACTATGAATCACTCTGCAGCAGTTGCCAACAAACAATCTTGGGAATATGTAGGGAGGATTTATCATGCTAAAGCCTCTGACAGGGCAAAAAAACATAAAATCGGCAGTCTAATTTGTCTCCCCAAGGTGATGTCACTCCATCATATGGAGGGCTTTTCTTTCAGCGGGTGAATAATGTCCGCCATGTTTCTCACTTTCACAGGTGAGAGATGCAATTCATTCTTTGTCTGAGGAGTGACAGCCACCTCTACTTATGCTTTTACCACCACCAACACGGGTTTATCACCAACATGACAGACATCTATTTTTAAAGCTCACCTGCTACAGAGTTCAAAAGCACTGATATGAAAAATTTAAGGTGTTTTTGTACTAACCTTAGTTCAGGGGAGTGCTTGTCCTAAAATACTCTTTATCTTTAATTCAGAGATGCAGGCAAGGACGACAGATAGATAGATAGATAGATGTGTAAAGTCACATTTAACTTCTTGAATATCGCAGGCATAAGCCCTATAATGTGTCATCTGTTGCTTCAAAAGGATTATATTCAGCAGGCTACTGGCTCATGATCTACAACAGCCATGTCTCCTCCAGCAGAGGCAGAGAGAAGACGGCAGGTTTTAATTTCAGCACCACGTAAGAAGGACAGCTCCCTCCCAGGCTTCCACAGAGGCAGTGAACAAGCGCCTTCTGTGTAAACCATGAAGAAGAAGTAGAGGAAGAAGAGGAGGAAGAAGAGAAACAGGACCAGTTTGACAATTTAGACATTAGGAAGACATTCCAGAGATGCAACCCATAAATTTTAAATACCAATACTACATATTTTATATACATACCATAAATTATTTCTCAAAGGTCACCATGGCATAAAAACACTGTGCTAAATATGGCAGATTTCCAGATACTGAATGTAGGTTGAGAGCATGCAGGTAGAGACTGGATGGATGCATACGTGGATGGGTTGTCTTGTGCGCATCCAGCGTGTCAGAGTGTGAGAGAACCATTTATTTCACTTCCTTTGCTCCGTTTTGTAGAAAAGCTTAACTCTTTCTTTTTTACTGTTCATGACACCTAAGCTCAGTGCTCGCGCACTCAACTCCAAGGGCGCGCAGTGAAACGCAAGCAGACCCACGCGAGCGCGCGCATCTTTTTTTCCCCTTATCTTCCAAATCAGCGCATGATTAGAGATCTTATAGTTAGAGGCCGCAGTATCAGTGAGGGTAAAGCCTTGGGAATGCTGTGCCCTGATTTAGTTCATATCACTGCAGTCATCAGAAGAAGAAGACAAACTGGCACATTTGGACACCCAGACAGGAGGAACAGGCTGAGCTGGGGGGTATAGTTATGTTATAGGGACGAGTGAGGCAATCAGCATCTTTTATTTACGCCACAAACACTAACTTACTTGTTCACGAAGACGCCGAGGTCTGCAGGATCTCTGCTTTAGACGGAGAACGGTGCCTCTTCCGCTCCCTCCCCAAAAACTGCATCGACAAAACATCCGCAATTCTCAGGCGATTTTGCAGAATCCGTGGTGATATTTTCTTGTCAGACACATTGTTTCCACACTCTCAAAACGACGTGGTATGTAATCCACACATCAGTCAGAATGAACATGCTATTAACTCTCACAGTGATGACAACGCATCCGATATTTCCTCTTTTTATTTGCTCTCTCTCAGGACGCACAGAACACGAAGGCACCCACAAGTGCCATTGTCGAAACTACTCTCCCGATGTAAAGCGATACCCACTGTGCTCCCAGGTTTTTCTCCAAACGATGAGTTAGGTGAATGTGAAGTAACACTGTCTGGATTACAGGTTAAAAAAAGTAACCTCTCCACAACGTGTAGAGCACGGAGAACCTCGTGTGGTCAGTTTCCAGGTCGATACATCCTGAAAAGCCCGTCATGAGACTGTGTGACAGACCATCATCCATACATTGAGGGGGCAGAGGTGGGGTTATTGTAACGTCCCGCTTTTCAAATGGAACTTTTTCTTCAAGTCCCTTTTTTACTTCTTAGTCATCAACCCCGCTGAATCTGATTAGATTTCACCTCACAACTCAGTGCGGATTTCAAGATGCTTATTTCTATTTCCCCTCCTGGTTATATCGGTGAAAGAAGTCCCGCAGTTTTGGGAGTGAATAGGGTATCCTGTGCATCGGAGGGTTGATAAAGTTGTCGAGATTACACAATATCTTCTCTTTAGGTTGCTCCGTTCTCCATTTTCGAGAGGAGGGATGCGTTAATCTGGGATGCAACATCGAAAGAAGAAGAAGAAGGAAAAGAATCCAGCTGGTATCCTCAAGAAGCCTTTAAAACCCAATCAGCAATTCAGGCAGTGCGGCTTCAAGTGTGAGGAGCCTTCGTTGTACACCAATTCTTGCATGGTTTCCGCGCCGAGCCTTGATTTCACCCCTGTCTGGACGGGACTTATAGTTCACCAACGGCAGTCATCACTTCTGCGCCCTCGTTCCATCTATGTATGCATTTCGGCATTTCAAGCCTCGCCTATCCATTGATGTGACACACACGCGGGGGGTAAGAAATTACTGAGGGGTTATTATCCACAGCTCGTCCAAGAAGCCCCGTCTTCTTCTTTTTTTCTCTCTCAGTCCACTGCAGTGTGTTTTAAGCTGCTTCAAAAAAATGTGATCACAAATTACCCCGTTCCAATACGCGCACGCGGGCTGCATCCATCGGTGCGCTTTTTACAGTACCTCAGTGCGCTCGGCATTTACGTACCCAAATAAAAACGCACGGCGCAGCACGGACGGACACTGAATTGATAAGTGCAAAAGAGGGGGTGGGGGGTGGGGGGGCATGATGTAGGTTACCTCCCACTGACAAGCTGCTCTTCTCTCCAAAGTGAGACTGCTCGGCGCTGCCGTCAGCCGCAGGACCGTGGCGGTGAGGGCAGGAGATATTGTTTTCCTTCTCTTTCAGTCTTCATGTCGCTCTGTTTGAACTTCTAGTGCTCCTTACAATGTCTCCACTGCGGGCAGCCCATGCGCCCAAGCTCACCCGGCACACTGGCATTAATTAATTGATTCTTGACCTTTGTCCTTGCGCATTGGTCAGTTTTAATAGGGGCGAGCAAATGCAGATTATTGTCTTTGTGCGCGCGCGAGAGAAACAGGGAGGCTTGGATAGACAGGGGAGACTGAAAGAGAGAGATTCCTCCCATGTGTCTCCTGCAAATGGGACACGACTGCCACCTACCGACTCCCCCCTCTCCTGTATGCTGTATGATAGTGGCCTCAGGCTGCATTGTCGCATAGGATTGCTCTCCCATGACAGACTGCGTTTTGTTTATATAGTATTATATATTCCATATCTATTTGTGTTTTAAATGGCTGCGGGGTACAATAGGAGACATACAGGCCTGCGTAATGGTTCACGGTGCAGAGAACAGCAGCCACACAGCCACAGAATGGAATAAATGTGCAGCACATGAGGGGAGTGCTGTGACAAGTCTGACAATCCAGAAGACAGTTTAATATGTGTTATAATCTTTCTCAGGCTTCAGCACTTTAGACCTCCATTTATAAACGCTGGCTCTGTGTTATGAATTATGAAATACACGTTGCAGATTTTTAGCATGGCGGCTGACACAGGAGACTTTTCAGGTCTTCAGAAAGATTACTGCTTGTGAAACGTTTATCAGGCAACCTGCTGTACGGCACATATTCTGCTAAGCTCAGTCATATTATACAACATGTATAATGGAGCACAAAAAAAAAATAGGATGACTTTGCAGATGGGAGAGTGAGAGTTTGTCTCATCTGGGGAAGAGGATGCATTCACAGATCATGTGATATGAGATGTGAGAAAACATTTGAATGCCAGACCAGGGATCTGTCCATCGCACTGTCAACATCTGATCTCATTTCCCTTCTGTGCTGAAGGCGTTGCGTCATTCATCCGTCTTCATAACTGTCGACCTGCCTGTCTGTGTCTCTGGCATACGGTAGTAAAGAGCACCGCCCTCTTGCTTTCCAGTCGAAGGAGACATCATTAAGTAACTCAATTTTTTTCATTCCATTCTTCTCGCCTCGCATTTTCCTCGGCTCTGGCCAAGCGAGCGAGCGAAACCTATTAACGTGCAAAACCCACTTTGCTCGTCAAGATAGCGGAGCAGTGTTATTGTATAATACCCTTTGAATCTACCAGCATTTCCATGTCATCCACATGTAACGGCTGAGGTCACCTCTGAGTGCCCCTCCGTCTGTAATGTGTGTCATGTTGCTGTATGGCAGCCTTGCCTAATGGTTTTGATTTAAAGCTTTTACTTTTCCATCAGCGGGGAGTCTGTGGATCTCTGGTGACCATTCCTCACTACTTTAGGTCTTATTTGCTGTGTGGGAACCATCACTGGAGGCCATACCCTTTATTTTGATTTATGTAGCGTTGGAGACCACACAGACTTTGCTGGTGGAAACACTAGCTTCTTCAAAGTGAAGCTCTGGGATACTGAGATACTGTTGCTGCACTGCATCACCTTTAACACCACACTCATGTGCTGATTGTAAAATGCATTATTCAACATTCTTCTACCTGACATGACACTTGAATTTACCTCTTTACTGATGTAAGTCCTGAGCAGTATTGAAACATCACAGCAAAGATCACTCCGTCCTTGGAGAACATTAAAGAGGTGTTGTGCTGCCATTGTAAACAATGTGACCTTGTTCCCTGAGAGGGCAAGACACGTACAAGACTCACAGGGCCAGTTATTCTTGGAGTGGCGAGGGCGAGTAAAAAAAAAAAAAAAAACCTTACTTAAGGGAATGCTTCACTATAGATTATTGGTTATGCTTTCAGCACCGTTGTAAAAATAAAGATTGCTTGACGTTAACAATGTGAATTACAGACGCAGCTGTGGTGTAGGCTTTAAAACGATCATTTCTACCGCGCCGTGCTCTTTATCATCACTTTACGGAAACCACCCTGAAAAAAAAAAAAAGCTGGTGTTTTGACAGAAGACGGCTTAAGGCACACAGATCTCTTCCTTTCCCTGAGAGTATTATGTTGTCAGGGCCTGAATAATACATGTGTTGGGATGCAATTAGATAATGTAATAATCATGTTGGGTATGCCATGTAGGTCTCATCCAGTGATCAAAAGGAATATACATACCACACTTAAGTCAAGGCTACTCAGCGTCGCTGTTTGCTCTGCCAAGATTCGGTTTTAGCTGACAGGTTTAAAAAAAAAAAAAAAAGGTGGGTGGGGAGGGAGGGGGCGTTTACACATAGCGTAGGTTTATCGAAACATAAGGAGTTAAGAACACAAGCACAAAGCACCGTGTAATGCAAGTTTTATTATAGTGATGACAGCGATGCTGTGTCACATGGAATATGCAGAGGATGTACACTCTCGGCTACTTGCTCTGATTTATGTTGAACTGAACTGCTGTGAAATCCTTCTCACTTTAAAATTTATATCTCAGCAGTTGGGGATTTGTTGTTTTTAGAATTTCATTGTTATGTTGATAAAAACACACATTACAATACCCCTCCCTCCTGTCTCATGTTCTTCACAAAAATAGTCAAATCAGAGACTGAGTGAGGAGGGGGGGGGGTTCTGTGGCACCTACAGCTGCCCCTTTTTAAAGGAGGCTCGGAATACATTAATAATGTGTGTTATTTATTTTGAGATCTGGCATTCATTATTCATGATGTTGTTTTGGAGGGTATGAGACATCACTACTGATATCCTGCCGGGCTCAGAGGCAATGAAATAATGTAGTCAGGTGTGTTGTGAGAGGTGAGACGGAGAAGCGAGTCTGCGGGCCCCGAGAATGCGTCACACGTCGCTCGTTTCCATTCTGCTCCATCAGTCTTAGTGCCACCTCGGGTTGTGTAGCGTAGGAAGCTTGTCTTTCTTCCGTCTAATGTTTGATATCCCTCCTCGCTTTGCCCTGTTTCCACTGTACTTGCCGTAAATCACACATTTCAACCGCAGAATTAGTTGAGAGTCAATGAGAGAAATTCTACAAACACCTCAGTGACGCCGTTGCTGTGATTCAAAGCGATTCATCAAATTTCACGGACTTGATAATTAGGTGCATCAATGCGTTTGCCATCCTATTTAATCTCCACTTTGATCCACACTAATCTCTAACTGTACTTCTTATCCAAGGCTTCCTTTGGCCCATAGGGCTCGCGATTGAAGAATGAATTCTTAGTTTCCATTCTAGGCCACTTTTGGCTCGAGTTCTTCATTCACCCCTGGATCTGGGGTAAATTAAAATAATTCAAAGCATGCTTCACCCTAATAACACTCTCTAAGCTGCTTCAACCGCATAATATAACGGTGAAGGAGACTGGATGACTGGCTTAGTTATTGGATATTGGCTGCAGCTCAAAGCAGTATCAAGGGATGAGAAGGCCCACACTCACTGAGGGATGAATCAGTTGATGATCATTATATAATCAGTATATTACTTATCATATCATGGAGCATCATCATCTGCCAGAGGTATCCTTTAACATGTAAACTGAAATTACCATAAGTAACACATGAACTCAAGCATGCGCATGATATCATTTTCCACTGGATGCCTACAGTATCTCCTCTGCCCTGTTGAAGGTATACTCAGAAAATACAAAAGTAATCCCTTTCAATCATCATTTATGACCCACTAAAAGTGTGTGGCGGTGTATTCATCTGCAAACAACCTTCCCTCTGCCCCTATTTTATTCTCACTTTGCTACGGTTTGGACGGATTGGACATCCCAAAGCACAGTATACAGGTGAGTTTGGGAATTTACAATAACATAGCAACCAGGTGCCAGACTGTAAGCAGCATGCAGCCGTGGGGAGCTGAGGAAATGGTCGGACATAGCCAGAAAAATGCAAACATAGCCAACAAGAGTAAATCTGCAGTAGGAATTCACTTTCACTTTCACTAGCAATATTGCTTAGAACAGTACGATAATTCTTGGATAATATAAGCCCATTCCATAGTACGTATTTCACATTTTGTGATAAGTATTTCTGTTATTTAATTATTTCTATTTCTTCAGTAAAATCTCAGTATTTACTTGTACTTGTACGATGGTGCTTCACTGCAAGGACACAAAATTTTAGGTAATAGTTAGATAATCATGAACACAAAAACAGGTCCACACACCAGAAACTGCTCCTTTTGGAAATTTAAATTGTAGGAGACATTTCTCCCTTATCTTGTTCATGTCTGATGAAGGCTGGTGCCCAAAACATCACATGTGGGGATAAGATCTAAATTTCCAAAATGAGCAGTTTCTGGTGTGCGGACCTGTTTTTGTATTTTTGTATTTGGTCTAGGCGGCATGGCAGTGTGCCTCACAGCAAGAGGGTTCCTGGTTCGATTCCTGGGTGGGCGGTATGAACCCTGGGAGCCCCTCTGTGTGGAGTTTGCATGTTCTCCCTGTGTCAGCGTGGGTTTTCTCCGGGTACTCCAGCTTCCTCCCACAGTCCAAAGACATGCAGGTTAATTGGTGACTCTAAATTGCCCGTAGGGTGTGAATGTGAGTGTGAATAGTTGTCTGTCTCTATGTGTCAGCCCTGTGATAGTCTGGTGACCTGTCCAGGGTGTACCCTGCCTCTCGCCCAATGTCAGCTGGGATAGGCTCCAGCCCCCCCGCAACCCTCAAGAGGATAAGCAGTTACGAAAAAGGATGGATGGATGGATGGATTTGTTCTTCTGTCCAGTACCCAGTATTTATCATTTTTGGATGTGTGTGCTGTTTTTTGAGTCTTTAGATAATCACAGGGGACTACTTTTACTCAGTCTAATGTCACCCTACTTGAGGCTGCAAAAAATTGCAAGTAATATTTAAAGAAGTATTTACACAAAACTTGGCTGTCTATGCGGTAGAGAGCTACAAATACTAAGAGCTATATGACTAGAGAAAACAAAGGACAAGAGCTGTGGCATTTGCTTTTGCTCAAGAGATAGTAAACCTACAACTACCAGAATGCCTTGGGCCACACCAGACCAATAAATGCTCCCATTTGTGGGTGGCATAATGTGAGCATGTCCGTTTTGACGCAGGAAACAATATGGCGGCCAACTGGTAACAAATTATCTGTAATTCCAGTTAAACAGTGAGCTAAACTATGTTTCTGAAAACATTTTAGGTGAGAGATAGGCAGTGTAGTGACAGAATCTTTGGTCATATCTGATCACCACTATTTAGTTTTACCATCTGATCTCAGTTTTTCAGCCTCTGTTGATACAATACCGGAAACAATATGGCACCCATTTCCTGTTCAGGAATTCTGAAGCCAACAGTGCACTGAAATATGTTTCTAATTACATTTTAGGTGGAATAATAGGCAATACAGTGTCAGAATCGGGGTTTACATTTGATCAGCACTGCCCTAGTTTTACAGTTTGATCAGAGTTTGGTTTGAGTTTGAGAGAGATCCCTCGATCTCCTTCCGTTCTCTTTGTGTCCGCGGTGGCAGTGGGAACACGAAAAAATGGAAGTACAACCTGTAGTTTGAGCATCAACTCAAGAGCCAGCAAAAGGATGGTGGGAAGTTTACCACAGTTCATTTACACATACATTGCTATGATAAACTGGTTGCCAGTTATCACTTAAAGTCATAAGCAAGTCAATAAATGAGTTGTTACTTACTTAGTGCCACTCAGAGGCTGGTTCAGAGTTAATCTTAATACTTATGACCTAATTATTACCTAGTGATTTATTGATAAAGTATCTACCAGTCTGTTCTCTATGACTCATCCTTATCTGCTGCACTCCCCTGGAATCACAGTATTCAGGAACTAGTCATTTAAGATTCAATAATTATCAGGTCCGTCCTGATTTGTTCCACTCTCATTCCTCAGAAACCACTCAGAATTTTGTGTACCAAATTATAAAGTGTTACCAGTATTTCTAATGGCTTTTGTGGTTTGCAAGACACTGAGCACCACCTCACAGTGGCAATCTTGCTTATCCATTCAAGCATGCTTCCGAGTAAGGTACACATTTGCAGAAAGAGCCCTCTCCCACTGCGCCAGTGTCGTTGAGTGGTGTATTTAAAATTTCAATGAGCCTTGGTTCAATACAACATCAAGGATAGCAATTTCACTAAGTAAATAAATATGTCAGCGTGTATCATATCTCAGAATGAGCACACAACAGCTAAAACGATGAAAAATAAAAAGCGACCAAGTACCCTTAGTACCCACCTAAAAAATAGATAAATAAAATAAAATCGGGGGAAAATATCCTATTAAACATTCTCAAATCTAGGGATATAAAAAATCTCTGAAGGGAGATTTGAGAGTGAAGCTGTAAATGATTAAAGTCAAGCTGTTTGCTTTAATCAAAATTTAGATAAGCAGATAAGCGTTATTTTAATTTACAGGCAAAAAAAATAAAATCCAACTTTCTCCTGTTTTAATCTGAAAGAAATTACAGTGCTAAGGAGGATCATTTATAATGAGAGTTTGGGGGTAAAATGTGTAATCTGAGCATGTTGACCTACCTGCACCCTCATTGCTCAGAAAATAAAAACAAAACACGAAGCAATTTGACCTTAAAAAGGCTCCAAGCCCATGGTCCAAATCATTCGACAGTGAAAATAAAAGTTTGATTCATGATTTTGGAGGAGCCTCATTTCTCAAAGTAAGAACATTTCAGAGGAAGCTCTGTGACTACAAATGAAGCGTTGCCAGACTTAACTGCCATTTGAAACTTTGCCACTGTTTGGCCATATGGTAAAATACCGCCAGACCAAATACAGTCTGACAAACTTTCAGGCGCTTGCACACATTTATGTGAGGTTTGGTTGCTGAAATGTGTGGGCATTAAGAAATTATGTATTCCTTTCAGGCTGTGTGCAACTTCTTTTGTGGGTCATGACTAAGTGCCAGTATCAAAATTTTGTGATGCAAAGATGATGTAGGCAGTTGAAATATACTGTGTAAAATTTGATGGAGAGGGAGGCGATAGGGGGGGGGAAATGATATGGGTGCTACAGAGCATGATGAAATGCAGTTTAGTACAATTTAGGGTCCATCCAGAATGTGTATTTAAAGGTCGGTTGCTCTTGCAAGCTTGGTAGTTCTGTCTCACTTCACTTGTGCAACATGGTCTAAAAATGTTGTTTTGCAAATCTGTAGGAGAAAATCCCAAGTGCTGTAAGTTCGTTTACAGAAAGGTGTAAGCAAAACCCAAAACATATTAGATACAGAATTTTAAATATGTTGGGGAAATGATTATAGAAGGAATGAAAGATGTATCTGCCAAGACTGCCTTGTTTTAAGAACACTGTGCAAGATTTAAGGGGATTTAGTTCCACCGAACATTGAGGACTGCAGACTGCAACCAGCTGAAACTTTATTAGGCTACAATCCCTTCAGTGTTCATTGTTCAGGAGATTTTCACAGGGAGCCAAATTCCCCACAGAGGTCTCCTCCTCTCCAACACAATGAACTAGTTACTTAAAACTGGTAAAAAACACTGAATGAAGCCGTTTCACATTACAAAAGAGTGTTTCTCCAATGTTTGGCACATCACAGATGGCCCGCTAGCTTAGCTCATGCTAATATGTGCCCGCTGTTTTTCTCTTTTAACTTAAGATCCAGATGCTCAGAGGGTGTTTAATGGGAACCAAATTATCTGCAGAGGTCTCTTCCTTTTCAAAACAATGAACCAGGTGCTTAAAACTGGTAAAAACACTGAATAAAGCAGTTTCATGTTACAGATCAGTGTTTCTTCTGTGATGTTTGGCACGTTGCAGATGGCCAAGTAGCTTAGCACCTGCTCATATGTGCCCACCTTTTTCTCTGATTATTTGAGATCTGGATGTTCAGGAGGTTTTTACTGGGAGCCGAATTATCCGCAGAGGTCTCTTCCTCTCCAAAACAAATGGATCCAATGATTTAAACCAGGGCAGCACTGGTGGTATGGTGGTTAGCACTGTCGCCTCACAGCAAGACGGGTTCCTGGTTCAGTCCCAGGAGGGAGCCCTTCTGTGTGGAGTTTGCATGTTGTCAGGGTGGGTTTCCTCCGGGTACTCTAGCTTCCTCCCACAGTCAAGACATGCAGGTTGGGGATAGGTTAATTGGTGACTCTAAATTGCCCGTCTGTCTCTTTGTGTCAGCCCTGTGATAGTCTGGCGACCTGTCCCCTCCCCCTGCGACCCTCAAGAGGATAAGTGGGGGGTAACTAACTATGTTGGCTGACGTGAAAACGCAATTGGTGCTATTTAAAGCCTGTGTTCGCTTAGTACGTTCTGGCAACACGTTCTCATTACTACCTCATCCGGTCATGGACTTTCCACATCAAGATATGATGTGCAAGGTGTTTGTTTCTGCCATTCGGGGGCGCTGTGTCATCTTCTCCTTGTTACATGTTACATGTTTTGTGAAATATACTTCTTTTTTTTTTTTTTACAGGAAATGCACACTTTGCACACAGTCTCTCTCAAAACAAATGCACTATGTCAGTACAATGCTGCGAATTGATGTTTTTTTTCCTTCGACAACATAAGCATGTGCTTATGTTTTACCAGCACACACACGTGGTTGGGTTTAGGAAAAAAGAACAGGGCTTTACAACTGGCCTCCTGAGTGAAAGTGAGTGGCTGTTGGACCCATCTACCATCCCTCCCACCCACACTAATCAGATTTCCACCACCTTAACTTAAGTTGTTGACCCACTGTGTTTCCCCCGATGTCTCAGGGCGTCATTGAACAATAACGGTGACTGCCTGCATGTCATGCTGACACTAGTCGCGTTTCCTTTACAGTTGTTCGCAAAATAAAAGCAATAATTCTGAAATTGCGACAAAGTTCAAATGCTCCTTCCAGGTGTTTCCATTGAACGGTGTTTTGCGAACTAGCCGTAATTCTCGTAAATTCTCGTAAAAGCGTTATGCGTATCGGGACACTGATCATTCCGAATTTCTTTGTTGTTTGCTATCCAAGATAACGGTGACATTTTTATTATGAATAACTGTTAATAATAACTCTGTCTCCTCTCTCCACACATACCGCGCCATCTTCCTCAAAATGAACTGGTCGCGTGACCCCCTAACGTCATGTCCGTTGACCCCGGTGACGTGTAAATGCAAAAAAAAGTGTTTCCATTACACTTTTGCGATACACTTTTATATCGACACGTCTGAAAAACCACCTCATGAGAGTGTTAAAATGTTTTAGCGATATTTGAGAGGATTTTCAAAATATAGGTGTTTCCATTACCAGTTTTTTATTGCAATATTTAGGTTTTGCGCATTTCTAGGGGTCATGGAAATGCGACTAATGAAAGGACGGCTTTTTCATCAGTGTCTGATGCTGGAAGTCACTGACCAAGCGCTGGCTTTTCAACGACTTCGTAATAGGGCTGCAACAATTAGTCGACTAATCGATGACTAATCAACTATTAATAATCGGTGACTATTTTAGTAGTCGACTAATTGGTTTGAGTCATTTTTCATAGAAAAGTGCAATAAAAGTACCCCAAAACACTCTTATTGCAGCTTCTTACGTTCAAATATTGGCAGCTTTACACACTCTCCCATGACGGTGAACTAAAACCCTTTGGTGTGAGTACAGAACAAGACATTAGATGACATAATTTTGGGGTTTGGGAGAGACAGACCGACATTTTTCAACATTTTAACAAATTTTTCGATAAAATGATTAGTCAACTAATCGAAGAAATA
Organism: Cephalopholis sonnerati; assembly: GCA_019142605.1. Classification (NCBI taxonomy): domain Eukaryota; kingdom Metazoa; phylum Chordata; class Actinopteri; order Perciformes; family Serranidae; genus Cephalopholis; species Cephalopholis sonnerati. The sequence goes on along the minus strand of JAGQAX010000005.1, from coordinate 35,968,272 downwards.
ATAGACAGATTAGTCGACAATGAAAATAATCATTAGTTGCAGCCCTACTTCGTAATGACACCAGGTTGTTCCGGGCTATTGTAGAAACCCCTTAAATCCTACACACTGAACCTTAAACACATAATTGGACCAACTTTTGTATTTCTTTTGGCCCAGTTTTCATACAAGAAGACTGTGAAGCCTATTCACCACATTGGATATTTGCAGGACTTTTAAGGGTGAGGAAGATCAATCGTCACACAAACAGTGCTCAATCCTGCCACAAACCTGAAGATGAAAGATGTGAGCATGTGCCAGCAGCTCCTGATTCCTCATCATAATTACATGCATATTGCATAGAAACATCCTCCCTGCTATTTTACTGTAAATGAAGAAAGTATTGAGCACTTGAGAGATTATCATGCTGAAGCCGGAGCCATCCCCAACGCTTTTATTTCAGGAATTAAGCTTGAATTTATTAGTCATTAGCGCTTTCCTCAATCATTCATTACACTTTTTATATCCCCCAATGAATATTTTTAATGTCCTCTTCTCAAAATGTAGAGCGCTCCCTGCACATTCATATATTGTTTTTTATCTGCTGTTCAACCAACTATTACACTGTAAAATATCACATCCAAATAGTTGTAGGACGGGATAACTGACAAGAAAAGTCGATGCCTTAAACACGTCAAGTTTACAAATGAATACCACTCTTTTATCAAAGTGATGGAAATATTTTTAGATGTAATCTAACCTCAATAGTTTATTCTCTGCAGGAACGATCCGCCGCAATAAAGTCAGATGTTTTAAGTCAGGCATGACTAGCTGTTTTCTCTGCAGGTGAACAAAAGCCCACAGAATCACGCTGCACACAACAAACCACCGAGGATAATATGGGTACAGATTTTGAAATGGGTTTGTATCTATTTCATGTAATTATGATAGTATATAAGCAAGCCATCAACGGATTGGTGCCAGTGTGTGTTGTTGTGAATAAAATACATGCACTGCAGAGTCAGGAAGTTTCCCACAAAGAGCTCATTCTGAGCCGCAGCCATGCAGCCACATATAATTCAGTATGTGCCTCTTCCTGCTGATAGTTCAGCATCAGTATGCTGTACATCTTTTAACAACTGCATATTCCTGCTAGAATTGTTGATTAATGCACAACCATTAAAGGCTTACTAAGTTTGCTACTGAGAAAATCTTGACTGACAATCAGAGGATAAAGCTTTAAGCATGACATAAACCTTGTAATCCTGTATCATAGCAGATTTAGACTTGGTGTAACCTCAGTTTCAGCTTGTTTATCTCCTTGGCTGTGTCTCTGTTCATGCAAAACAAGCAGTGCTCCAGACAATGGCGTACCTATTCACATGTGAGGCAGGGAGCAGATTTGCAGCATCTGGATGTGACGGCCGATCCTCTCTCTCTCTCTAATCCTCCGTGTGGTTGTCTTTCTGCTCAGACACATAGGGGATCGAGTGGGCCATCCGTTCACATCCTGCCTGCCATGGGGCAGATAAACAGAGGAGAACACAGTCAATGGCCACATAATCAATAAGAAGCATAATAAGGAAGTGCGCATTTCATTGGCCGTGTTTGCATTTTTTTGTTAGCTGGCAAAAATACACCGCTCACATTTAGTGGGATGGAGGTTGATTAGCTCTCAAATGAAGTGTCTCTTCAGGCTGGTATCACAAAAACGGTAAAATGCGTGGGAGCATGAGAGTTCATGATGAGTTACGAAATGAAAAGAACATGTGATTTTTGCAGCTGCTTCACTTTGGCTGTGCGATGCCATTCATACATGCGCTCCTTGTGGTACTAACACTGATAATGCTGTGTGTCCTTGAATGGCATCAGGTCGGTGATGCTTTACCTCAGATTCCCCTGTTTAGCATTTATAAGCAGTGTACAGACATTTAGTATAGTCTTGGGAAGGTTATCTCTGGAATGTAATAGGTTGCTGATAACTAATTACCTTGTTAAAACTGTAATAAGTGATGTAACTATTTTAATTACTTGATCAAATGTTTTAATGTTTTCAACTGGGCATAAGGCTGAAAAGTTCCTAAAATACAAATTACATCAATGTTGACAGCATTTTCACTGCTGGTAGACGAATTCTTCTGAATTCAGAAGAAAAAATAATTGAATTTCCAGCACTGAAAGCTGTCCCTTTCTAACAAAATGGCCACCCAACTTGGTGCGGTCAGCTGGTTGAAGGCACAGCTTATCCAGGTTGCTTACAGCAGTGGTTCCCAACTGGTTAGTTGCAGTCCAAAAGTGGGTCATGGGTCCATTCTGAATGGACCACAAGTGACTCGTGAACACGTCAATTTGTAAAAACACACTTAATATTTTTCAGTATGGAGAATTTTGGGCACAGAGTGGGATTTATACTATACCCCATAGCCTAAGCAGGTGCCCTACGCTGCTGTGAGCATTTACATTTGTGCAGTGGAGAGTCTGTGTCACTGCAGTAACACCTCCAAAACACTAGTGTGCTGTGGTGTTTCTGAGAAGCGCTGTGAAGTTGAATTGATTCAAAACACACTCAAAACACACATTAAAAATGGCTTAATAGCAACAATTTAAAACACTAGTACACAAATTCACTTCACTATAATTCGCAGCATTCACAGACAAAGCACTTGTCTTTCTGTGGACACATTTTCCCCACATATACAACATGCTAATGTTTTTAGCACAAGCCTATGGCAATTTACATTGTATAAATTAGCCTAGCAGCTAGTGGACTTTTCCTCTACTCACATGAAGCCAGGATAAATCACACACAAGACTTAAAATGCTCTTTTGTGGAGGCTTTATTGTCTTCACAATTTATTGTTTCTTAATCGTGAAGTTAAAGTCAATAAAAGCTTTGTTTCCACTGAGGGAAATGTTTCAGCTTACAAAAATAGACAGAAGGTCTGCGTCGCTGCGATGTGTGGTTACATTTCTAGGGAGGTCCACGTCAGGCTACGTAGGTAACGGTAGGCTCTATGTAGATGCAGAGCCTATGCCATATGTAGGGCGCCGATTCGACGCAGAAGTATAAATCCTGCTTATGTGACTAACAGACAGCTACGTGACAGAGACAGCAAACTAGCTTAATGACATGGCCAAACAAAAGTATGACGCTGAATGTATTTAACCGTGTGGACCTTGAACCAATGACTAAGGAGAAATCTGGACCAGTGGAGAACCACTGTCTTAGAGAGAAAAAGTGGTGCAAAGTCAAATAAGAGAACCAATCGAAAACAGGATTCAAAATTTGAGTGCATGCTACCAAATGAAATGCAACCTGTCTTAAAGTAGAGACAGCTCCTTGGAAACCATCCTACACTTGATGGTATTGCACTGAAAGTTGTCCCAAAAGTTTTGCTGATCTTTCTCCAAAGATGTGCCAAAGAAGTCATTCTTGCAACAGAATGAATGTTTTATTTCACACATAAGCTTTTTACTGAAAAGAATAGGTTCAGATGTAACCTCTTCGCAATCGCCAACATTCTGATGATTACGTGTAATTAAAAAAGACTTTTTTTCTCAGTAACTGCAATGGATGAAAATCTTTGTAATTTAATTACATCTTACTGGTTACTTACCAACACTGTGTACAGCTAATTACACACTATTTAGGTATAATCAGCTATACAGACGTCTTTAATAACCTACAGTGTTACATGTTCATGTGCTGCTTATGAAAGCTAAGCAGAGGGACTTGGAGAAAAAGAAGAATGACATCATGAATGCTAGACACCCTAATGTTCCAGAAGTAGCAAAATGCAACTTTAAAGGGGGACAGAGTCCAGTGAGAGCTTTATTTGGCCACTGCGAGGTATCACCTTGAAAGGTTGGAAATAATTGAACACCATTAGGTTCACTCCTGATTACCTTAATCATCTTTCTCCTAGAAAGGTCATTTTACAGTCTGGTTAACTACGGACAATAAGAATCAATGACTGGTAAATGATGACATTCATAAGAGCTGCTTGTGGTAATGTCTAATGGGCAAGCTAACACTATTTTAAAGAGATTAGCAAGATGAGGGATAGAATATGGAGCCAGACGTGACATGGCATGACAAACTGCGACCATTAAACACAGCGGATGACTGGAAGGTAATTCACCACCTCGGCTCTTGCCGTAGTTACTAAATGGTCACTTCCTGATTACTTTTTAACCTTTCTAACCGATCAGATAAATCTGACAAATCGGATGGTACCTGCTGAGTAATTCCAGTCAATCTGCATCAGTATTATATTTAATTTGGAATTAGCACATCAGATGGCTGTTGTCACGCAAAAAGCTTGTAACTTGAGTTTTGGTGGTTTTAATGTTGTCAGGGTTCAACTTTGGGTACAATGTGGATTAAGGAAAAAAATGTACCTTTATTAACCCTTTGTTAACCCTGATAATAAACCTCATGACTCTCCCTTTATGATTTTGACTACCTGATTTCCTCATTTAATTCGATTTTTGGGCAATATCTGTATGCTGCAGCACAAGTTACGACGTATTGTGTAACCAATATTAATGTCCTTCGCACCCAAAGAGAGAGGGTTTGTTGCATCATTAGTTCTTCACTTTGAGCAAAACTTAAAGCATTGTACTTGGTGCGTGTCATTCACTCACACACACACATACATGCACGCACACACACAAAAAAACACCCACTGAACAATCAATCTTCTCAACACATTACAATAAAATTCAATTGCACTGATCCGTTATTGTTCTGTCATCAAAACAATTTTTCATCTCAGGCCAGACGGGTACGAGGAAAATATATTTTAGTTATATCCTTTCCACAGTCCAATATATTCAAACCGTCCTCCAATACGTGTCCGCACTTCATCAAAACACACATGCCATCCAGTATTTCAGATGAGTGTGCCTTTCATTCTGAGTATACATTACTTCTGCAAATGGACAATCAATATGATGAACTGGAGTCAATACTTAACGGCTGCGGTCAGAAGTGCGGTGGGCATTTTGTTTAGCGTTCCCTATGAAATGCTGTCAGGCATTTCTCTGTTAGCTTCAGTTCACAAGGGGCTTCAGTGCACGAGAAAAAGCTGGTGGCAAAAACAGAACAAAACAAAAAAAAAACGCTTGATCTCTGCCACTTGCAGTATTAAAACAATATTAAAAAAAAACTATATTTCTGTTTTCTGTTTGAGGAGGAGGGTTGGGTGGGTTAACAGATTCCTGTGCCAAAAAGAAAAAAAAAAACGTGGAAAAAGAGGACAGACCACACAAAGTCAGAGTGAAAAGCAAACCTCTGAGCAGTTTTGGGTGACCTGCAACTTTCTATCAGTCTAAATTGCAGCCCACTGTTCTGTCGTCTGTGGATCATTCAGTGGGAAGCACTATTTCAAAAAGTAGCACATGCACTGGAATTACAGCACAAAACACCTCATTGTTAGTCAGTGCTCAACGTGTACTCCAACAGTCACCAAACAACTGCACAGAAAATGTTTCATTACTATAGGATATATTACAGGGAAGATATAGTGGCTGGCACTAGATGTGGCTGCATAAACACAGAGACAGTGAAGGAGAAAAAAAAGATAAAGATGGAATCAGACAAAACTAATAAAAATGACAGAAGAACAAAGGATCTTGCTCTCAGTGGCTTGAGTTGTGCTTAATTAATAAGGCTCGGCAATTTATAATAAACAACACGACCACATACTGGAGGCTAGTTTCCGCTCTATATTTAATCTAAGTGGAGGAGCTCAGACCGACCCTGTGTGGATAGCATTGTGCAAAAGCCCACAGACACCAGTGATAAGCTTTTTCTCCAAACTCTCTGCCAGCAATTTAAGCCTTGCCCTTTGCCATAATCCCTCCCAGACTCACTACTGGCTGACATGCAGAAGAGTATCTATCCTAACTCAAGTTCCCCAACTGTGCCCTGCTGATAATGTTCTGGAAGCCAAATGCCAACTGAGCTACCAGCGAATGAAGTGTAACCCCTGTGATATTGCTGTTCCATAATATGCTTTAATTGTATTTTGACGCATATAAATCCTGACATTCTACATTTTGGAAATCATTGCAGTATTACAGAACAGTAACAAAATGGTGCCAAAGTCTAAAAAAACATCACATTAACTTTGATGGAAGCAAAGGTCCAGTGTGTGGGATTTAGGAGAGTTTATTGCCGGAAATGGAGTATCATAAAGTGTACAGTATAATCACCAGAAAATAAGAATTGTTATATTTTTGTTTACGTAGAATGAGTTTATGTCAACATAGGGAGCGGGTCCTTTCTACGGTAGCCCAGAATGGACAAGCCAGTGTCCAGTGAGTGGACTATATGGCCGTTTATGATTTGCATCGGCCACTGTAGTTAGCACAGCGTTTGAAAAACACTCTTTTTTTTTTTTTTTTTTTTTTTTACATGAAACTGCTTTATTCTGTGTTTTCGGTCGTTTCGAGAGGCAGAGACCTCTGAAGATAATTGGGCTGCCAGTAAAAACCTCCTGAATATCTGGATCGTAAGTTATCAGAGAAAAAAGGTGAGCACACATTAGCAGGTGCTAAGCTAATGGTCTTTGTGCAACATGCCAAACAGTGTAAGCTGCTTTTTCAGTGTTTTTACCAGTTTTAATCACCTGGTCGTTTTGTTTTTTTGGAGAGGAAAAGACCTCTCTAGATGTTGCAGCTCTGGGTAAAAACTTCCTGAACAATGAACATTAATCTAATCGGGTGAAGTTTCTGCAATTCTCACCGCTAGATGCCACTAAATATCCTTAAACCTTAAACCCAGTTCAGACCAAAGATTTGCCATGAGATGAGCTGAAACAGGCAACTACTTTCAATGTACCGTTCTGCAACATTCTAAAAACCTGCCGGTTCACACCAATGCAACTAGATGAGATGGTGTATCATCTCTATGCAACAACTCTCTGTTCTTTCAGGCTTCCATCTGCCATCATTTTGACTTCACGACAAGCTGATGGCTGTGGAAATAGGTGACGTGCTTTATGTTCTAAAACCAGCTGCTGGCCATTTGACCCGCTGAGTTGCAGGTGACAACATCAGCTGACCAGTTCGCACCACTGCAACTTTTCTCTGCAACGTTCTAAAATGGTTTAATCTCGTTGCGAATCTTTGGTCCAAACTGGGCTGTACAGATGGTGCTTTTAAGATAGATGTCAGAAAAAAGTGCTAACATTTTTATGTGCAGGGTGTGACTTAAGTGAGAAGTTGAGACATTATAAATGAAATGTTTCTGATCTGTTCGCGTTATTTTAGTATTTACTATATCCACACTTAAAGGAATTTTTGCCAATTTTCAACCAGGTCTGTGTCACCACAGTAAGGGGAGTGTGTGCAGATGGGCGGCATTAAGTTCCTCGAGCTCACTGCCCGTATGCTTGCCAAAATCAGCTGCATGACATGGGGGATTTTTGCTCTCAACATGGGTGGGGAATTTCCGGTACTGTCCACATAGGCCTGAACACTATTCATCTGCACACACTCCCCACAAAGTAGTGACACGGTGGAAAATCTGCAGTGTCCCTTTATCTATAACTGCACTGCTGTTCTATTTACTTTGTTTCAAGTTAATTATTTTAGTTCTGGCCTATGTTCAAACCTCAACTGTAACAACACAGAAAACATCCTTGAATCATCACATTACAACAACATGCATTCTTAACAATCAGTATCTTTGCTTTCACTCTAACCTGATTACTGCAGTCAACCAGATTAAAGTTATTATTTGAATTTAAAGCCTTTTCATGGTTTACAGTAACCCAATTCCCACTTGATCTAAGTTTGCATGCCTTGTTTTATAATTGCGTTAACGTTCAGAATAATATATAACAGCCGACAGCAACAACACCTTACTGAAGCCACAAAATGCATTAAAGGTGATAAGGGGGCATTAGTGTGTTGTTTTTATCTGCTTTACCTTTCTTTCACTCCCACTAAGGACGAGCAGGCACGCTGCTGGTCGTGTATAGAATCACCTCTTTACCATTTACCACTACTTTACCCCTAGAGTGAAGTGGAGGCAGAGACGTGGTGCATGCACAGACTGAAAATACATAAGAATCAATGTCTGAGATCAAGGTTTACACATCCCACAGTACACTCTGACACACTGATGAGTAATTCAGCTCTGCTGTTCAGTGGTTATTTTGTCTCTGATTCCCAGCTTATAGTATTTTCACAAGGATCCCTGAGTGACAGTTTGGATATCTTGACCTGGAGTGGTATGGGTTTTACTCTTGTGGGTGAGTAGTAAATGGTGCAGATCTCTCAGTCAGTCGATATCGGTAACAGCAACACGGGGTCTTGTTAGCAGAAACATTTTAAACCACAATGCTGCGTGATTGTCGGGGGAATACAATTTTGTTGTCTTTCTTAATTCTGCTCTTTTCAGATGTCACTGAAGGGTGTTTGAGTGGAAGTAGTCGAGGCTGTTTGCTCCAATTTAAAAAAAAATAGCATTAGCTTATAGCTTATAAACTATGGGCTATCCCTTAAGAGTTTCAGCTGCATTACAGTTGCAGCAATCGCTGTACTGCTTTTATCTGGCAATGATCTCATTCTAAGCGTGCATGTAAACACACCGAGACACACTTTGCACTATGGCTGTAACTCACAATCATTTTCATCATTGATTTATCTGCAGATTATTTTTTTGATTAATCAAATAGTTGTTTATTATGTAAAATATAAAAAAAGCACAAAGATATTTTCCTAAAACTGAGAAAAACAAATTATCTTTCTGTCGATAAACAAATTGATTAATTGTTCATCGTTTCAGCTCTACTGCCAAGTACAGTCGCCACACAGTCATGAATAATTTGGTGCTTCCAATTCTATGGTGCTAATTATGTATTGCAGTTTGTGTCTTGTATTGTTCTGTCTATATTTATATTGTTGTTTGTACTTCACACTGTTACTTGTGTGCTTGTTGCTGAGTCTTTTGTATCTTAAGGCCCAGCTAGGGACAGGCATTGTAAAGTAGCTTAGGCTATAAACACTGTGGTGTGTGGCATTTATGTATGCTACATATTTGTCCCTATACAAATAAACATTAAATAACTAAATAAATGAAATACCACAAGGCCTTTGCATGCACACAAACATGAAGTATGTTTGGAACCAAAGGCTTTGAAAGAAGTTTGGAGCACAGAAAGGCTCAAAACAAAAGAAACTCTTAGTGGAGTATTTTCTGCAAGCTTGTCCACAATATGAGGTCTACTGAACCATCCTGAAAATCTATAGCTGAGCCCACAATGCTTTTTTAAAAAAAAGCCCTTTGGACTATGTGTCACAGCACATCTTTTTGGATATCTTTTTCTTTGTCATCCTCTGCAGATTGGCGGCCTGGTGACTCCATGGAGTAAAGTGTAAAATGAATCATATGAGAGAAAAAAAGCCACCACTACATCTGTAAACATCATCACATGCGGAGGCTAGAGCTGCTTACATGTGAAGCGTAAGTGTCATCTGAGTGTGTGTTCTGTTTTCTTCAGCTGGTCAGTGGCAGGAAAAGATAGCCAAAAAATACAGAAAAAAGCCAAATTCAGACCAACATTTTTCAGGTATTATGTTGGATTAAACTATCTGAAAGCCCTGGAAAAATCTAGGGGGGAGAAAAAAGAGAAAACACATAACAAAAACACATGAGACACAGGCAGGATCTCTAGCCTATGTGCTTCCCGAGTCTGTGTGAAGCATTGGGTGAAAAAAATAAATAACAGTTACTTTGCATCCATCCCTTATGTTTTTGCAGTGCTTAGAAGTGTGGCCCAGCGCTCAGCTCTGTGGCCCACGAGAAAGAGAACACATCATAGACACACAGGGCTCGAATACGCTACCTCTGCAGGCTGCCAAAACTATTAGAATAACTGTATACACCTCTAATGAATCATTTATAAACCTCTGACTTTGTTCAGTGATACAGCACTTTCCAGAACTTAAAGGCCAAGAGTGTACACACACACGCGCGATCGCATTCAACACTGGATTGTGAAGATAGTCTGTAACCACAGACAAGGATGACCTATATGCAGAGACTCTCAAGACTGAAGATCTTGAAACCTTTCATCGCATAAATAGCAGGATATAACACAGGAGACTTAGAAATAGTTACAGCAAAGGTAACTAGGGTATTACAAGAAACTCCATACACCTGGTACACCATTATATTCAAAGAAAGGATTTCTTTTTAATTCACTGGCATTGCCTATTGAAAGGGATTTTTCAAGACTAAGCAGTGTGCATAGAGGGAGCACAGAGGTTACACAGGGTGCTCACAGGTAAGCAGGATGATGCTGATAATTTAAGTTAGTGTGGTGATTTTGGTTTTGCAGATGTAGTCATGAAAATACAGGCTTATTCCTATGGGAGTGTGTGTGTGTTTGCCCCGGGGCAGGCAGTAGGATCAGCACCTTGCGTAGCGCTTATGACAGAAACCAACATTGAGATGCAAAACTCAGTCTCTGGGGACAAAATAGTATAAATCATTGTTATCTGTTGATTTGTGCCACTCTGAGAGTTTATGCACAGAGTCATGCTATCTAGTAGTGCTATTTTTAGCAATGGTGTAAGCTTCCGAATCTCCAATGCTGCTGTATTACAACCAACAACTGATTCAAAGTCCTCTGAGGACTTACTGAATATTTCTTCTGCAATTATATTTTGTACTTCATGCTTCTTCCTCATACTGTATCATGTTTACCTTGATGTGGGTGGACAGGACCAATTAGAGGACATTATTTACAGCTGTTCTATTGTGTTTTACATTTGACCTTGCTGACAAGGTGTCATGTACAACCGTAGCACTCAGAAGTACAACAGCTGAAACTACATCAATGACTTCTTTACACAAATAAAGAAAAACAAACACAGTCCAATGGTATTCAGGTATTGTCTCATATTCTACAAGACACTCTAAGAACCTTTATCTTCCTTGTTGTCGAACACTGTGGAACAACCTTTTACCATCTCTACAATCATCTACGTTATCGTTACTCACTCAATATCTGGAAAGGCCACCCTCTCCTGCACAATGTTTTAACTTACAGTGTCTTTTTCCTGCATTTTCTCTACATGTATGTGTGAATAAACTAAACTAAACTAAGGGTAATGCTATATACAATAGTGGAACATTATTGAGGGATTATAATGAAAAAAAAAAAACACTGGTGTTTTGCCATAGTGCATTTTTAACAACCAGCTGTGTCCAACATAAAGCAAAGTCATATAGTATTTTTCTCATCATTCTTGGCTTAAAGCTATTAAATGCAACCCGCAATGCATGAACATTAATACACACAGACAGTCTCATAGGCTGACAGTAGGTGAGTCAAACCTCTCGCTCTGTCTTCCTCTCTCTGCCCCCTCTCTCTCACTGACTCACTCACACTCACAAACACGCAAACATGCTTCAATAAGCGTTGTATACTTAAGAAAACAGATTTGTTTAATACTAGCTGTTGTCCCACAGCTGTAGCCATGCAGGGCTTTTATATAAAAGCGAAGCAATGAACTCAGATTTGCCAAGTCACAAGCTGAATCACTTTGCAACAGAAGCCCTGTGGCCCCTTGCCTTACCAGAATCCAGCAGCCTGCAATAACAACACAGCCTCAGTAATCTCCAATGTGCATGGATAATATTCTGCTTTTAGTTTACTGAGTGTGCTCAAGTTGCTGTAATAACGTAAGATTCTTACATTACAGCAGAGCACTTAATCAGCACATTTATTTATTTTCCCAAGTAGAAACACATAAAGTGCAGCAGGGTTTTTCAATCTTCATTCTGTTTGTGGGTCCGAAAATTATTCTGGTCCAACCAGTAGGAGCTGTAAAATGGCAATTTGTGGCCTAGTTTTTATTCTAAGCCTGGTGGGAGCTGCATGCAGACTACCATTATATGTAAATTTTATGTTTCCATTCAATAAAAAAAAACATCAAACACATGTAAATGTACTAATCTTACTTGAAGCCATCAAGTGACCTCGCGTAAGGTCCTAAACCCCATGTGTAGTCTCAAACTGAGTCCAAAACATAATGAAGTCTGTTATTATGAAAATAACAATGATGAAATAATGATGAGTTGAGTTCTATTAATTTCTTATATTATCTCACATTTTCATCTTTTAAAATATGTTTGGTCTTGCAGTGAACTTCTCGGCCATCTGTTACTATCCAGAATACACCAATAGAACAAGTCTCCATATATTAAGGCATGTATTTGGATGTTGCTTTATATGGAATACGGGTACAGCTTGATGCTAGACTGGCTAGACTGCTATGGATCTGCTCAAAGTCTGAAGAACACTTGAGTTTCCAAACTGCATTCACTAAAAAAATGTTGTCTCTGTCTGGTAATGTTACATCAGACCCCTCTCTCTTTTATTTAAAGAATGTCAGCTTTTGCCTTCAAACAGAAGATTTAAAGCCCCACCGGCTCGATCGAACAGGTTAGAGAACTCCTTTGCTCCTTTGTCAAAGTACTAAATCAGAGTTTGGGTTCTAAGTTGCCTCAGTGTGCCTGGGACCAACACTGAAATTTAAAGGGAGCGATTAAATTGCACCTCATTCACTTTTCGTTTTTGGATTTGTTCTTTAGTTAAATATTGCATTTTGTATTAACACTCACCAGCCACTTTATTAGGTACACCTGTTCAACTGCCCATTGATGCAAACTGCTCATCAGCCAATCACATGGCAGCAACTCAATGCATTTAGGCATGTAGACAAGACGACAAGACGACGACAAGACGGTCAAGACGACCTGCTGAAAGTTCAGACCGAGCATCAGAATGGAGAAGAAAGGTGATTTAAGTGACTTTGAACGTGGCATGGTTGTTGGTGCCGGACAGGCTGATCTGAGAAACTGTTAATCTTCTAGGATTTTCAAGCACAACCATCTCTAGGGTTTACAGAGGGCAACAGTAACTCAAATAACCGCTCGTTACAACTATGGTATGCTGGAGACCATCTCTGAACCAACAACACGGTGACCCGCTGAATCATCTCAAACTGGTTTCTTGAACATGACAATGAGTTCACTGTACTCCAATGTCCTCCACAGTCACCAGATCTCAGTCCAATAGAGCACCTTTGGGATGTGGTGGAACGGGAGATTCACATCATGGATGTGCAGCTGACAAATCTGCAGCAACTGTGTGATGCTATCATGTCAATATGGACCAAAATCTCTGAGGAATGTTTCAGCACCTTGTTGAATCTATGCCACAAAGAATTAAGGCAGTCCTGATGTGTACAAGTAAGGTGTACATAATAAAGTGGCCAGTGAATGTGTGTGAAACAGCGTATGTCTTGGGAAGCAAAACACATTTCAGACAATATCCTGATAATAAAGTGAAATCAAATCACATCAAAATGGCTTATGGATGAGATGAAGCTTGATTCCCAGAAAGATGCCAATGTGACTGCTTGTGTGTTAGTGTATTCTGTGGAGTCAGAGCGCACAAGTTTGTGACACAGCGATGTGCAACATGCTTCCTCATCGAAATGGCATGAATTTGAATATCTTGGTTTTCAGCTAAAGAAGGAAAAAGTTCCTCCTGACTCAAACAACTCAAACAACAAACTCAGTATTTTTCACCCTTTACTCATTCTGCCTCTTTGATTGCTTTACGGATCACTAATCTATAAAATTAAGTAAAAACTATGGAATTACAATACCAACTTTGGAAACACATCTTGTTAGAGTAATTATTTCTGTCATGTGCAAAGTTGTTTCCATACACAAGATGGAATCAGCTTGGTAGCTAACATATTTCATGCTTCAATGAAAAAAAAATAAAGTGACATTTTAGTTCTTCTAAGTATAGCGCTTATATATCACATTTGCGCCTGCGACAGGAAGGTAATTATACATAACATATACTAATTGGCGCACAGTACATCAGCGAAACTCATTTCTACACAACTGTCTCTTAATAACAGAGTAAATTAAACAAACACACGTACAAAATCGTTTATCTTGAGCCTGTATTAATTGATTTCTTTGGCAACTTGGGGCCCACAAGCAGTTGTTAACACAGCATTGACATATTATCTATTTATAAAAGTAATAGGCAAACATGTCAGCAAACAGCTGCTTATTTACACGTCCACCGCCCTCGGCGTGCAGGCATTGCACTCCAATGCCCTGCTTTGGCGATGGGCCTGAGCGGGATTGACCTAAAGGACTAAAGTGATGGGTTACACACTAAATATCTCGGGGGAGCTGAGGAAAACTGGAGGGACGTGTCAGCAGTATGAGTCACAACTCTCATATTATACATACTCATCTGACCCATCGTAGATATAAATATTTTGATTAAAGTACCTTTATTACCACCAGTAAAGGGAAGTCAAATAACAGTTTAGACTTAATGAAAAATAAAAAGGCAAAGACTTTAAGGAGAAGTTGAAGTTATGAGAGGGAACGTAAAAATCTTGTAAATCTTGTCACTTACTTCTAATTACTTTTTGTATCATAATTTTGGCTTTTATATAAAAAATTTGTTCTACTATGTGCTACTTTTTTTTTTTTAAGGAAGCCCTGAGAGGCAAGGGAAGCGCTTCTGATCAGCCTTAGAATATAAATAACCTGAATTTTTCTGTCTTTTTTCGCTACATATTGTTTTTTGTCTTGTTTTTTTTAGCAAAGGGCTTCCATGTTTTTAACATACTGGAATAAATGTGATGCAGGAACATACTACTCATACATTATAACATGTTAATTACGTTAATATTAACTGACTTATAACGACGTCATGACCGTGTCAGCATACTTTGATTTAATTATTACATTAACATATCTGAAGAGTACACACGGTAATGACGTTAGACCCTGTTGACTGTGTCCTTTGAGACATCTCCAACAGTTTTAGAATCTAAATACATATGTTCCTCTGATATCTCCTCTCCCCCAAGGTGAACTTCAACATATGGCTGAATTACGTGCTACATTACTTCTTAATCCCTCCCTTTGCCTATTCATGTCTTTCCCTAACAGATAAACCCTTTGAAAATAACCTGATGTAGAGCTGATGTGCTTCAGTGCTTCTTAGACCTGCTTTTCTTTTGCTCTCACTGCTGCTCCTTGGCTCACACACAAAACCTCAAGAGAGACACATCATGGATGATAATGGCTTACCTCTAGTGTAGACACTTATTCATATCCTGAACAACAAAGTTGGCCAGCCGATAATTACTACATGTTGTGGGCAAACACTCCACAGACATCATCCTGAGGGGCCACAGCCTTGTGTGTAACAGGTAGTACAAATCAATACCACCAAATGGCACCTCGCAGATCCCACATAATTAGACAGAGACACGGGGAGAAGGAGAGAGCTCCTCTCGCACAGACAGATGAACACTAAACGAGTGTTTTCAACCTGCCTCTTACCATGTTTCACCAGCATTCATTGCCTTTCCATTGACTGGAAAAGCTACTCTTCCCCCAAAGTGTGGATTGACTGGCAATTGGAGGAGATCCAAGGTATACCTAAACAAAGCAGTTACAAGACAGCAAACAGCAGAGGTGTAGCACCGAATGCTAATGAACGGTATCATCTATTTCACTCTGCTTTTATCCGTGCAAAGTGATTAATAATCTTTGGGCGTACTGGAGTCTCAGACAACTGCGTGTCAACACCTCTTTGTTTTTTCCTCTTCTCCTGTCACTGACCTCTGGATACTGCCACAAATAACAGACAGAAAAAAAAAAGACAAAAGCAGAAGCACATTTGTTGGAGGTAATTAGGTTACTGTTGGTGAAAGAAAAAAAAAATCTGTGCAAGTATAATTGTGGTGTAAGCATCACGTCTGTGCTTAGTAAGTATGTCAATATTATAATTCTTTAAAAGCAGCACTTTTATGGATGCAATTATTCAGATTGTTTTGCTTTGATTCATATTCACGTCTCACTCCATGGTTCTTTAGTTCTAATTAGTTAATTTAGTTCTGATCAATCTGCTGACAATCTCGTGACCCATCAGCTATCACCTGATGACAACAAGGCTTTAGGAGTGACAGCAAATATTTCATGGGTTCCTGTGTAGCCAACACACCTCCTCCTTTGTGCTCCTGTCATTGTTCACAGTTCAATTAGCAACTTGAGAAATGTCCAGACAACATTTCATCTAATTTCAATAAACAGATATTTGCAAATGAATGCAGATAAATTAGAAAAAATAAGGGCGCTTATAGACCTAGAGGTGTCTTGCTATGATCCAAATCAGGGACTAATTTTATTACAAAGTTCCATAATTGCCTAGAGTTGGTTTGTGTTCTCACGGCAGCATTTACAAGCGGACCAGATAAAATTCATTGTGTGAGAATGCTGCTCGAGAATTCAGAATTTGCAAGTGGGAAAAATCCAGGAAGTAAACAAAACACTGATGAAGAGTACACTTTCTAATGTCACAATGGAGGCACAGGTTGATTTTGGTGCTGATCACTGTTTACTATATTGCTTGCATTGTTCATTTTAGGCAAACAATACAGTCTGAAAACTAGAAAATGCATTGTACAGGAGGAGGCGCACATTAATAATCCTCCAGGACTCTAACACGCTCATGCTTGTTTAACCCGAACAATGAGCAATTCGACTACAGTTGGTTTGGATCGAGGTTGGAACACGTTCTCACCACAAATAACCTGTCCCAGAGTTTGGTTGTAACCGGATCGAGACCACCTCTTCAGGAAGGTCTCGGTCTGGTTGTTTTGGTGCGCACCTGACTGCAATAGCTGTGTCGCACTTGCCCAAACAAATTGCACTTAGGGGGCAAACGAACTTGAGTTTGATTGAACCGAACCAAACAGGGCCGAGGTGAAAGCACCCTAATAAAAACCTAAATTGGTTCTAAATTCTTGTCTCCTTGCCTTGACATTCTGCACACGTATGCAGATATCTGTTTATAGAGATTAGTGTGCTGATAAAGCACAGGGTCCTTCATACACACCTAGGTAGCCAAATTACCTGGCCCAGCATCACCCCAAACTTGGCACACTAGAAGAAATAAGTCAGGCCACATCTGGTTGCCCGCCAGAGTTGGGCTAAATAAACTGGCCCAATTTCGGCAGCCATGCCTCAGCCTAGATAGGTCCTGTCTACAACACCTGATCAGGCCCGGATTTGTCAACCATCAACGGGACAGAACACATTGTGGTGCTGGTTGCTGTTTCACCCGGCAGCTGTGTCTCAGCCGGGATAGGCCCTTGTCGACAATGCCCAATCGTGCCCAGATTTGGCAGCCATCAACAGGCCAGAACTCATTTTGGTGCTGGCCACAGTTTCTCCTGGCTGACGTGTCTCAGCCATAAAAGGCCCACGTCTGTAACTCTGAACCCGATTTAGAAAAAAGTAAATGAGATAAAGCCGATTCACATTTGGCACCATGGAGCCAGAACACAGCCAAGCCAGCAGGCACAAGCCCCTCTTTCTGGCAATGTAGTGAGAAGATCTATATGTTCCCATTGTAGGCTCCTTTGTCTCCGTGTCTTATGTAGAAATGACTGTAATTTATCTTTCAAAGAAAAGTGATGCAAGAACGATGCAGAGTGCTCCACAGGTATCGAGGAAATGGCACTTGATGCTAAAGAAAAGCCTTGAAACAAGTTTATATGTATTGGAAGCAGGTTAAATTACATCCTCCCTGGAAGCAGTTTGTCTTTGCTTGCTTGAACAAATCACTCAATTGCGGGCAGAATGACATCTTTAGATGGTTATTTTTGTAGCGCAATGAAGAACGGATGAATCAAACAACAGAGGCAGGAGGGCGGTAAAGACGCTGAGTGATTAGATGTCTCTCTTGTACACTTATGTTATGTGACTGTCCAGCCTGCAATCCATCCAGCATGCTCATGTGTGTCAGCATGTGGCCTTTGAAATTATAGGGAGACAATTCATGATTATATTTTGACCAAATGGTATACCTGGTGTTCTAGGTGTGTCATTATGTGTGTTTTTGACAGCAGCAGCTATCTTCTGCTTCTTCTTACTCTCTCAGTTTCAGCTGGGGGTTGTTACCTTGCATGGAGTATGTTGGGATGATGGTAGATAATCTCTTCTTTTTTTGTGGGTCCATACAGTATGTGCATCTGTGACTTTAAATTTTGCTGCCCTCTGATTATGTGGACAGTACCACTTGTTTAAAGTGAATTATTAGCTTCTGTTCAAACTCTACTTATGTCATAATTATGTCATGCGGGGGCGGCAGTAACTCAGTCCATAGGGGCTTGGCTTAGGAACCGGAGGGTCACAAGTTCAAGTCCCCGACTGGACCAAAATATGGAGCGTGGACTGGTAGCTGGAGAGGTGTCAGTTCACCTCCTGGGCACTGCCGACCCCCCAACTGCTCGCCTGTCCATGGGCAGCCCCCTTACTCTGATGTCTCTCCATTTGATGCATGTGTGTGGGTATCTTCAGGCCTGTGTGTATATGTAAAAAAAAAAAAAAAAACTTGGAATTTCCTCATGGGATTGATAAGGGTATATAAAATTTAAAAAAATAAATGTCCTAACCGGTAAATAAAGCACTGCAGTAGATCAAGCATACATGCATGCTGTATTGCCTTAGTATAAGATCTACATATTTCTGTGCTGCTCAATTTATTTGATCAGTCGTAACTAAAGTATAGTCAAAGCACCATATTGCCAAATCCCTCTCTCTTTTGATTCCAGTTGATTTGTAATTGGGGGCTTCCTCTGGATGCGACCAATTCTCCGGAGATATTAGCAAATTTGTCACTAGATTTGGTACCTGTTCAGACCGTGACATCTCTACAACTCCAGATTGACAAATCAGACAGTTTTTTATTTTCAAACCGTTGGGAAATCTCTTCATGTTTTGATGAATGTGCATTTGGAGACAAATCTGTACAGCTAATGCAGATTTGTTCTGTTTCATGTTTAATCAAGGGCCTCTGATGATTACAGCGCTTTCCATACACTGTGTAGCCGTCTGTCCACTGAGAGCACAGACTGTAGAAAATGCTCTGGTATGTAAATTCAGATTCATATATGATGTCATCTGGTGCGAGTATGTCAGTTTTTCAATACTCTCCTTGGAAAACAGTTGTCAACACCGTAAGCACATTTTCCTTCCACCCTTGGATCAGAGCAAGTCATGTGTGAGATTCCCGCACCGCTAGATAAACATGAACAAGCAGCAGCTAAACAGCTTTCCCTAAAATGATTGGGGGAATAGACAAAACCTTTAGCACCGCTCTGTGCATTTATGCCGAAACACTGCACATTCATCGGCTGTTCTACTGCGGCGTTTCTGATGTATGTATCCGTGTGGTGCTTCAACCAGCCATCATAGGGACTTGCTGCATTTGCATTCCATCCAAATAGATGATGGAAACCTAAATGCTCAGGAAAACAAACAAAACAAAACATAACCCCGAGGGCTTCGAGTTCAGGTTTTCTTTTTTGTCAAGGTTTATACTGTATAATGTTATTTTGTTTGGCCACAAACAATAGAACAGCTGCCACCAATCTGTTGCTGATTTAATTATTTCAAACAACTTTGGAAGTGTAACAAGTTGTTTCTGTTTAGACTGTCAAATGGGTGTTGTTCTCTAAGTGTCTGCCAGCCTTTGTGAATGGTGAAAAAGATTTTGTGAGATTTGGAAGGCATAAAAATTGGAGTAATGCGGATCAAAATAAAAATAAAATGAAGTAATTTTGCAGTTTGTCAGCCACAACCAACAAACAAAAAACAACAGTGATACCATGTGTTTATGTATATCATGGAATTGGAAACACCCTGGCTATACTTCACTAAAGAAATGCCTCTCAGCACTAAGTTGCTAGGAATATGATTGTACAGAGTGCTTATTTTCTGTATTGTCCGATTTTAAACAATGGGTTAATCTTGAGGAAGCTGCAGATTTGGTCTGTGATCTGGAAATCTGTTTGCATAAGTCAGTTTATTGATTAGCTCTGCATAAGAGTCCCGTTGTTGGTCAGCGGTTGGTCTTGGTAACTATGACATCTGTTGAACCATAAACTGTCTGTAGCTCCACAGGTAAATATAGCATGAAAACGACAACGTAAAGAAAAAAAAAAGACAAATATGACTCTCCTGGAAGCTTCAGAGGAAGGATATAAATCTCCCTTTACTAAAGCATACAAGAAAAACAAGCTGGGCTTGCATTCATAACACTTTCATCTCCCATTACAATATTGCCCTTTCGTGCAAATGACCTTCATGTTTCAAATGTGACAAGCAGGTTTTGCAGCTAATGCATGGATTATTCTCTCTTTCATTATTACCTTCTCCCTCAGTCACAGAAGACACCACTTGTCGACAGGAAAAGCTCTCTCACTGTCGCAAAATACAGTAAAAGCACACAAAGGGAGAATAGTTTGCTCTCTGTGTTTCAAAAATGTCCCTTTATCCTTTAATCATACAGCATGAAGTCAAGGTAAAATTCTTATCATAATTATGCAAGGAAATGCAGACAGGAGTAAAAAAAAGAATCAGTATGTTGGTATTACTTACGTGCACTGAATCTAAAACTCCTTTACTTCCATAACACTGTAAATCACATTATGAAACACAGTAGTACACGAGCAAATAATGAAAAGATACGAATTTGTTCTATGAAAGCAGAACATATTCTGATTCATACGAAACTGAAGTGCGAGAGAGCAGCCTGAGATATGACACACATGACCCATCTGATGCAGCACAGGATGGAAACATGTTACTGACAGGTGCTGTCTGCAGTAACGGGGTGGATCATGGCTGTGTGATCAGACCTTGCAAATCATTAGTAAGACAAGAAGAAGGAAAAAAAAATAGCACAGCCTCGGTGATCAGGTCCACGTCTGTGAAAACGCTGCATGCACTAGATGTCTGTTAAACTCAGCATGCTCAAACAATTTCTTGGCATTCTCCTTGCATCCAAGTACTGCCATCTGTTTCAATGATTACTTTAAAATTCAAGTTGTGTGTGAGATGAACTTGTGCACGGGTGTGGGTTGGAATAATAGGAGACGGTTTGGGTGTAAACCAAGAAGTTGCGATGGTTAACAGTGGGAGCCAATGCAGAGATTTAGGACACAAAAAAATTAGATTTAATATGGAAATAGTTATTTATGACAATACTAAAAGGGATACTTTTCCAATTTTCAACCAGCTTTGTATCATAACACTGTGAGTACTATGTGTTAACTGTAGTAAACTTCCCTTCATCTTAGCAGTGCCCAGATCTCCCTGCTCATCTCCCGACTCAGATCTCTCTGATGATGCGTTTTGTGTCATCTGGCAGAGTTTAGCTGGCTCTCAGGCTGTTAACTGAACAACAATTTGTACTTTTTCATCTTTGTATATCATCACCAAGGACAAAAAGAGTATAGACGCAGACTGAGAGAGAGACCCGCCTTTTTCTCTCAAACTCAGACCAAACTGAGATCAAACAGGAACACTAGGCGGTGCTGATCAAATATTTACTCTTGACTATGTTGTCTTCAGAAACACATGTTAGTGCACTGTAATATGAGAATTTTTAACAGGAAGTGGGCGCCATGCTGTTTCCTGTACTTTAAAAACAGAGGCTGAAAAATACGACATCAAACATCAAAACTAAGCAGTGCTGATCAAACATGAATCAAGAATCTGTTACTGCGTTGCCAGTTTAAGTGTAGGGGTGGGCATCACTTGTTTCATCGCAAAATGATATCGTATTGATTCTTTGGATAACGATGCGTTGCAATCTGGGGGCCTGCCATCGTTATGAGACGATATTATCTGCCCATTTAACACAATTGGTTATAGGAGAAGCTGTCACCCTTTTCTTTTTTGCTTTTGGCCATAAAAGAAAGAAAAAAAAACAACAACATATAAATAATAAGTGCAGTAAAGTTTACTTTAAATTGAAAAAAAAATAGAATAAATCTTTTCATTTTAACCCAAACCATCATCTTTTCTCTAAAACTTAGTTTTTTGCTAGTGACCAATTATTAGCTTAACCATGTTTACATTGCATATATTAGCTTAGCAGCTAGCAGACTTTTTTTTCACCACTGGTTTAAGTCACTGCATCTCCCCACAGAAGAGCTTGTTTGAATTTCAGCCTGCATACGTGTTTTTTTAGCTGTACGTTGTTAGAACAGAGCAGCTAATGTTGCTGTAATGAGAAGTTAGCGTCGGGAGATGCCCGTTCAGGCAGGTAACATTATGTTGTGTCGTCATGTTCTTTATATGACATATTTTCTCTGAAATCCAAAATATTTACACGCTGCTGTTTTATGTCCAAGTAAATGATGTAATCCTTATTGTCTTGCACTTGCTTGCCGTCTGCCTGTAGCTGTTTGATGGTGACACAGACTTTCAAAATAAAAGCATATCCTAAATATGACAACAGAGATCGATGTTTTCACTTTGCATCGATGACACTGGATTGTTGATCACTGAATCGATATATCCAATCAGATCAATGGATCATTACACCCCTATTTTAGTGTACTGTTGAACTTAAATGTGAGATTAGTTGTTACAAGCCAGCCACCGATATTGTTTCCTGTGTCAAAAAAAAACACGCTTGCATTGCCCCATCCTCCAGCGGGAGCATTTATTAGTGTATTACAGTGCATTTCAGTGGTTGTAGGTTTTCTACCTCTTGACCAAAAGCAAAGGCCACAGCCCTTTGACTCTGCTTTATACAGACATGTACCGTAGCACCAAGTAAAAAAAAAAACTTTGCATCTTCCTACTGCATAGACAGCCTAGTTTTATGACGAGACCATCTTTTCAGTGGCAAAAACTTCTTTAAATGATAGTAAGGACTTTTTGTGTCATGAGCACTATGGTTTGTTAAATTAAAGGTCACAATGTTCCTCTTGAACATGACAACTAATAGAGACTGAACTGTCTTCTGTATTACATTTCATTCATTGAATAATGGTGCCAAAGATACTATATGTTCCTAATCCAAAGGGATACTGAGAGCTTTCCAGGATGTCTCTCTGAATACTATAGAACTCAAAAAATCCTAACTCGTTCTTTGAGTCCCATTCCTTTGCACGATTATCATGAATCTTTATCTTTAACAGCTCTTAAGAAAAACCCTAAAGTTTTGTTCTGAAGTAGTCTGGATTCTGATTGGATTCTTAAAGGATTTTCCTGTTGGATTAGCAAAGGATATAAAGCTCAACAAAGGTCACAGTCAGTCTGTTCTTACTGTTCTTACCATACCGTACAATACAACCCAATGAAAAACACCTTTTTCCTCCCCTCTATTTTTCTTACTGCCTTTGTGTCTATCTCTTAACAAAAGCTGTCCCAGGAAGACTCAGCAGTAAAAGGCGAGGACACGTTATGAAAGGTAAATTGTTTGTCTTTACTCTGCTGCAGCAGGTTCATACTTACACAGTACAAAAGGAAGAAGCTGAACCCCTGGTGCAATGAGAAGTTCAAATATGAAGCACTTGACACTTGGACATTTGTTTATATAATATGTAATAAAACCCTTAAAAGCATAATGTTTAATTTTACCTTCACATTCAAGGACTGATTAATACATCAGTGTGACTACCTCTGAAGCAAGCAGCCTCAGAATGACTTCGTTTTTTTCGTTTTTTACTTTTAAACTTGCTTGTGGATTACATCATCTGGATGACTCAATGGGTGCATTCTGTTAGTTTTCAGAGGTGACAACAGAAGAAGATATTGATACCAGATGAATATTTTACAGAGGAACAGATCTGTACAAGAACAGTCCCTCAACAGATGCTGCAACTCTTCACAAAGCAAGGCTTCCACATTGAAGCATGAAAAATATGTACTATTCATGAAGTGTGAGCATTTTATTCTCGTCATGTAATTTTCATTTAAACAGACAATCTCACACAGATTAAAGGCTGAGAGACATCACTGTATGGTGGTATTAAATAGACTGTTCCATGTGTAAAAGGTGCTGCTTGTAGGATGTTTACAATGAGCCCTTTACAATTCTAATCTAAAAGCAATCAGCTGCAGCTAGTATATGAATCTGTACAGTACCTGACTAAGCTCAGCTATATACCAACACAATTCAGAGGCACAACTGAACTTTTGATACAACTTGTGGTCCTCTAGGGTCAGTTGTCCGTTTGCCCTACAGAAAAAAACCAATGTCTGAATATGTCTTTTAGGCCATTTGCAGTCTGTTTGAGTCAATTTGTTTCACTCGACACCCCCAAGGTCCTGTGTTTTTTCATCTTTTTCTTTTTCCCGCAGTGCTGTTTCCATGGCACCACTGGCGTCAAGAGGCATATTTGTGTCATTATGGGCTGTAAGGCTCTTCCCTACCTTTAAACCTGTCAGATACACCATGCTATACCTTATGACATGATGGTGCAGCCTAAGTGATTCATTCTAATATACTCTGAATAAATGAAAGGGAAACTATTTTAAGAGTTGATCTGAAGTTTGATTTAATTAAAGCAGTTTGTACATGTGATGCTACTTGACTGTTAGGTGACATGTATTTCTTTTATCATTAACGTAACTGTGGACTTAACAATCAAGGAGGAACACTGCTTTTGTTTTGTGACTTAACATTTACACACTCCTCGGCTTGTTTGATGCACTGCTCATTCAAAAATGCCAAGGACACTGTCGTGATAGTGCTGCTAATGTGTCTGAGACATAATGGCAGATGCACAACAACAGCTGTGAGTCTTGTCCCTGTTTGGGCACACTATGAATTTAGCTGTGCAGGACACGGCCCGGAGCATGCCAGCTTGTCACAACAGTATGAGGAGTGAAAACGGCTTCTATGCAATCCATCATGTGAAACTACCACAATGTTCATGAAGGTTTTTTGGGGGGGATTTTCTTTGTCATGACAGGAGTTATGCAGGAGAAAAAGCACATTGTCTCACCCCTGCAGAGGATTGACACATATTTCACATTTAAACTGATGCTTATCTTTTCTCCTGCACTGAGACAGCAAATGCAGCTTTTCAAAACAGCAAACTGCACCTCAGCAAAATCAGTCAAATGTCTGACACAGAGGATGTGAATGAAGCCTCTCTGTGACAAATGGGCTGACGAGTTTTGGAGGTATACAACCACTGCAGTCAAATGGTTTAAACTTGTGCAGTCTTTCTCTACCAAGACGAAAAGGTTAACTTACACTGAGTAAGTCTATCTATCTATCTATCTATCTATCTATATGTATGTATGTATGTATATATGTATACACACACATATATATAGATATATATATATAGATCTATATCTATATGTATATATATAGATATATATATATAAAGAATGTGTATGCCCATCAGATTAATGAGCTACCATTAGAAATGTTTTCCAAGAAGAAAAATTATCAACCGTGAAAGACTGACATTGACACTGAGCTTGCCAGAGGGTGTTATTTTTTGAGTAGAAATGTCTTTGTTACTGGGTAGGGATCTTAAAATAGAAATGACACAAGCGATTTTAAATATTATGTTACTGTACTCAAGTTCAATCCAAATTCATGAAACTACATGGCAAGTCTCCAAAACCACAAACAGCAGCTCCAAAAGATTTAGTCGAGCGAAGAAAGAGTCAGCAGTTGGTGTTGTAGAGCGGCAATGTCGTGTTGGGTCCTATTTCTGAATGTCTTTATTTCTGCTGTTTTTTTTCCCCTCCAATACATCACAGAAGTTGCCCACTGTCAACAATGACTTGCTGGTTTGGAACAGTGTGATATTTACTCCAATGTGAAATGAAGTCCAAATCTAAATGGCATTTGAAATGGGACAGTCCAAATGAATGGTATCAGTATCAGTGGCTGCAACCCTTTAAAGTGCTTCCTCCTGGCATTTTACACCATATTAAACTGACTTCAACCCCTTTTGACTTATCTGGGTAGTACTGCAGCTAACTTTGGCCAAGCACAGTGACAGGACACCAATGTCCTGCCATTACTCTGTGAAATTCTATCTTTGACTAGCTATTAGCTTTATTTTTTTGTTATGTCCTGCCGGATAACTCCAGTGTTAAGTGGCAACAAAATACAGTTGACTGCCATGTATAGGGCTGGAGAGACAGACTAAGAAGCAGAAGTATGCTCAACATGCCATCCAACCACATTGGAGGGCAAAAGTGTTTCTAGCTACTCCAATCAGCCTCACCCCGAGGTGGGCAGACAACCCTGCTGTCATCGAAAGTTGACGGGAGTTGTGACAGGACTAATCGTACAAATATAGATAATGGCGCACACTTTTGGACAATCTCTCCTCAAAGACACTCATTTGTATGTAAGAAAAGTTGCAGGAGTAGTTTCCTGAAGAAAAGAGAGCTTACTGCAATACAGAAATATAACTCTACCTTTAAGATTCGAGCTAAAGTTAAAAAAAATTGGCAGTAGCAATGGCTCCTGTAGCTGGTGGACAGTAAACCCTCAGTTCATGGAATGCATCCAACTGTTTTCATTTACATCGTCTTTTAAAGAAATACACTTAATTGCTGTCTTAGTGTAGATGCAACAGTCAATATTTCAGTTTCATTTTAGTTCAATCAGTAGACAGATCTTGATTAGCTTAAAACAAAAGGATGCAAAGGGGAAAGTGCTAGCCTGGCAAAATGCTTTCCAAGAACTCCAAAGCCTTCTTCTTCACACATTGCTTCTGGTGTATTTAAATTAGAAGATGTTGTATTGTAATTATATGTTGGATCTTGTAAGCCAGACAATCAAAAACAAAGAGTCAGCTATCTTGCTTAAACTTTAAGCTTTACTGTGGACATCCATCTATTCATCCTTCCATCCTTCCATCCTCAACCGCAAAGCACTCCAGACATCCCTCTCCCCAGCAACATTTTCCAGCTCCTCCTGGGGGATCCAGAGGTATTCCCAGGCTAGACGAGATATATAGTCCCTCCAGTGTGTTCTGGGTCTACTCAGGGACTTCCCACCAGTTGGACATGCCCAAAACACCTCTGATGGAAGGCGTCCAGGAGGCATCCTGATCAGATACCTGAACCACCTCATCTGGCCCCTTTTGAGGCGAAGGAGCAGCGGCTCTAGTCCGAGTTCCTTCCAGGTGTCCGATCTCCTTACCCTATCTCTAAGGCTGAGCCCAGCCACTCTCTCTGGGACATTCATTTTGGCTGCTTGTATCCGCAATCTCAGTTTTTCAGTCTCTACCCAGAGCTTATGACCATAGGTGAGGGTTGGGACATAGATGGACCAGTAAATCCAAAGCCTTGCCTTCTGGCTCAGCTCTCTCCCCACCATGGCAGTCTGGCACAGCGCCCACATCACTGCAGATGCTGCACCAAACCGCCGATCCATCTCATGCTCCACTCTACCCTCACTCATGAATAAGACCCCGAGATACTTACACTCTGTCACTTGGGGCAGGAGGGAGTTACTCGAAGGACATAACTTCTGAAATGGTATGTCACTGCACCAACCTGGCGGGCAAGATATAGCTTTAATTTGAAAGCTAGCACCTTTGTAAAACAGTTTTATAGTTGTTGGAAGACATCTTTTCACTTTTAATAGCAGCCTGATTTTGGGCAAGATGAATTCCTCCGAATCCTTCTTTAACAATTGCTGTTCCCCTCGGCATATTAGCTCATATCTTTCCTATAATTTTCAACAGGTTTCTCAGTAACCAGTCATTGGTGTAGCAACTCAGCTCTGCAATTTGTTTCCCAATTGTGTCTGCTGTGCACTAGGAGGAATGACTGCAGCTGGCTGTTACTCTGTTATTAAGTTACCTTTCTCTTTCTGATGCTCCTGGCCTGTTTCTGGCTCAGCATAGGTTGTGCTGGTAATCACTGTAAAACATCCTGGAGCTGTTCTTTGATTGGCCTACCAGAGCAGCACTCTCGGCTGTCATTTCTTATTTGGGAGAGAGAGGATGTTCATGCCCACAGACAGGACAAGATTTGATTGGAATAACACTGGTGTGCACCGAGCAGGCCGAAATGTCCATCTTGACAGTGACGGCAGGATGCTTGCCTGAGATGCAGCTGGAATAGAAGCTAGCGGCGTGGAGAAATCACCCTCCACTGGTTTTTATTTAAATTTGTGGAAGAGAATATACACATAAATACCAATAGGGATCATATACACTTAGACACAGACTCAAGAATGAAAGATTTGAGTTAGCAAAAACACAATGTAGCATATCCAAAGCATGTCTTTCTTCACTGAGACCTAGTTTCCATTGTATCAATTTGTTGGTTTCAATAGAGGGAGTCCTGCTATAGTATTATACGCTATTGTGTGTGTGTGTGTGTGTGTGTGTGTGTGTGTGTGTGTGTGTGTGCACGATCACTGGATAACAAAGGGAAATAAATAAAAGAGTTTTGCATATTTATAGTGTGACCAGGTTCAAAAGACCGTGGCCAGCAACAGAACCCTGCCTACATTATTAGTCTGATCCCTTGATACATGTCTTTCATTATTCAAACAATATTCTTCTTCTACTTGAAGATAAACTCTATACAGTATTTCTGTTTTACTTTTTTCCTAATCTCTTTTCACTCAGTGGGCTTGGTCACATTAATGTCTCTTTAGTCCATCTGAATGTTATCACTTGATTGAATGGGTGTTATCATTGGTCATCAGCCTCATACATGTGGGTTAGAAGGGGCCTGCTACATCCGCTAGTAGGTTCAAAATGCTGCTATTAGCCATTGCTTATTGTTAGACAGCAACCTGCAGTGTCTGTAGTAATTAATGGGAGCAAAGGAGGAAATTAGATGATGTAATGTTAGTATAAAAAGTGGGGAAGTAGTGTTGCATTGAGGTTGGGGTACTGGGTGGGTCAAGGAAACTGTCACCCAGGACACTGGAGTTCATGTCCTGTGTAAAACCAAAGGTCAATGCTGAGTTATTTTAACTGACATACACAAGTTCATCACATGATGTAACGTTACATTATGTAACAAATATTTTTTCTAAACCTAACCCGAGTTCATTCATCATTCATTTTCAGTAACCGCTTATCCTGTTTAGGGTCACGGGGGTGGGGGGGCTGGAACCGATCCCAGCTGACATTGGGCGAAAGGCGGATACACCTTGGACAGGTCGCCAGACTATCCCAGGGCTAACATATAAAGACAGACAACCATTCATGCTCACATTCACACCTACAGGCAATTTAGAGTCACCAATTAACCTGCATGTCTTTGGACTGTGGGAGGAAGCTGGAGTACCTGGAGAAAACCCACCCTGATATGGAGAGAACATGCAGACTCCCCACAGAAGGGCTCCCCCACCCTGGGTTCAAACCACCCACCCTGGATAACCACGAACCCTCTTGCTGTGAAGCGACACCACTTCACCGTGCCGCTTAACCCCATAGCATTGCTGCCTAAATATAAAGAAAATCATGGCAACTGATAACAGCCATTTCATGTGCTGATAAACCCAGTATTAGATGTAGCAGCTCCTTTTAAACCCAAATCTATCAGGCTGATAACCCCTGATAAAGCCCATTCAATGGAGTGATAACATTCAAAATGGCTTTTAAAGACAGCCCATTAGACTCTGGGTAACCTCCTCAAGCCTGAGAGTGTCAAGCTTCTTTATAATTACACATAAATAAATTCAAGGTATTTCATTTTCCATATTCATAATCAGAATCCACTGTTTCTGGTTAAATGCGGAAATCGCATCGATGTCAGAGTGTGACACATTTCTCCAAAGGGCAACTACCCCATGACTTTGATTAATCAGTCTCACTGAAATGATGTCACATGTTCTTTATTTTCTCATACAGAGTGCAAGCAGAACAGATGGTATCTGGGAGTAACATATTCTCATTAGGAGGTCCCGAATCTGCATATCTGAAAGGGAAAACGAGAGAAAAGGGGCGAGGGAGGGGGGGTAAAATCCTCTGAGTTTTGGCACAGATCAACTCTCTGACCTTCTGTCCAGTCTGCTGGCCGACAGGCAGCAATGAAAGGATGGAGCGGGGAAGGAAAACTGACAGCCTCTCAGTAGCACAGAGCTCCAGATCTGAGTCGGCCTAATCAGTAATCACTGATATGTTGCTTTCACCTTTTACAGGGCTTTTGTTACGAGAGAAAATCAATAGGCAGCAATACTCTCCATACAAATATAAAGGTTGGGTCTCTACTGTAACTACATTCACAATAATCACTATTGCTATACCACCGGAGCGTGTCTGTTTCTGTATTTCAGTGTAAAGGGGTGGGTGGAAGACAGTGCTGCTCCTGTAGAACATCATACAGTAACTCGTGGGGAATCAAAGAAACTATCAACAGTGAGTTCATTACCATTAAAAAAAAAACATATTTGAAAACATATCCTGAAGCAGATTGCATCTAACAGCTTTAAAAAACCTGCAGTTTCTCTTAAACCCAGAATAGCGCGTGCCTGAAATTCTGCTTCTGTGTTTGTGCATATGCATTTGAGTGTGCTATTTAACTTTTCTAGAAGGATGTGGTGCCCTTTTGTCTACCTAACACTACCTGACAGCTAAATGGCATGGCATGTACCTCGACTGATGTGTCAAAACGGGAAGACGCCTGTCTGCTCCATTCACTGTTTCTGTTTGAAATTCATTGCATCGCTTACAGCAGGTTAAGTTGGTGTTTCTTGCAAGTGACAAGTAGCTACAATGGTGGAATGTTTGCTGTGACTGCATCATTGGCATATAGGTCAGGCCCGCTCTCAGTGGGAGTTGGACTCTGCCAAGGTTGTGCTTCGTCACCTATTCTCTTTGTGACTTTGATGGGCAGGATTTCAAGCGTCAGTCAAGAATTTGAAATTGTCCAGTTTTGCCTTGGCACGACTGTGTCTCTGCTTTTTTGCAGATCAAGTAGTTCTGCTGGCTTCATAAGCCAAGCACTGTCCTCTGCATGTTAAGGCACTTTGTAACCACATGTAAAGCTGGGATAAAGGGGCAGGATTTCAGAGTTTAAGGGCAAAGTTGCCTGTCATGAAGAGGCGCTTTCTTTCTTTCAGCTGAAAGTTCGTTGCTGCCTCTAGTGAAGGTGTACAATTATCTCTGGGTATCTAAAATAAGATGGAACACAACAACATGCAAATCAGTGCAGCAGCTGCAGTCACGCAAGCCAGGCCACAGTGGTGAGAAAAGAGCTGAGCGTTAGAGGCAAAGCTCAGATGATTCCCACACAATCTTTTGTACAGTATGTCATTACCCTTACCAATACATATGAGCATGCTCCCCTTGAGACTGAAAGGTGAAAACATGGACACAAGCTCCTGAAGTTAGTTTCCTACACAGGTTGTGTAGGTTTACGCTTAGAAGTAATGTGAGGAGCTTAAACACCCTGAAATAGCTCAGAGAAAAGATTCTGCTCATTTGCATTGAAAGGAGCCAGTTGGGGTGAATCAGGCATTGATTAGGATGCCTTCCAGGCAACTCCTTATGGAGCATTCCAGCAGAGCCAGACTGGCTAGGAAATGCCTCTGGATTCCCCATGCGTAGGTGGTGAATGTGGCTATAGGGCAAAGTGTTTCTGGTTTAGTTTGCTGTCACTTCAACACGGACCCCAGCTATGCAGTTGAAAATGGATGGACGGTTAAACACATTTAAATTGTGCACTTGGTAACTGACAGCAATCAACTGTGACTGCAGCTCTGTAGCCATCCTCTGTCTAACTGTTATGGCTTCCCCAGCTTCCACTGACTGGTCTCCATGCCTCAAGTCTGACCAGAGGACATCACCTGCGTCATTGAGAAAGATCAGCATCGCATATGATTCCTGTGTCAGTTGAAGAAATGTTATGTGCGGTCATACACACAGTGCAGGACTGCATATGATCACCTCGTCAACAGGTGTGGAGACTGGCTGCAGCTTTTTGTTTTCTCTACATGCCTCCAAATCTCCTATTATGATCATCTAAAATGTTTGAGAGAATTCCCCCAGGCCAGAAGCTGAAGATAAATTCCTGGTGCAACAACAAATGTTTCTACAAGTCAAAGGCCCAGACACACCAAACCAACTTCAAACAACTACTGGCGACGAATGCCCACTAGTCGAGTTTCCATTACAGTTGTTTGCAAAATAAAAGCGATATTTCTGAAATTTCGACAAAGTTCAAATGCTACTCACAGGTGTTTCCATTGAACGGTGTTTTGCGAACTAGCCGTAATTCTCAGAAATTCTCGTCCGTCCCGCGAGACTTCACTTTGAGGAAGATAGCCGAAAGTGTTATGCGTCTCGGGACACTGATCATTCCGAATTTCTTTGTTGTTTGCTATCCAAGATAACTGTGACATTTTTATCACGAATAAATGTTAATAATAGCTCCGTCTCCTCCTCTGTCCACACATACCGCGCGTAAAAATGTTTTAGCGTTATCTGAGAGGATTTTCGAAATATAGGTGTTTCCATTACCAGTTTTTCATTGCAATATTTAGGTTTTGCGCATTTCTAGGGGTAATGGAAACGCGACTACTGATGCATCGCCTCATGTTGCTTGTGTCTCGGCCAAACAGCGGCACCTGAAAACACCACAAAGACTAAAGCCAATGGCCAGCTTGCATTAATACTGTTTACTTTTCTCACTTCTTCTCATGCAGTGAGCTGAACTGCTGATCAGAATGATTTCACTCATGATGGGCTCCACAGACTCCGCTGCAGATTCAACATGCTGATGTGCCTGAAAATTAGCCGACAAGGGCCGACTAGCACCAGCGGTGTGGGGTGGTCTGACATTGACCAACTGCCAACTGTTAGCTTTGTGTGTCAAGGCCAAAAATTAATCCCGATATGATAACGCAATCATGGTTCAAGTAGCGCCTCAGCAGCATTTTGCAACTAAGCCTGACATGCAGTAGCATGCAGACAGCACAACCCATGCCACCGTATCACACACCCACCCACAAACCCATGATCTAAAAACACCTGTTCCCTGTGTTTGTTTCTTCTCCAGACCCCACAGCCTCAGGAGAGAAGTGATGTGACGTTATGCCCCAGGACCTGCCAGTGGGAAAGTGGCCTTGCAAGGCCCTTGTAGTTGAGTCTGACTCAGAGCCACAACAACAGCCACAAACCACAAGTTCTCCCAGGTAAAAGTCAGATAGTTAGAAGCTTTGGCGCCAGCGGGCCAAGGTATAAACACCAGTGCTGACTGCAGGAGAAAAAGCAGACCCCATAACTATCTCTGACCCCTTTCACTGTGAAGGAGAATAGGGAAGTGGCTCTTTTTTTCTCTACAGAAGCTGTCACCGGGGTGAAAATAAACAACCAAAGGTGACGAAGGGCATTTATTCTAAAACAGGAATGTTTTATTGGTAGAGATGGACACATTTTCACAATTTTGACCAATGCAGAAACTTACAGCACAGCCCTGACACTGTAGACTGAAAATTAAGACTGCTTTTTTAAAAATAGGATTAACAGAAATATTTTTAGTTTTGCTTTTGTGCATCATTGACTCACATCCACAGCTTCTCTGCATTATAAGCTAATTTGGACACTGGCTGCATACCTTTTTTTGTTTCAAACATTAAATAAATCTACTGTGTGTCCCTGAAATCCTGGTGAGTAGCTACCGGCCCACCTCCTAATCCCCTTTCCTATCGCAGTTTTAGAGAAAAATAATCTCTAAAAAGCCAATACCTTTTATGACTCACCACAATATTTTAGAGAAAATCTACAGTTTCTCAGACAGACCTGGAGGCAGCTCTGATCCTGGTGTCTTCTTTTAAGATAAGTAACGGCTGAACAATAATTTAATCATTTCAAACCTGTGTGGCAATCAATACAATAAACTCTGCCATTTTGCCTCAAAACATGGGACCAAAAGAGTACTTAGATTGTTTATGTCCCAATTCACCAGCAGAACTTTCTAAGTAACACTGAGAAAGTCTCCATTATCGTCTAATCCCTCGCAGTGCACTTCATTGGCCTTTCCATTTATCTATTATTGTTACACAATCTACACCTATCTGTCTCTGTTCAACAGACAGAGATCAGAGAGGCACCTAAAACCTTAAAAATGCCTGGCAGATAATTTCAGATATCTAAATAGGAGTAATTACCATCGAGCACAAACAAGCCAGCGGATCATACTTTCTCTAATACGTTCGGAAGCTAATTATAGCTCTAAAAGCGGTTTTACACTTCCATGTGAAAATAGGAGTGCTAATCTCTGTACAATATACTTTAACTTAGTCTTCTTTAGATTGCTCTCCCTCCTTTGACTGGCCTTTTTCTATTTTCTTGCAGCAACAATACTTTTACCAGAACTTGGAGATGTGATTACATAACCTCCTTTTCTTTTCAACCTCCCAGCTGCAGCGGTTTTTAAGCTCAGAAAGTGATTTTACATATTCTAGAGATTATTTTTAAGGCACAACTGTATCTGGCTGCAGGCTATAATAGACCCTTTAATCCTGTAGGAGCTGGAGTATTGTCTGAGACTCAAGAAAAAGCAAGAAAGCTAAAAGAAAAAAGTCAGTGAAGCATGGAAGATCACAGTCTACCTCACATGTTTTCCACCTATAGTAATAATAATAATAATACTAATGATAATAAAACAGCTGGATTCACGATTCTTTTGATAGCATTTAGCTGTAGCGTTAAGTGTCCCATGCCTATCGCTGCCTTTTCATGAAAGTCTGAACATCTCCAGCCTTTTAGCCTGTCTATGATAAAAAGGAAATTCGTCAAGGGAGGCTGAGAGATGTCGCTTCCGCCCTAATTGCATAATTTTGATGGCTCTGATCTACACTTCTGTGGTTTGTGTACTTTGTGTTCATGACTTTTATATCTCTACCCTCCATGGATGGCACAAGATAAAATGTTCTGAGAAAGGTTTTGTTTTAATGGGAAAGTTTTATCCTTGAGTTGTTTTTTATGAAATGCTTTTCCCTCCAAAAGATGAGTCAATCAGTGCATCTTGTGTTGGATGACAGGGGAAGGACCATGAATTATAAAGCCGCATTAAATCTCTGCATCTTGTTGCTCAGACGGGATGAGAACAGAACAGAACAGTGCCAGCCGCGGTGAATATTGCAAATATGTTTAATTCATATTCAAACTGAAGAAATGTGGCATTGAAAATCCATTTTGTTAAAATGACCCAAAGTACTAGAATTCATAAAAATCAGTGCTTTGTTAATCCCAGGCAGATCATATTATGAATATAAAAAAAATAATGGATAAAACATCTAACAGATTTATATGCAGTAGCTTCACTGAAGGTAGAGGGAGTCAGGGGCAAACGTGCTTTGTTGTCTCCTGTGCTTTCTGTCCCTTTGCTTCCCATATTTCAACCCTGAATCTCTGCCAATTCTGATACCAATCCTCGCTCTACAGGGGAAATTAGCACTGCCATAACTTTGCAGCCGTCCAGAGGCAGAGGATGTTCACCGGTGCCTCATCAAAGCTCTAAATTAGAAGCCTCTAATCGCATAACTCAGTCTCTTCACACCTGTATTAAGTTTCATGCAGGCATGGGTTACCTACTTGCGTGACTATCCCTGATAAAAATGTCTCTGACAACCTAATCCTAAAACTTAAGCCTGCCACTGCTGAGTCCATGCAAGTATTAACTTTTTTTTAGGTGGGGGAGGTCTGAACATGTGGTAGCAGGCACTTTTGCTGACCACAACCTGCTCAATTATTTATTTATTTCCTTGTCAAGTCATCGCTGGTTCACTCTGGTATTTTGACAGCCACCTTATTTGGAGCACGACAAGTTTAATTTAAATAGATATGGCACAGGAATGCAAAAAAAAAAAAGGGGGCCCAATTTCAATGTCTGAACAGATGTAATCGGGTGGTGTCAGCGTGATATACAAATGTGTTTGTGCTGCACTTTTTTTTTTTTTTTCCCCTATCAAGCGGTTATATACAGCATATGAGTTTGTGTATAAGAGTGTGTGGCAGTTGAGATTCAACAAAATGATTGTATTTGTGCTGAAGTGCTTGCCTTGGCCACAACAACTGGTTTGCCCCGGCTTCCATTTCTCCATTTGCAAGCTGTAATGACATGCATTTACAGCTGCTCACAGCATGAATCTACACACCACAGTAAGGGACTATTTGAATTCCATCATGGCTTAAAGCTCACACTGACCTGTGTGGGGCTGCGATTTCACCAAAACCTTGTGGCTTTCTAAGAAAAAAATGACTATAAGTAACTGAATAGGGGCGGTAATTGACAGACACAAAGTGCTCATAACAGTCTACAAACTACATGAGGTCTAGTTCGTATTTTAGTGTTGGATATTTTACATCTGCTAGAACAAAGAGCAGTGCACACAGCTTTTAGAAAACAAAATCTGCTTATTTGGCAGAAGTGCAAGTTAGCAAGTGCATTGTTTTGTTATGGACACCTGGAGGATGTATGACGAGGCTGTGAACCTATTCCAGGAATAATGTAACCAGAAGAATTTCATGGATAATTACTCCCTGTGTGAGATGTAGCAGAGCCACGGCCTGTGTGCAGCATTCTTCATTGTCCCCACTGAGCACTTTGCCATCGCTACAGTCACTTTGTGCAGTTTCCACTTAAAAGCATTTAAATGTAGCACTTGTGGTCTAATGTCTCCAGTTTTCCTGGTACTTGCTTACAGTGGTGACTTAGCAGAACAAAAAGACGGTCAGGCTTTTGACTCAAAGAACATTCCAGAGGAAGGCAGCAGACATAGAACATAGTTCACCACATTACTCATTGATTTATCCATTGAAGGGAAGAAGTGAATCTTTACAGGGTACACAATGGATGAATATAAAAAGATATATGGCTTTAGAAATACTCAAAATATGTTGCACTACAACTAAAGATGCTGTGCTTTTTCCTTTATCTGTTACTTTAAGAAATTTGAACCATGTCTTTCAGCTTCATATCAATGAACATCTTCTAGGGCCATTTTAGGTCACTCTTTAATGTCTCGGGATTTTCATCCTTTTAAAGGTGCCATTTATTTGTACATTCACCTGAAATACAATTGTAAAGAAGTGCCTTAAAGCCACGACTGGTTCAAACTCACATTTTTGCAAAGCTTTGATCATGCTTTACATATTTCAAGTACAACTTTTTACAGAGTTCATCTTAAGTGGATTCAGTTTAATGCACTGCTTGTATGCTTCTCAATGCATTAAAAGTATACCTTTTAAAGTATATCTTAAAGACTTCAGTAAGCTTAACAGTTTCAAATGTATTGTGGAGGAGCACACCGAGTCGCGGTCATGGCTTCCAGACTGAAAAATATTGAAAACCCCTCATCTTTTCATATCACATTAGCTACCTCGTGGCATAAATATTCACCAGGCTGCAAACTCTGCTATGGAACAACACAAGTTCACAGAGGAGCAGAATAGAGATGACATCAGAGCAACACAAATGGACAGCCAACTTGTTATCCAGCACCACCCAAAGCCTGTATTTGAATTCCAAACAATTCCCTGCTCTCTTTTTCTCTTGGCTTGTTGATTTTTCACCGATGGAGGAGATCACCCCGGGGAACAGAAGACATTTTGGTTTAATTGTGTGTGATTGGCAGACTGAGTGTTGATTTCCTCTTCTGTCTGTCTGGATTTGGGTTTCAGTGAGCAGGGGCCCATACAAAGTAACTTTAAAGAACTTAATACCCAAAGAGGGGGATGAATAATGCTGGCCTGAACTCACCGAATACAGAGTTATTTAAATGTGTGACTTGCTCTGTTGTTTTCAGTCACACTGACCCTGAAACACATTTTGATTTTTCTACACTGATGGAAAGAGGCGATTTAAATATTTCTAATGATATCAGTATTGTTTTTGTGCAAAAATATTAAGCAAAATACCTCATATCACATGACAACTGTCACCGAGCCACGATTTTGCAAAAGGGGCCTTCCAAGACTGCAGTACGATGGCTGCAAAGATACTTGACAGAGCCTACTGGCCTTCTAAATTGTACACTAGAGGCTTTTCGGGGGAAGAAAAATACACAGAAAAGACTAGTGCAGGAGAATAAAAAAATATTGTTTATGTTGAATGAACCGTAGTCTGTCTGACAAACAAGTTAGCATACAGTTAGCAATGAACCTTCCAACTTTCCCCTGATAATATTCACAACTTGGATTCATTTTAGGAAGCCTTTATTTTTATAATTCTTTTTTTTGTTTTATATCTATTCAGTCAAATCTGAACAAACCGACAGCAGTTATTAAAACTCACCATATCCACAGACACCTGGTAGCTACACATTCTTATACCCATAAAAGTAATTTAGCAACCACAGCGGTACAACTAAAGGCTACATCGTTACAGTTCAACAGACATATTACAAACAAAAAAGCCTGTCCATGACCTCTTAAAGCTTTCAACTTCATTCCTAACCCTAGCTAACGTGTGTTTGTATGACACAATTTCAATTTCCATTTTTCAAATGAGCTCTTCGAGGATTCAAGGATCACTTGAGCAGCTGTGACAATCCCTACATTTATCCCAACACGGTCATGTTTTGATACATTCGGTGAGTCTGTTTGGTCCATTAGGCATAACCTTGTTGATTTAGGTAGCATCATATCCAACCACCTCCCTATGTGATCCTAAACTTTTTCCCAAAAGGGGTTCGTCAGTTTACGTTCCCAGATTGCATGTAGAAATGTTCCTGTTTCCATCTGACATTTCCAACATAAATTTGTAGCCAGCAGACCCATCCTGTACAACTTAAAGTTCTTTATGTATTTATATATTCTTTATACATTTCCCAGTACTTGAGATTATTTGCAACTATTCCTTACTGCTTAATTCACACCCTAGGTCCTTCTGCCAAATGATCCTCAGATTTTTACAAATATCTTTTGGCAACCCACTAAAGATTTTGTAGAACATAGCTGCGCATGAAAGCTGTTTTAAATGCTTTGACTGGTGATTCTTTACCGACTAAATACAAATAGCTAATCAAGGAATGGACACATAACTTTATGGTTGCTTCAAAAGTCAAAAGTCTCTCTTGTTTAAACTTATCATACCTGTAAATCTGAATGGATTCTACTTTGGTGCTCAAGATTTACATAAATTCAAGTGAACAGTTGAATTGTGGAGAATATAACTGAGCTAACGATGTATAGCATGCCAATACTGACAAAAGTTTAAACATTTATCCTCATATTTTGATGTGCGATGCTGAGCTGCTTAGAACTAGCTGAAGTGGGTTGCCAGTGGAGACCTGGTGGGCTCTAAGAGGTTTTAATAATCTGAAAGCTAAGAATTTATTTATCTAAAATCAGATGAAAACCCACTGTCCCAGTAAGTGTCTTGTTATTAAAACACTCCATTTATAATTTCAGGGATACACAGAGAGATAGAGAGAGGGAAGGAGGGAGAGTGGCGCTAAGTAGGACCAGAGTGTGGTTGACGACTGTCCTGCTGTTAGCTTGTCATTATGCCTTTACCAGCTTCAAAACTGTATTTATCATGTGAATTTGGCAATGAATTTTGTAATGTGAGAGCTAAGACTTAATTTAAAATCAAACAAAACCCAAAAATGACCAAAAGTTAATACATATTTATGTATTTTGGAGTTCATCTTTTTTGATATTGAAGTGAATGGTACAAACTCAAACTTTTGAATTAAACATCTGCGTCCAAGTCATTTAATTCCAACCAAAATAAATAAGTCTTCTTTTGGATGTCTGTTTTGGCTCACTTGTATTTTTTCATGACTAAACTGTAATTAGTTGCCTAAATGACCAATGTGAAAGTTAACCATACAAATATTTACTCTAATCACTGTCAAATGAATCATTTGAAAAATCATGAAGTGTAGCTCCCCAGAGGCGTTTTCTCTTGGCTCATTATGATGTTTACCCTTGCGCCGCTTTTGATGCAAAACTTGATAATACTGTGTCTCTCAAAGGTTTTCTAAGAAGAAGAAAGCCG
This sequence comes from Cephalopholis sonnerati, assembly GCA_019142605.1. NCBI lineage: Eukaryota > Metazoa > Chordata > Actinopteri > Perciformes > Serranidae > Cephalopholis > Cephalopholis sonnerati. The sequence goes on along the minus strand of JAGQAX010000005.1, from coordinate 35,928,458 downwards.
GAGAACAACCCAAAAATTGAAGGTAATGAAAGCCTGACATAGCTAATTTAAGCCGCTGTAACCGAAACAATTACTTTTTTCATTGCATTAGGATTTGTCATCACAACAAATGTCCCATAATAAGTGGAAAAGTGAGGTCCCGTTTAATGTGCATGATGTGATCATCTGCATTCAAGCTCTTTGAGTCACAGGAGGGGAGAATTATTAATAATGACTTCAAGGATGAGGGCACAAGAGACTGGTAAGTGAAGGGAAAAGTAAAGGGAATGTTGTTACATTTCATCACTTCTTCTCACAGAGAGCAAAAGTCATTTCAGCTTCTCAATAGGCTACGCTCAGATCTATTAATGCATAAGCTTGACTGAGGTGAGGGATAATTTGGGAAAGATGATGGAGATTTGGATAAATTAAATTAGACTCTATACTGATAATTGCAATGCTGTAGACCAGATTGTAAGGCCCATAAAACTGTTAAATAAAGCGGAGACATCAGAAATGAGCACCATGAGGCTTAAATTTTGCACAAAATTAAACTCTGTGGCTTTTCAGTGCGGCTTTCATGTGTGTACCAGCGACTATAAATATGTTAACTTACAATGCACCTTGAACTTCTCACTTAGCTTCCACCTCTTCCATATTAACAGCTAAGCTGAGAGATACTGTGACACAGTTTCTTACACCTTTGGTGATATGCCATCTGAGAAGGAGAGCGGAGTATGTGGAAATACAGAACCTCAACACATTCTCACTCTGACCTTGTTGCATATTGACGTTTGGTCATGGACTTTTCACAGTGACTTTTGACGTGCAAAGTACCCTGGGTGCGTTGGTTGTTGACGTTCTGGGATGCTGTGCCAACGTCTGCCTGTTACATGCATTGTCTGTTTTTAAAATTACGTTTGTGTACAGTCTCTTTCAAGATAAACACAATATGACGGTACAACTACACAAATTGATGTTTTCTTTTTTCCTTTAACAACACATGCACATTGTTATGTTTAGCCAACACATTCACGTGGTTGGGTTTAGGAAAAAGACCTGAGTTTGGCTTTATATTCATCCCAACCACCCAACTTGGACTTTTGCCCTCTTAACTTTTGTTGTTGTCCTCCTGTGTTTCCTACTGACGCCGCCAAGCCCTGTTTAACAACAACAGCGATCGGTAGTGTATCATGCTGACGTGAAAGGAAGGCTTTGTTCGTCGGTGTCTGACACCATTTTTCGCCGACTTCAGAGTGAGACCAGGTTGACAATTGACCCTTTGCTAAGTCCTGACCCTGGACATGGACTGGCTAATCATGATGTAACATTGTGCCGGCTCAGACCAGCGTCCGACAACAACACAGCTGTGCTCCATTGACTCTAATCGTTTAAGTTTTCCTTCATTTTCAGGCTGGTATTGTGGATTTGGAGCTAAATGTTGTGCCTGGGGCATGTCGTGTATTAATGATACTCGTTACCTGGAGAGGTTGGAAAAAGATAAACGTTTCTTCCCTGTTCCAAAATCAAACCCTGAAAAGTGTAGGGTTAGCTAGCTAGCTACTGAAGATATCCGACCCTGCTGTACATGAACCAGTGAAGGGAAGCAGGGAAACTTTGCTGATATTCAACCAGCTGTGTGTCATTGCATTGTGCTGCAGATGAATGTTGTTTGACTTCCCCTGAGATCCCTGCTTGTCCGGCAGCGAAGGTGCAAGTGCTGGCAGCGGCACAGGGTCAAGGCCAAACACCATTCATCTGCACACACTGCTGATGCCACACAGCTGGTTCAATATCAGCAAAGTTTCCCTTTATATTCATTGTCTTCTGTGTGGATCAGCAGTGATGTGGTGGTTCACTTTTACACTGTGATCTGTAGCCTATAGTTGGGCTTTAGCTTCTAACTATCTTTGTCTTTTGAACCTGTTGTTGCTGCTGAGTCAGTTTGACATCCTGGATATATCCTTCAAACACAGACTGTAGACCCCTCTGTCTGCTTCCCTCTGAAATCACTGTTTCATTTTCCCAGAAATATGATAATATTTCTTCAGGAATAGCAGTTAGTTACAGTGTGGGCTCCATGCTTACTCTGACAGCTTGTTGGATCAAAACAAAGGGGCGGGGCTTAGCAAAAGATCAATTTAGCCATTTTTTAAAAGACATTTTTATGTGCAGATTTGAACATCTTTTTGTTCTCTTAACTGTGTTCAGTCTCCACTCAAAAACAGAATTCTTTATCTCTTTATATGCATCTTGTGTGCATTATAATACACAGTGGGCTGACACAATAACATCAACACCTGTAATCTACTGTACTGCATTCAGCACAGTGCCACGATCTACCTGTATTACTTCAGAAATACTAAGAGTTGAATCAACAAATCCCTGGTGCTATATTAACTGTATTTTAAGCTTTACAAAGGTAGGATCTGTTGCACAGCTGTTGCATCGGATTGCAATACACTGTCAGAGGTTATGGTATCTATTAACATTTAATGATGATGAAGAAACACACATACACATCGTGTCACTGACAGTCACTGCTTTACAAAAAAAAAAAAAACATTTCAAAAGGAAATGCTTGATCAAGAAGTTTCCCTCTGCACAGACAAATAACAAAAGGGATGTCACTGATATATAGACAGACACAGGCTGTCATTATGAGACTTATGGTTTAAAATAATATGCAATTCATCCTTTTTAAATAGTGATTTTTTTTCCCTTAAAAAAGCAGGATACTGATTGACAGAGATCCCTATCGTGCGTCAGAAGAAAATACAATTTAATTTCAGCTGGTCTTTTAAAAGTTAATGTCTGTTATGAAATCACTATTGATTTGTGCCAAGAGGAAAAGTCAATCACACATAATAAGGATGTACACACACTGCACATTGCTTTAATCAACCGAGTTTGTCTTAATTAACAGACAGCCCAGACTATGCAGGGCTATATGAGCTGGAAATAAAAACCAGAACTGAATCAGCATGACTCATACATGGTAGACGCATTCAGCAAATATGTATATTACAATTCTGAGTAAGTGCTTCTACCATTAGTACAAAAACACAGTATACATTTTCACCCTGTAATATGACCGATTATTAACGCCACATGAATTAGAGCATAGCAAAACAAAGGCCATTATTTACTGCTGCTAATGCGGCATGTTGCCTTTAATATAATCTCAGTATAACTGTTTTGCTTATATTACTGTAACTCTCACCAAAAAATAAAATATAAATAATAAATAAAAATAAAATAATGACATGTTAGGGCATATTAAACTGAGTATGTAGGGCTGCATGTAAATGGGAGAAGTGAAACATTAGCTCTATAAACAGCTGGTTCGGAATATTGTCTTTTTTGGAATAAGAGGAAAAAATACTATTTTGTGCATGTAAACTTAGTTCAAGTCAAATTAGCAAAAAAGGGACTACCATCAGGACGAACTTATGATGAGCTGCCTGTTTCTCTTTTACATGTCTTCCTTTTTTTCCACGTTTAGCAGTGAATCTGTAAACTGTGATTGAAACCTGTAATCATGTGCAGATATGCGGTTCCAGTAGAGATAAGTACCCCTGTGAGACTACCATAGTAATTTGAGCAAACAAGCAATTTGAGCAAAGATGTTAGTAACTTAACAGTGTGAAACTGCTGAGATTGTGGATGACAGTCTCTGCTGTGCCGTTTTCATCGTTTCATAAAACAATATGCAAAAATAAAGAAATGTAATGTGCCAGTGCACCTTCCCTTCACGAAATGCATTTTTTAAAGGGACGTTTCCTTGCTCAGAATTGATTTTTAGATATTAGTCAACGGATAGAAGAGCTCGGATCACACACATATTAGGTGGATTTAAAACAATTTAAACCCTGCTGGCACTACCGAGAAAATTAAGCTGGATAACCAATGTGTGAATGTTAATCCATATCCTACGGGAAAAAGAATATTTCAGACAGTGACTGATGACATTAGAGATTAGTACATTTCCCACACTGAGGTGTCTACTGCAGTGGGGCTGAGATTCTGCTTACTAATCTAACATTGGAGATCAGTTATACTGAGGATATTCCATTCAGTAAATCTAATATCAGAACAATACATCATCTGCTGATTTAGAAATACAATTAACCTTGGTCACAAGAAACTTAAATACAGCTTAAATGTCCCTGGCACAAATCCAGCCCAGCCTATAACTCTGTAGAGATCTGTAGCATTATAATACCAAATCTTGTCTGGGATTTACAGCTCACACTCAGAGTTAGCTTAAGTAGTTGGGGTTGGGGTTGGGGATATGTTGGCCCAATAAACCTTGAATTTTATTAAAGCAGTGTAAATGAGGGTGCACCCAGTGGTATTAAAAACCGGCCATAGACATGCGACAGGAAATACACGAAGAATGCATCATGAAGCAGTTTGCTCCTGCATGTATTAGCGTGGAAGAAGAGGATTAAAATGTATTACTTGAATGATGAGTGCATCTCCGAAATAGCGCTTCTTGAAATGCAAACATCTCTGCAAAGGGGAACTAATAGAAAGCTAGAGCATGAGCCCGACTGACAGAAGAAGGCCCACAGTCACCTATAGACAAATCTTGATAAACTGTCTTTCTTGTTCAGCATCAGCACTCCATTATTCATTTGTTTAACCACAACAAGGCCCGCCATTTCATCCGATGATAAGCTGGGAAGGGGCTTTCATAATTGCTCTTTTTAATGGGAAAAAGAGATGGGTGTTCTCCCTGCCTTTGCAGTTCCTTCTAAACACCTGGGCCCTGCTGAGAACAGCCGAGCCTTTGATCTGGGCTCCAGAGAGCCTTTCTTTTTCAGCAGAATTATGGATTAGCATCAGAATGAACAGGGGAAGCCATTCGGGTGGCTAAGTATGTTATACATGGAGAGGGCAGGGGAGTGAGGCAGACACCAACAGAAAACCTATTGAAATAATTGTTTAAGTGTTGCAAAAATGCAATAACAGGTGACAACTTGGAGATAAGACACACACTGGTCACACTGCTTTATTCTCAGTCATGGAAGCAGCAGGGAACCTATACTGTTTAGTGAGACACAAACACGAGCTATCCCACAAGATCATCATCTATCACACACAAATCAAGCTGCTGCTTTGGTAGTGCCGCAGAAAATTAGGTCCAAATCTTTACCTGTGTCGCCTTATATGGATCCAATGAGCTAACCTCTAAAAAAAATAAATAATCACTTGATTCAGACACTGAAAGCAGCATTGCTGTATTTATCATATGACCTACATTAGGCAACAGTAAGGGCCCTCAGCACATTTTAGTTTTTTTTTAGTAAATAAATTACATAAAGTAAAAATTTCTCTTACAAAACCGGAAGATTTCCCCAAATCCCAGGCAAACAGGAGGCAATCCTCTCAAAACAGACATCACATAAGCCCTGAGCAAGACCCTTGAAGTGCAGCAGGGGTCCCAGAAAAGCAATTTCCCCCTTGACATCACCAACATCGCTAACACAGTGTGTGCACACTGCTCTCATATGCACATTATACTCTGGTCTCTCGAAATGCTAATAAATGGCATTGCATGTTGAGGAAAAACCCCCAATGTTAGACCACTCTGCTTCCAGTTATTTGTTTTACCATGTTAGCAGAATTGTCAGATGATAACATAATAGGATAAATATACCAACACACTGGAGTACAGCTATCCAATTGCTTCAGAATTAAATAATGTACATGTACCTTGTGCAAAGCATAAGGGTGTAGAAGTAGCTCTTCATGCGCAGATAAGAACCAATCAGACCTCAATCAGATCCCTCCAAGGTCGGATAATGTAATGCTGACATGAGAGGGTAAATCACACCTAAGATAGAGCAGCAATCCATGCAGGTGTTTGAACGCCGTAGTTTATAGACAACGGGACAAACAGTGCAATCGACAAATGGGATTAACATCGACTGTTACTGGATTTCTGTATCATGCATAACCATGGCATTTCTTGTGAAACAGTTGAGTCATTCGGCTCCCATTACAGAGATAAATTCATTACTTAACAAAGACGCAGTTTGAAGCGTACCCTGTGCTTGGCCTGGCTGTTTAAAAGAAGAAAAAAAGATTTGGAGCAAAACAACTCAAATCAAAGTGCAAATTGAATCAGGGAGATGAAAAATGGTTGTTTTGGTCTTTCGTTTCATCCTCATATTTCCTACATAATGTAGCAACAACAGTCTTCTATTCACATTGTGTACTTTGCATTTATCTAACTTGGAAATAAAAAGCAACAATTTGAGTTTATTATAAATAAACACCTTATTTGTAAAATTAGTTGTAAACCTCCATGTCTCGCCTCAGTGTGTCAGAGTGATGGATGTACTGCTTCAAACATCTGTTACTGTAATATTAAAAAGCATTCACTTACTATTTCCTGCATAAAGTGAAATGCATGGCATTATGAAAACAACATACTTTAAAATCAATTCTCGGAGTTTCAAAAGCAAATGAAAGAGCTGAATAAGTCATAGCATATAGCTGTTTATGTTCACACTTAAAGAGGCAATATGCTCCTAACAAATAAACTTATAAACCCTTATATTTCATACAAGTAGGAGTATATCATTGCTTTTTTGTATGATGCCCATCAAAACCTTTCAGAACAACAAAAGAAAATCTCACCTTTTCATTTAAGAAATTGCAGCACAGCACGTCTGCAGTCCCTCTCAGTTTGTTCACTGCTCTTCAGTCCAAGCCTGCAGAAGATATTCACGCAACCTCTCAGTCACAGGACTTACAGTATATAACCCTTCTGTTAGAGCTGTGATTTGTTTTGTATTTTCATTATATTCCAGTTGGCTATTTATACATTATAGTCTATCTATATATTAAAGACTTAACATTAAAGACGTATCTCACGGCTTGAGAGATGGGCTTTTCAGAAAACTGGACTAGCTATGCAGTAGAAAGATGCAAATTGGAGCTACTGGATGACAAAAAACAGCCTGTCCGTCTCAACACAAGTAAAAATACAGCGGCCGGCTGGTAACAAAAGATCTTAAACTACTTAAAAAGGGTAGGCTAAATCAGGGATCCCCTACTGGTCCAGCCACAGGGTCCATTTTTTGCGCAAATGTGAACACTAAAAGAGAACTCAGACCCCTCTCAGTTCGCTTCAAGTCTGCGATGTGGTTCACTTAACCTGTGCCTTGTGAACACAAAACACTCTGGGCCCGCTGTGCCTTTTGCTGTAGCCCTCCAGGCTTGCTGTAGACAGATCACACGTTATTTCAGTGGGACGCATAAAACCACAACGGAACCATGACCACAGGTAACGACAGCACGACCAGTGGACGAGGAGTACTTTGGTCTGACGGTGAAACAACTGCACTCCTCCAGATATGGAATGAGGAAAACATCAAACAGCAACTGTCCACAGCACAGAGAAACGCTAAGGTTTTCCTCCAATTTTAAGTCCATATACGCACTGCTGTGCCACGTCAAAGTGAAAACAAAACTACATTAATATATATTATATACAGCCTATAGTGTGCAGAGAGAGGACTGAGGCCCCATCAACGCTGAAGTGGACCAGAGACTAAAGCGAACCGTGACTTTGATGTGGCACTCCGGTGAGGTTATCAAGCCCCTCGCTTTCAGATGAACTTAAAATTGGATGAAACCTTAGTGTTTCTGTGCTGTAGACTGTTGCCGTTTGATGTATTGTACCTTCCACATCAAGAGATGTGCAGTATCTTCATGGACCAAGCGACTCCTCGTCTTGTGTCCTTGCAAGCGTCACAGGCCAACGTGATTTCACCTGTCTTTTCAGACTGTCCCAGTGCAATAGCATGTGATCTAGAGGGCTAAATACAATAGCAAAGAGCAAAATGAACTTGAAGCTTTGTGCTTACAATGCACAGTTTAAGCGAACCACACTGTGGACATGAAGCGAACCGTACTCAGAGGGGTCTGAGTTCTCTCGGAGTGTTTACATATGCACAAAGAATGTTGAGTCAAAGTCCACGCAGTTTCATATACTCAGTGTCATACTTGCATTTGGCCATGTCATTGAGCTAGTTTGCTGTCTCTATTAAGTGGCTGTCTGTTTGTCACTCACTCTACAGCAGGAAATGGCACTTCAAATTAAAAGCTCTGTGCCAGAAATTCACTGTACTTCAAAATAATGTGTGTATTTACAAACTTGACACATTTGCAAGTCTCTTGCGATCCATTCAGAATAGACCTGACACCCAATTTTCGTCTGCGACCCACTAGTTGGGAACCACTGGGCTAAATCTGGCTGAGACATTAGCAATACAGTGACAGTCTTGGTGTATGTCAGAGTTTGGTCAGAGTTGGGGACGGGGGCTTCTACATGTATACTCTTTGCTGGCATACGAAAATGCAGACGTAGTAGTAGCAGTAAGAGAAACAGTGCTAGAGCCAGTGAAATCCACCAGGTGACGTGAAACACATCATACTGTGGATTAGAGCTGGGAGAGGAGCAGGGAGATGTGGGTGCTGGTAAGATGGAGGGAAGAGTACCACAGTTCATTTACACACACAATGCACACTGTTATGATACAAAGCTGGATGAAAATTGGCAAAGTATCTCCTTAGGTATATAATAATAATATATCTTATTGTGTCTCGCCTTTCTAAAGGCCCTCAGAGTTTGTTTTCTTTTGAACTCTGTTTTTTTCAAGTCATAATTGTAATCAATTCATTTCAAAATAAACTGTAATTATTGGAGAAAAGGACACAGCAAGCTGGTGGAGAAAAACCAGAAAAAAAACTTAAATTGTTATTATTGGTCCTCTTCATCGAGTTTTTTGAACAATAACAACATAATTTCACACATTTAGTTATGGAACGTTGCAATCAGAAGTCTTTGACCAAAATAACTCAAAACATTTTAAAACATCCAATAAACTTTGGACTCTTAAACCAGGCTGGCGAGCCTCATAAACAGTTACACCTCTCTGACCTGCAGAGCACTTTGTCAGACATGCTGCAGACTGCTACACCCTTGGTAATGGCCATGTCACCTACTATTGTTTGTTCTGTATAGCTCTGACTTCAGATTTAACTCTGGTTCCTGCCAACCTAAGACATTCTCATATGAGTTCTTTATTGCCCATTGTGGCAGCAGTGAGGGGAATGAGCAGTAGTGGCTCGAGAAGTCCAATCTGCAGCTCAACATTTGGGAGATAAAATATCTTGTAGAAGGTTTCTAAGAAAGCTGGTAGTCACTGACACCTATCACCCTCCGGAGAGAGGGCGTAGAGATAGTGCAGCAGGCTAGGAGGCTCATGTCCTTCAGCGCCTCAAACACGCTTCTCTACTTGTTCAATCAGTCTGTTGTGGCAAGTGCACTGCTCTTTGTAGAAGTGTGGGAAGGTGGCAGGAAAAAAACACTGAAAAAGACGGACTACAGAGGCAACACATCTCAAGCTCTATTAAACTGATCTGAAGCACCTTTGACCTCAGAATTCATGTGAATCATGGAGTGTTTTGTATTGTAACTTCTGTGTTGCTCTCAGGGAAGGTCTCATCTCTGCATGAAAACACATCTGCAAATGAGTCAGCATGCTTAGTTTTTTTTCTGCCATGTTCTCATTTTGACAGAGACAACAAGTGTGTTGGGTTTTTCATTCATCTGTAATTTAATCTGGATTACTTGTAAAATTATTCACTGCATTTGTACATGATGAAGTAATTTTATATAGGGGTGGGAATCGGCAGAGGACTCAGGATACGATATTATCACGATACTTAGGTCACGATACGATATTATTGCAAAATGCTGAGTATTTCCCCAAAGCACACTTTGTCAACATCAGTTTTACCTCTTAAAATAAAGTTTTCAGTCTGTTATCTGACTTTAATCATTTTTATTGCAGTAAAATGTGATGCAAAACAAACAGACTGACCTACACCATCATAAATGCTGCATACACCTGACAAACTGAACCACTGGCAGATTTAACGCCCTCTGTGAGGCCAGATTAAGCGCGTGGGTGAAACACTCCGTGCAGGTATCCTGCTAACTGAATGGCAACGCCCATGCTAGAAGCATTATCTGTTACAACCACAGTTTCTGATTCTTGTGCTGTACTTTGCAGGAGGTGTGCAATGTTTGCTCCTGTGTGACTTTCTTGTACCGCTCTAGTTTGGAGAACCTGAGACGGCAGTCGCCACCCTTTCTGCTGTACTCAGATCCCTTAACATTATGCTTCACTTCTCTGTAGAGCTTTGGTACGGCTGCGTCGGTGAAAAAACGTCAGGACAGTGTCACATAGTCACATAGTCACATGGGATCTAGTGTTTTTTTAGCATGTAACAAAAGCATTTGATTTCATCAACGCTGTATGGACGCAGATCGTTGCACATAAAGTAGGTGATGGACTGTGTTATTTTCTTCACTCTCTCAGAGTTGGATGGCAGTTTTGTCAAGCTAAGTGTGTCCAGTGTTGGTTGATTTTTCAGCGGATTTAGCATTAGCTTGGCCGTCAACGGCTAACGCTATCTCTAGATGGTGGAGTGTGAGGTGAGCCCTCATGTTCATAGTATTCCCAGAGTATTTTATTCTCACGACACTGCTTGCAAATTGCATGTGTCATATCCTTGTCTTTCTTTTCCTCCGTATTAAAAAAAAATCCAAAATAAGTCCATACGGTTGATTTAAACGCAGACGGTGCGATTCTGATTTCTGTCTCTGGTGCCTCCATCTTTGTTTTGATGTACTTCCTCCCAAATACCGCTGACTGAGACCTCTGCTGACCTCACCAGGAAAGAAAACATCAGCACCATCTAGTGGCCCAACAACGCTATTGATTTTAATGTTCTCGTACCAAAAACTAATATCACAAATATCGCAAATATCGTGATACTGGCTGTATCGATTTTTTTCCCCCACCCCGCAGTTTATGTGCTTTAATGGAAATGTAAAGTACATCATTGTCAGTTACTCAGCCTGATCTGGAATCAAATGTTTCAATTTAATGTCGTATCACCTGCTGCTCTGTTATGAGTCACAACTGTATCATATAATATTCTGGAACCTTGTCATCATTTATGAAATACTTTTGTGTTTTGCTCCAAAGAAAAAAAAAAGAGTAAAAAAAAAAAAAAAGAGTTCAATCCAACGTTATTAAATAATAACCCAAGTGACAGTCTCATCCCAACCCCCCTGCAGACTATCCTCTTTGTGTTCCATGTTTGTGAGTGTCATTCTCATGTTTTACACGTTTCAAACGTTTTTGCTCGACACTGAAGAAAAAAAAAAAAAAAACAGTCAAAACTAATCGATATAAGCAATAGAGGAAGATGGAGACCAACAGCAGGTTAATGCTCTCTGGGTCTGGTGCTGTTTCAGTGCACAGTGTGCTCACTGCAGGTTATGTACGCATTGATGAGAGTGTGTTTGTTGGAGAAAGAGTTCCACATTGATTGATGCCGCCGGGGACTTAGTGACGCAGGAAAAAGGGATAGCACAATCTGCCACTAGTAATGCCTTTGCTGCTCCACAAAAAAAATTAAGTTCAAACGTATAGATGGAGGAAAATACACATGTGGATTCAGAGTTAAAGGAGAGATGTAAATACACTACATTTCCTTGCAAATAATAAATTCTGTCTCATTGGTGAGAGATTAGTTAGAGGAAGTTAATATATATATATAATTTCACTGAAACTAAAATGACTGCATGCGAGAGTATAATAAATTCCCTTTGTAAAGACCATCTAAATATTATCTGTGAACATGAATAACAGTGTCCCACAGCTAGACAGCAGAACAAAGTAATCTGAACCCGTAAATGAATTGGGATGATTTAATGAGACAAAATGTGGCATTTTTCCCAAATAACACACAGTGGAGTAGCTCTGTAGAGCAGCAGCGCAGTCTTGAAAACAATACAAGTTTAGTTCTCACTTGTCTGGTGAAGGTGACTGCAGGAGCCCCTCGGGTGCTGTCTGGTGATAATAACTTTGGATTTTTTCGTGTTAGTCATCGTCTGGTCTCTGGGGAGTTTCTGATATTCATAGATGCTTCATAAACGTTCGAGTCATCGACCATATTACAATGTATAAAAATTTCTCTTGCTGCACACACACACACATGCACACACAGAGAGTGTGAATGTAATTATGCTCCTTTGTTTCAAAAGTACTGCCCTGACTTCCAAACAATCCTCGGCAAACAAGTGAAAACTAGCTTAATGCTACTTCAGAGTTCATTGTGCGTTTGTGGAGCTCACAGTTAATTAGTCATGTTATAAAACCCAAATATGTCAAGTGTGCAAACGTAATTTCTGGTAATTCCCTCCAGCTGTCCAAAGCCAAGCAGCACTGTGACACAAACAATCAATACTGAAGGGCTGAATATTAGAGTGACTCACAAACTGCATCAAAAAATGCAATAATAAATAAATAAATATATATTTACTGGTATTTTATTAAAAATGGGAACGTGTTAAACTGAATTATGGAGGATTACAGTAATGCATTTGTTCTGCCTTGGACTGAGAATCCTCAAAAGAAACAAAAACTGAGCATAGTGTTAGTTGAGGCAGGACACAATGTCAAGCTGAGCTTACATCCCAGCTACATCAGCTGAACCACCAGTCAACTGATGGAGCAGCTGATTGATGAAGGGACTCTGCTGATTTCTGTTTGTCATTGATGCTGCTTTGCTCTGTTCCCAGGGGGTCTTTGCTGCTGCGCTCCCTGCCTTATGCTTTCCATGTAGGCGTATGGAAGGGCAGGGAGGTTTGCCTCTCTGCGTCAGGCTTTCCTCATATGCACGTGGAAGGGCAGAGAGGTGTGCTCCCTCTGCCTTATGCTTTCCATGCAGGCCCATGGAAGGGCAGGGAGGTTTGCCTAGACGCGTGGAAGAGGCTTTCTGCATAGGCCCGAGGAAAGGCAGAGGGGCACCAAAACAGAGCCATGCCGCTAAATATAATACTGCAAATGGAAATAAAGTTTCTTTGACTAAAGTGTTTCTGCCTGAATTATATTTATACAGTGTGCATGTTTATATTGTGCAACTCAAAAAATTAGTTAATCTTACTGACAGCTTTGACTGCCAATGTCAGAATTATTATGATACTCGCCTCCTTAATCATAACACAATTTTTAGACTTCCAACAGAACTTAAGGCATCATCGCATTAAGTTTTCCCATAAACAAGCAAAAGTTAACATTCAGTGTTACTCATCAAAGTGTGGATGACCAGTACACGAAATACACAAAACAGGAAACTGCTCACAGGACAGAATAGTGCTGCTAGGGGTCAGAACACTCCACAGAGAACCTCTAAGTTTACTTTTACTGTTTATTGTTGTCAGCTCATATAAATATCCTATAAAAAGTTATTAGTCTCAAGAGATGTAATGAACTTATGACCCTGTACACAAATACTGTATGGAGTCAGTCTGCAACAGAACTGTACTCTACATGGGCCCCCTTGCAAATCCTTCTCCAGATGGCCAGTCCTTTCTCTGGCTTCGCCTGGCCTTGTGGCTCTTTTTTTTCCCTGCAGGAAACCTGCGGTGGCTCCAGTCGGGGTGAGGCAACAATTAACCAATCTCTACACATCGCCTCAGCGGAAGGGTGCAACTGAAAGGACGTTAACACACGTTAAAAACAAAAAGACTGTGTTGAGACAGTGGCGTCTTGAAGGAAAGCACAGCCATTTATTTGGTTTGTTCTTTCTGCCAGGAGGCAGTGAGAGATCTGCAGCGGGAATATGGGCTCTGACTTGACAGCCAGGAGAACCAGTGAGGCGACCAAACTCGATTGCGACTGACCCAAGAAATGCCAAACCCAACATACAGACATGTGGCACATAGAGCAGTTCTCTTACTAGCAGCTTACTACCACCACATAGAGGAGTCAAGGTTAAACTTGTTTTATGTAGATGTGAAAGTTAGTGTGCTTTTTTATTGACTCTTTTCTGACAGATGAGGAAAAAGAAAAATCCAAACTAAATAATCTAAAAAAACTGTTTTGTAAGTTAAGTAAGCGGGGTTAAAAAGTGTTCACTACATGTCCTTTTGCATTTATCGTGGGTTTATTTATAACACCTTTTTTCAAAATGGCTTCTTAGGCTTTTAAAGAGTGACATCTGATTGATGCCTAATTTGAAAATTGGTCGAGAAGAGAGGTTGGGAAAAAAAGCACATAAAAGAAAAAGAAGGGAGAATAAATTATAGAGCCTGAGTGTTAAATTGCTGCATTTATGAGTGTATAAATTAATCGTTTCAAAAAAAAAAAGATGAATGTTTTATTTGTATTTTTGAGGCTTGCAAAGTAAAACTCCACATTGTTTAAGTCTACTGTATATTATGCAGAAAGCAACATCAGCGCAGGAACATTTTTTGGGTTGACTCAAATAAAACAGACACTGGTAACATACTATCTGTGTGTGGAATGCTTCTCACGTCTGCCCTAAATTCAGGTCTGTAAAAAGGATAGGACACTGAGAATCAACAGAAAAGACACTCCCTAATAATTCTGCTATAACGAATGTACAACAGTGCTTAAGGTGTGCTATTATTTCTCTATTGTTGAATAAAGATTATCTCAAAGATGCTGTTTTTCCCAGATAATAAAGCTCCTACAGGCAGTAATGTATTTAGCCTTTCAAAAACCTGAGAAATTAGTGGTATCTCCAAAAATAATCACACACTGTACATCATGCCTCTATTTACATATTTTCCTTGAGAGATTTATTTGTATAAGAAAATATCAAGACCTTTGCACACTGATATATAACATTTTAGTATTATAAAGGTAACGTCTTAATCACAAACGCTCTTGAGGGCAAAATAAAGGACTTCATTTTAACAGCCCTTAGGACTGCAGTGCAGCCTACACTATAGGATCAATGCCACAAAGGACCAATTGATCTATCTTCTAATTATTACCTTAAGATGTTCTGCGTGCAGCATCATACCAGTATCCAATCAAATCCAATTAACACTGGTGGCCCCCTCCAGAAAACTGCATTGTGGGGGGATTACACAGCTATTTGTGCTAGTCTGATTAATGGCCGCAGTAATTAATGCTGAAGGGGTCTGTCCGAGTGCCTCAGCGTAGAGGAGCATACAGCAGTGAGCCAGCTGCAGCGAACAGAGCTCACACTCACACACATGCACACACGCGAGCAACACACACACCAAACACCTGGATCCTCTCATATGTTGCACACGAAATGAGGCAGTTTATGGAAAGTTCTGTGCCTCTATATATATGCAAAAGTCTCTTCCATATGCTGCGACTGTCTACATCTACAAACAAGTCGCATCTACAAATTAAAGGGAAAACTTTACCACAGATTCCCATTTTATTATTTTTAATACGCCCTCAGATTCTCACCTTTTACCTAAACTAGGCACTGCAGTGCTCACTGCACTCAGCACACACTCATACAGCATGCATGCAGTCAGAGAGACAGAGACAGAGCGGAGGAGGCACACTGTGTGGAAGAGTATAACAGATGTGTAATGACAGTTGCAGAACTGAGCTAAATTGAGTTAGAGAACCCTCCTCCGTTCAAATCGGCAGTATTTTTATTTGACTTCCTGTTTCATAAGATGCTTAAAATGTGCATGTTGTTAACAGAACAACAATTGTGTGCAGTTTGTGCCACACACTGAGCTGCAACTCTAAAAACATGATGGACTAAAGGTTGCTTTCAAGAAGAAATGTATATTTCTATAATTTATAATGAGGCCTCAATACCACATGTGACCCTGATTTTATTTATTTTTTTAATCAAAAACAGGTAAAAAAAAAAAATGTTAAAGCTGTTTATTATACTCCCGATAAAACTGCAGCTGGTGTCATTAATTCATTTTCTTAAATGTAATTATAATACAAGTTATGTCGCTTTTACTGTCACAACTATACAATTCTGGAAACAGGAAAATCCGCAACAGACACTCCACTGGAGACTTGTCTAGCAGACATACTAATGTATAATTGAAGTACACCAATCCAAATAATTCATAAAGCAATCTACTTGCAGCATCCGCTTCCAGAGATAACAATCCCCAGCATCTTCAGCACAGAATTATCACAGGTGGTTGAAGGCCTTAAACCTAATCTCCAGGATGTGACATGCAAATTTGAAGGCTCTTCCTTTGCCTCACTCAGTGCGCATCTATCAGTCTATTTCAACATCAAATGTTCTTTATCGTGCAATGTTATCTCATATTTCAAAGGCTGTGGTTGATATGGCATGACTCCAGCCCGATAAGAGCACAAACACCTGCTTGCTCTGCAGGCGTGCTGCTTGGAGAGCCCTTTATATTGGCTTTGGATTGCTTTGCTCAAATATAAGGTTTAATCTCTCTGTTTTTCACCTGCCTTTCCAAATCCTCTCCATGTCTTTTTCTCATACTGATGCGTGGTAATTTTCTGTAAATTGTAGCACAAAGGACTATGAAAAGCCTGGCAAACACTTTGTGAAAATTGCTTTGACTCTATGTAAGTTTTTTTATGTGTCCTTTTGTCCTTTCATTTTTTTATTCCTTATGCATCTTTTTGAGTCTTTGAATGGAAGTGTGTGTGTGTGTGTGTGTGTGTGTGTGTGTGTGTGTGTGTGTGTGTGTGCATATGTGTGTGTGCCTGTTTGCTTTGCATGTGTGACTTCTGAAAAGGGACAAACTGCTGTCACTACGCTCTGTTTTGCTCTGTGGGTTAACCACGGCAACAGAGAAATTCACAATTCATTAGGTGCAAATACTCAATTCTCGGTATTCTCTGAAGGCCACTTGAAGGGGAGGTGAAATGACTCATAAATGATGAATACAAAACTGTTACCAAAATAAATGTTAAATAACGCTGTAGATTCCTGTTGAACTGATGGAAAACGTTATGCATGCTTGTTGTCTTTTGCAATTTCATACTTTAAATAAGGACTGGCCATAGTGCAAATTTTGGCAATTTTGCAGCCACATGAAACAAGTACAGTAATTGTGAGATGAAATCTGCAGTGAAAGGAAAGAAGTATTTCAAAAGTGTGGTCAGACTGAGCCACTGAAAATGTAAGGGTGACACACCAAAACCAAAAGCCATAAGCCATTACTAATTATGTGATGTGCCTAGACTAATACTGGTACAGTTAACATTCTGAGTTCCACAACAATCCTGTTTTAATGTTTGATGCATCTATACAGACTCAGCGATTAATTGTTCTTCAACTAGGCTAGTTGTCATTTATATATATATATATATATATTTATTACACGGCATTGTCAAATGCTCGATCCTGATTGGTCAATTACAACATTCTACGGTCTGTTATTTCTGAATAGCAGACCGTTGCTATGAATAGCAGACCGTTGTTAAGGACGCTTCTGATCGACTCGGGCGAATCACGTCCTGTCATATCAATCCGCAGAAAGACGTTTATACCTGCGGCAAGAAATCGTTAATTTTCTGTTGTTTTCTGTTGCTCAAACTTTTGATTTCTTTAGTGAGTAGCCGTGTAATAAGCGCTTCGCGTCGGGGTCCTACATCACCCTGTCGGGGTTTATTTCTCTATAGTGACCGGCTCGCTCTACATTATCCCTTACATATGTGTGTGTGTGTAGCTTTAATTTGAAGGAGCACATTGATTGTAAGGAACAAAACATTTACTGGGAGTTTAGGAGAGATTCGTTATTACCCATAGAACCCATTACCATTTAAATATTATGAGATGAGAGCTTGAAAATGGCCGTGCCAGTTGTTCCCCCACCAAAGTTTAGCTTAATTTTGGAGCGTTATTGATACCCCCTTCCTGACATGCCCAGCCCACATGGTACCTATGGATGCCTTAGGTCATCCAGTTTCACTACATAGGACTACCACAAGAGGGGGGGACATGGCACCTTGGCCCCTGGTTTCCCCTTGGGAGCACCACTGGAGATTTGGGGTTGTATCAGATGGGGATGAGCGAGTACACCATTATCTGTATCTGTATCTGTATCTGTATCTGTATCTAACCGACTAAATTATCTTATCTGTATTTGTTTCTGTATCAGTATCTATATCTGTATCTGTATCTGTATCTTTATCTGTATCTGTATCTTTATCTGTATCTGTGTATGTATCTGTGTCTGAATTTGTATCTGTTTCTGTAACTAAACCACTAAATGATCTTATCTGTATCTGTATCCATTTCTATCTGTATCTGCATCTGTATCTGTTTCCATTTGTATCCGTATGTGTATCTGTATATGTATCTGTTTCTATCTGTATCTGTATGCGTATCTGTTTCTGTATCTGTTTCCATCTATATCTGTATGTGTGTCCCTGGGTGTGACATAAACAGGAAATGGTTCAAATCCAACCAGAAGTTGTTGTTTTTAGCCTTAAATTTCTATGGTTTAATCAAAAGTGGCTATATGTATCATTTATTATAAAACTATTTACAGAACAAGCTCAGGATTGAGCTTTAGATTATTTTTGATCACAAGAATAAGAGACTGAACACAGCTCCCCAAATGAGGACATTCCTTCATTACAAATACAGATATTGACGCATTTTACTCGGATGATACTTATACTCGTAAAAAAAATACATTATCTGTACCAGATACTTGTGGCTCAACCTTAGTATCAGACATTACTTATCTAATCAGCAGTTAATCCTCCTTTTAATAACTCAACACTAAAATATCTAAATCATTTAATAAGGCCACAAAATGTAGTTTTACAGCTGGATGTGCACATTGCATTAGGATAGGTTATGGGAAAATGTATTATCAGTCTCTGTTGGTGGGTATGTTAGGGGTTAATGAAAATCATATTCAAGCATTTATCTGTAAAAAGAGGGTTTGTAGCATTTTAGACATATATACTTGCAACCAGTCACCACAATACTAAACTGAAGCAGGTCAGGGAACAAAAAAAAAAAAAAATTGCTGCGCCTCAGGAAAGTCCCACTGTCAGCAGCTAAAAGCTGTGCAATGTGTGTAATGTAAAAATAGAATCCCATATCAAACACTGTGGCTGCCCTGCTCTACAGCTGTGGTAGTTTGGGTTGAAACACTGACAATTAAAGAATTGTTAATTGTTTTTATCACTCCTTAACACCTGCAGATTATTTAGGTTGACTTTACTGAATGAGCAAATGGATCTTTAATCGTGAATATCATTGATTATCTGTGTAATGTAGTTACCCTCTACAGACTGTGCTGTCTGCACTTAACAGACGAGAAAACAGATGTGCCCATGGCAGCAAAAATAAATTCTGGATGGATCAACTCACTGTTCAGAACTTCAGATGTTGTGGTTGTCATTGTTAGTCCAAATCAATTTGCATCCGATCCTTCCACTTCAAGGACCTAAAAAACAGGAAGAAAAATAACAGTCATATAACTGCATATAAGAAACGCACATAAAAAATATGTTGGTAAATCACTGCAAATGGCCAATTAGTTATATCTAATATTCTCCAGGTCATAATGGCCCAGCATCTATGCAATACATAATCTACTGATGCAGTATGTAGACACACTGGGAAGTGAAAATAAAAGCCAACCCCAGACAGGTGTTTTGACTTGCTATCTTTGCATTTTTTTCAATGTTGTGTCCACAGTTTTTCTTGGATGCCTGCTGCTTATGGTCTGGCAACACATTCTGACTCCGACCTACTCACATATCAACGTTTGATCATGGACCTTCCAAGTCCAGATCCGACTTGAAAGGTGCCCTGGGTGCGTTGGTTTTTAACGTTCTAGGACGTCCTATCAACTCATGCGTGATACGTGCATTTTCTGCTTTCAAAATACACTTCCATTTTCACAGGAAATGTACTTTCAAAATAAACGCACTATGTCAGGACAACAACACAAATTTATGTTTTTTACCTCCAACAGCTAATGCATATGGTTGGGTTTAGGCACCAAAAGCACACATTTAGGTTTGTAATCTTACAGGATGCAAACACCACTCTCCCGGATAAAAGTCTGTGTTTCTTGGACCTATCCACCACTGCCTTAACTTTCCTTTTTGTCCCGCTGCATTTCCCCCTGACGCCGCCAAGCACTGTTCAACTATAAAGGCCACCGGCTGCGTATCATGCCAACATTAAAGGACAGATTTTTTCGTCAGTGTCTGATGCCTCAAGTCACTGCCAAAGTGCTGGATTTCGACAACTTCGGAGTGAGACCGGGTTGAGCTCCTGGTCGCTAGTGTTTTAAAAGGTCCTGACCTCACCTGAATGTTGCGGGGTGCGTGCCCAAAAATATTGAATAAAGTGAATATAGCAAATATAGTAAAATAAGGAGAATATAAGAAAATACAGGCAGGGGGGAAAGTCTCAGCCACACACCTCTGGTGGGACATAACTGATGATTGAGAGGAATAACTTCTGAATGCATCGTTACATTGTGTTTTAGGAGACTCCTGCATTGTAAGCCTTTAAAACTAAGTTAACAACCCATAAAGAAGGATTGTACTTACAGAAGTCTAAATAAAATGTCAAAATTTGATACACTTAGATGATGGATATGTGATTTATGGTATAGATGCATAGATGTGTTATAAATGTAGAAATCAGATATGGAAATCTCCTCATTAGAGGGGCATGAGTCATAGCTGTAGGCTACACAATAATTACATTGTGAAGTATTCCCCTTTGTGACTAGATGAGGTTTACATCTAAACATACTGTGTGAAGAAAAGCTTTAATATGCAGCATTGATTCATCATCACACACTCAAGTCTGCCTCATTTATGGAGCTGACATGTCTCAACACAACAAAAACTTCTTACAGCAAAATTGGTCTCGTACAATTGAAATCTGATGGACATTAGGCGCACTGCGGCCACATTAAGCCTAGATGCAATCAAGGCAGCGATAGTTTTGTTGTTGTTGTTGGTCTGGCTGGAAATTGGCAGTAATAAGGATGTTTAAAGACATGCAGTGGAGACTATTGACGTCTCAGGCCTTTGAGACCAGCCAATAGATTTTTTTTTTTTACTTGATTCAGTTGCCAATCTGCCATAATTATTAAGGCTGTCTAGTCTTTACAGGCACCGTAGAATACAAATGAACTTCATACCGCGGCGATAGTCGTCATGGAGCAAGCACGTCTGTGTGAGGCTGGTTAGAGGAACTTGAACTTCCTCAAATGTCAGCTATCTGCATTAAAAATATATATGTGCATGCAGTAGCACTAACATTTTCCCAAGCATATCTCTTCCCACACAAACTGTCCTCATGCACTCAAAAACATAGACACACAGCCACACAAGGAAACACATACACAAACATAGCGTGTGTAGAAATATTTTCTTGCCACTGCCTGCGTAGGCTTAATGATGAGATAGCACAAGGCAGAGAGCGAACCCGTTCAGCTTGACACATGTTTTATTATTCCTGCATTATGCAACCATTGCTAAATGTCATGTAAATGCTTCAATGAATTTCAATTTACCATCAAGCCACTAAGCCCCAATTTGTACTTTGAGTTGATAAAGTGAAATAGAGGGATGAGAAAAAGTGGCTCAGTAGAGAGAAGAGACTGCACGGGACACTTCTCAGAGAGTAGTTTTATCCGACCATGAATGCAGAATGTCACTGGCGGTAAGGGAATACAAAAAAAAAACTCATTTGTCAGCTGTATCAAGACTGAGAGTAATTAATGTGGAAACAGCAGTATTGTGATTAGTCTAGCTGAACAAGTACAAGATAGGAAGTGTCCAAGTCTGTGGTGATTAAACATTAAAACATTTAACGCAGTTTAGGAAACAAAATCTGCATCTGTAAATGCTGGATCTGACAATCGGATAGTTAATCGTGATTTCAGATGCTGAAATTCTACTTTACAGTCGGTAACATTTTAATCTAATTATTTGACTTCACTTAGCCAAGGACAAATGTTGAGATGAACCCTAGAGATGTTAAAGCATGGAAACAGTCGATCAGCAGTTTCTGAAATACTCAAACCAGCGCAATCTGGCACCAACAACCATGCCACATTCAAAGTCACTTAAATCACCTTTCCTCCACATTCTGATGCTCGGTTTGAACTTCATCAGTTCATCTTGACCATGTTTACATGCCTGAATGCATTGAGTTGCTGCCATGTGATTGGCTGATTAGCTATTCGCGTTAACAAGCAGTTGAACAGGTGTGCCTAATTAAGTGGCGGGAATATGTATATACTGTATGCGAGGACTCTCCGGTACAGATTAAAGCAAAACAGGATGCATTGCCCTTGTCACGAGTGGTGCAACATGTGTACTATCTAATAATATCATTCTCAGTCTGGCCAGGAACACTTGCACTGCAGAACGACTGCAACAGCAAAATCCATATCTTACACAAACCAGATACTACTATGATGAAGAGGTAGGCGCAGCAACACATATTTTTTCCTAAGAGTATTCTGACTAGTCCCGCCTTACTGTGCTGTGATTGGCTTGTAGTAACCGTAACCATGACCTCTTTAACCTAACTCTAATAATGTCCCACCTGAATTTGTCAACACGACGAGTATTAGCCAAGCGGTGCAAAGTAAGGCGGGACTAGGTGAAAAAAAAATTGTAGCGCAGCAACACTTGGGATGAATGCTAACATCTCAATGCTAACATACAAACCTTATTTCCTATCTTAGTTTAGTATGCTAACATTTGCTAATTAGCACTAAAGACAGGCCAAAGATGTGTTATAACAAAAGATGTTGAATTACAAGCTGCACCAATAGTATGAAAGGGTTTACACTCTGGATCTGCTAAGTGGGTGAGGCTATTTCTTCTTCTCATGTCAGGTGTTGCCAGATCTTGACAGAGGGTGGTGCTGGAACAGACAGGTTTTGGAAAATAAGTTAATTTCCACCTGATTTGTGTGTCTGGAAAATGTCCGTTGTAGTGTAGGAATGCTCAGAAGATATGCCACTATGCCGCACAAGAATCGGTCATAATCGTCTCGTGTTCTCTTACAGTCTCAGGACTGTTGCTGGTCTCCTAAAGAGGTGGGTCACAGACACAGGAAATGACTCTTAAGTGTCGCTGAAGCTAGTGAGAAAATCATTATTTGCAGGTATTCATACACCGAAGTATCGGATAAATTAAATTTTTGATTTGATGATAGTACAATGAAAAGCAAAAGGGTCTGTATTAAATTTGACACCAAACCTTCCAAAAGTTATTGAGATATTTTAGTCTGGACTAAAGCGGTGGATCGACTGAGAGACCCACAGTGTGACATTGATTCCCCGAGAGTCCCACTGCTAACATGTGCTAGCATGTAGCAATGCATAAGTCATGAATATGTTGTATTAATGAATCATTACATAATGAATAATTTATGAACATTTGAATTGACATACTGACCACTTTGTTCATTCCTGATTAACCCTGACACTGTGAATATATATTAGTTAGGGTTAATCAAACTAGTGCTGATGTATGCATGAAACTATAACTGTATGTTGATGGATTGCCAATTAAAGGCAACAAGATGTACGACTGAAAGAAATATCTTGGTAAGTTTAGTAATCACTGTCCCTGACTCTCCCCCAGAGACAAACAAATGTTGAGAAAATTGGTGTTGACTTGAATTGTCTCAAAAGTGGCTCTTGTTAAATTGGTTATGTCAGCAAGAGTAACATTAAGCATGCTATTGCCTCATGGGAAAGGAAAAAGGAGGAGGCCAGAATCTAAATCTGGATGTGCGATACTTGACCTTGCACCTCAATAGAACTGACTTCAAAATCAATTTGACAGATGAGGAAGGAAATTAAGCAGCACTCATCCTGAGAGGTTTTTGGTAAGTTCGACTCCACATAAAGCCTCCCGTCTCTGTATCTCAAGGAAATATCTTTTTTGTGGTGTTTAATGTACATTTACATAAAAAAGTCCCATTCATCAGCAGGTTAAGAAAAGGTCAAAAGTATTACTGCTTGCGTTTGACTCATTTGACTGTCTTTCATTAGAGCCGGCAAGCCTCGCCATAAAAGCAGTGCCAGCTGGCCACTGTCTGCTACCTGGCTGTTCATTTTACTGTCATTTCATCCCAGACACTAAATGAGCACAATGAGATGAATTTCAGTAACAGCAATTACTGAGGAACAATTAGTCCAATTAGAGGATGAAATATTTGGCATGGCTAAATGTAAGTGGATAATGATATGAAGCTCAATTGCAGAAATATTGTAGACACATGGTAGAAAAAAAGATTTACTTGCATCATAGTGCTGGATATTTGGAAATTATGGGTTGATTTAAGAGTTCTCATTTTTTATTCCTGAAATGAGGCAAGTAGAGTAAAAGGTCAGTGCATTAATCCACGAGATAGCTATTCAAAACTGAGTAGGATAAAAAAAAAAAAGTATAATAATAGCATTGTTACTGTATCCATAAACCCACTGCCATTTCACCCATCTATATATTCAACCACATGCTTATACATGCAGTGGAAAGTACCACACTGTGACAGAATCCCACTACACGTACAGAGACCTACATTCAGAATCTTACTGAAGTAAAAGTAAGAAAGAATATTGGCAAAATGTAGTTAAATTATGAACAGTAAATGTAGTCATTGTGCAGGAGAGTTCCTTGTCAGTGCTTTACTTGCAAGGTCACCAAATACTGATGCTTTCTTGTGCCTTCTACGTCCTTGAGACACAACTTTTAACATCTGTGTGACACAAAGATGTGTGGGTGAAACGTGTTGGTTCAAGTTGTCTTACAGTTACAGTAAGGTTTAGAAAACAAAAATACTTTTTTAGGTTTAGAAAAAACATCATGTTTTTGGTTAAAATGATTAAGGAACATAATGTAAAGCACATCACAAGTGGATGTAACAGTGTAACTGATGATGAGGAAAAAATAGGGAGTGCTGCACTGGGTTAAGGTGCTTTGTAGTTCACTGTGAAACTGTGCTTTTCAAGGATATGACACATGGTTGCATGAGGTTAAAAAAATAATGACTGGCCAGCTCAAAATCCCTTATTGATACATGGATAAACCAACGTGTTTCAACTAGAGAGTCTTCATCAGGGTGTAAAATAAAGGTAAAGGTGCTTTATTTAGTCACAGATACAGTACAGTACAGTGAAATTTGTTCTCTGCATTTAACCCATCCTAAGTATTAGGAGCAGTGGGCAGCCGCAGTGCAGCGCCCGAGGACCAACTCCAGTTGATTGCCAGTGGAGGTCATTGTCACTGACAGGAGAAAGCGCCTAACATACATGTCTTTAATGGTGGGAGGAAACCGGAGCACCCAGAGGAAACCCACGCAAACACGGGGAGGACATGCAAACTCCACACAGAAAGGCCGCGGGTCGGCCAGATTCGAACTCAGGACCTTCTTGCTGTGAGGCAACAGTGCTAGCCACTGCGCCACCGTACACTGGAAACAAGTCAAAAACTCATGTAAAGGTCATGTGACACAGGTCATATGATTGGTGTAACCCTACTAGACAAAAAAATATATATATATTATGAGTAAAGGCCTTTGCACACTGAGTTAGTTTTTGTACGAAATTGTTGCACATCTAAAAGTAAATACGACCTCACATTGGGTCAATCATGTTCGCACACTGAATCCAAAAGTTTCGTCCATTATTAACAGGTCCAATATTCTGCATTTTTTGCGTCCGACAGAGCCTTTAGAGACGTTTGACCAAGAATCAGTGAAGAAAATATGGCAGTGGGACACAGCTGTGACAAAACTGAGGAACTGAGCAATCAATTCATAACTCAGAAAGCTCACGTTCAACAGGTAAGATAGTAATATTCAGGTGGATGATGAGAAGAGGAGGAGGATGTGGACCGGACACAGAATGTGGAGGACAGCTCCGCCCCTTCATGAAGCTGCAGTGCCAAATAACTTCAGTAGAGAGGCAAAAGAGAAAATGTCTTTTCATTTTGTCACATATTGCAAATTTCCGCAACAAATAGAACTGTAAAAACACATCAGAATCAGAGTGCGAGGTTACTGAGTAATGTTTTTTTTTTTAATGACCAATTAAGAAAACACATCCAAAAAAAAGAGCCATAATTCACACATCTAGTAACAAGAAAAAAAAGAGGTTCAATCCCAAATAAAAGGAAAGAAAGAAAACAGCAGAGAAATAAAGCAAGAATCGTTATATACAGTGACACACTGTGACTAAGTGACACTAAGTGTTACTAGATGTGTGAATTACTCAGAGTATATATTTACCTCTTTTTTAAAGGCAATTTCTTTCAATGTGTTTGTGTAGTAGGGTTACACCATGTGACCTGTGTCACATGACCTTTACATGTGTTCTTAACTTGCACACCTGTTTCCAAAGCATTTTACACCCTGATGAAGACTCTAGGTCGAAACACACTGGTTTATCCATGTATCAATAATGGACGTTTAATAACAGTCAGAGTACCTCAGATGCATTCTTGGACTGCCTGCCTGTACCATGGAGCTGGTAAGTCGTTTCTTATCTTTATGTAACAAGGTAACATTATGGTAAAGCAGCACTGACTTTGTGTTACAGCAGCACTGACTGTTGGTTTCCATCCACCACCCCTCCCTCCTGAGGGTCAAATGTTGCTGCAGATGGGTTTACACTGGACACAGTTAAAAGTCTGGTTTACATTGTTGGCACCTGCTTTTTGTCCTTTGTGACTGTGTGAACCGACTTATAACGTTGTTATGTAAGAATATTGATTTCACTGAAGACAACGTCTTTTTTTTGGAACTCCACAAAAAAAGAATATTTAAAAGTCATCCAGTCTATGTGAAACAAATGCATGGTTTATTTTTTTCCACATAATTATGTGATGGAATCGTGCTTTCATGGTCACCTTGTGGGATTTACAGCTAAACTCAGGATTCAAAAATACACCCACACTCATTATCTCTGCTTTGAGTTTTGGAGATCAAATTGCCAAGCCTGTTAAAAAGATTTTTTTTCCTCCTCCTCCCCATGGCCCAGAGTAAAATAAATTTTGTCTCAGTAAGGTGTTAGAAAGTTGTTACTTATTCAGTTGATAATAACAGATGGTCAGGAGGCCTTCACCATTCATGTCGTTTGGCTCAACAATACACAATGCAGTTGTGTGTTGTTGGCATAGAGCTGCAGTTTCTCCCACATCACCAAGAGAAATATATAGTGAGTGAGTTTGAGCCTAATTCAGAGATTTTTTTTGTAAACCTTTTTTGTTTCTTTTGTTTTTTAACCACAGCTTTATAAAGCTATAGCAAAATCACCTACCTATATAGCAAATGCCATACCAACTTCAAGCAGTGTCCATTTAAAATGAACAGTCAATGTCCATTTTAAAATGAGACCCTCTTGCTTTGTATGCAAGAACAACAATGTTAATTTAGCTGTTATTTTTTAATTTAATTTTTAAACATGTTTTATTAATAATACCGCACAACGTATTTTCACAGTGTCATCTGTATATACAGAAGTAGAGATGTCTCAGACAAACGTGGACGGTTTGGGTTTAAATGTAAAAGGAAATAATGAAACCAAGTGTAAAAGCTCTACAAAAATCCAACGACTCATGAAGGCTGTAGTCATGGTGCAGTGGTGATTCATATTGGAATGAAAGCCTTGGGGTGTCAGCAACAGACTCAGCCACAGCTACAATTTCAACCAGGTGTGTCTGGATGTGTATTCTTCATGCAAAGATTTATGTCCCTCGACGTGAGATTACCAGCAAGGCTATAGTCATTTTAAAGCTCATCTGCACCTGTTTTTTTCAAAGTGAAACTTTCAACTTCTGATGTAAATTCTTATGGTCAGCGATGCAATGTGCTGAAGAGGAGAGGTGGTGTTTGCAGCTCTGAGTGCTCCTACCACCACAGGGAGCACTTGTGCACCGTCTCCTCCTTCAGGCCCTGATATTTCTTCAACTTCTCATATTCCTTCTTGTTGATGTTGCTGGGCCACATGGGACTGCCACTTCCATCATCACTGTTTTCTTTTCCTTCTCCATTACCACAATGTCTGCTTGGTTGGCCAGTACTTGTTTATCTGTCTGGATCAGCAGGTCCCACAGGATCTTAGCTCTGCTTTTCTCAACCAGCAGGGGCTGACTTGGCTCCTGATTGCTATATATAGCTGGCACCATAGATAAGGTGTAGGCTGATACTGCTGGCCTAATAAGTATATACAAATTCCGGCGTGGTGCTCCTCAGAGAAGCGGTCAAGCCTGCAAAGCCTGTGAGAGGGCTTCACTTTTGCACAGCAACCTTTGTTTGAAGCTTTGCTGTCACATTGACTCTGGAATATGAAAATGACATGCCACCTCAATAGCAAGTTGCCATGCTGGTGACAAAAGACAGAGCGTATGAGCTCCAACAGCACATTATATGTTATGCTAAGAACAAGCAGAGAAATCATGGGAAAATGGAGAACAGAGGGAGTTAATGCTGGTGTGACTGAGGTATTTTTAGAGACATTGTGCACATGAACATCCATCACTGATTCTCACTCTGGGAACGGTGGGCGACATAGTGGTGTAGAGAATGGAGAAGGGAGCAAAAAGGGTTATTTTCTGTCAGAGGAGGCATGTGCTCTTCCCAAAATGAATTTCATCTCATATACATGCGTAAATCTCGTCAGCCCCCATCTCTCTCTCTTGGCGGGAAAAGCCGTTCAGAAAGACAGCTGAGATAAATCAGCGTGTGGGGCCCCGATGTAGCCTGTGTGGGCTGGGACAGAGATGAAGCCACTGCAAGCGGCCTCTGGCTTTAATGATGTGCAGTGAGCCAGTGGAGGCGTGTAAATCTGCAGCTGGCATCTCATTCTCTGCAGCCTCAATTCCTCCCCAACCTCTGAGATATCTCTGTCAAAGTCACCTCTGTGCACCTGTGTCAGGTTCAAGTGTAACAATCTCTACAGTAGGTTAAGGGGATACAGTCACAGATTCTGCAGATGGACAGAAATTGCTGCCCCAAGTTGCGACCTCACACAAATTCATGAATAAATGATGTTACCTTGCAACTACTAAGCTATATTTACTAAATTAAAAGCCTGTACTACTGGAACAACGGAGAACAGGTTTTCATAAAATGTAAATAAACCTCAGGACGCAGTTAAAGTAGCTGCATCTAGGGAACAACATGGGTGTCATTAATCCCTAAATTGTAACCTAAACAACACATAAACCCAATACACAGTAGAATGCACATTTCAAGCTCATGTTAAAACACGCTTAAAAAAAAAAAAAAAAACCACTCACTCTAATCAAAACAAATGATGAAAATGATGTCGAAGACAGAGTAATGAAATGAGGACTGTCATCACCAAAATCCCAAAGCCTAATGAAGTCATTAATTAAGCTCAGAGTTCACATCTCTCCAATAAAAGCTTTGTTTTGTGACTGTTTATTGAAGCTTTTGCAAAAAAATTTCGCAACCCTGTGATCAATTAGGTCACCAGGCAAATGCCAAATATTGCTTCAATCAACTATGAGAGGTTTGTTTATTGATTGGAAAGTAATTAAAGGCCGGAGGTCATTGATTTGTCAACACAAGAACACAGTACGGGACATAACACATCGGATTATTATGGTAAAAATATAAGCCAGAAAAGAATGGCATGAGCAGCGTAATCACCGACAACAGAAGACATGAGACCCATATACCCATCTCTCCATTAATCCACCATTTATTACTTTATAACTGCTTATTCACACTCAGGGACAGGGGAGGGGTGAAGCTATCAGAGCATGAAGAGGGTGAAAGGCAGGGACATATCATCATCAGGTAGGCAGTCTACAGACAAATACTTTTACCTTCATGTTACATCTATGGGCTACTTAGAGTCAGTTGATCAGCAGGTCTTTAGAGCCTCACATCACTTTACACACTTCACTTTTACCTCAACACTGCATCTCGTTGCTTTCAACACTAGCTGTCAGTGTTAAAGGGTACCTTTAGATGTTTCATCTTAAACAAGGCTGTTCTCATCACAATAACAGCAGCATCGGTTGTTTGAATGCATAAAGAAACATATGTTCACATCTGACAGACAACCTCTAGCAGTTGTGTGAATAAAGACCGTTGTGTCTAAGTAGAAAAAGCAGAAGCAGTTTGACAATATTATTTTATTAAAAAAAGGGAGGAGATCAGCGTAGATTGTTGGGCACACAGTATTTAGCTTCCTCTGGTTTTTGTTTGTAGTTTTTCTTGTTCTTTAACGCTCTGTAGTTTTGGCAACACAACTGTCAGTCATGAAATCACTCTAACAGTGTCGATACATATGTAGAAGTCATTGAAATGTGCGTTGTTGTCCTTTCTTTCTCGTGATCGTCAGTTTGACCCTCAGTGTCCTGTGCGCTCTGTCCAGCTCCAGCAGGGTCTTGAAGTGTCATCGTGTCGCAATTCCACTAGAAACTTGGGCATAAACGCAGAGACCACTCCATTTTCATAGCCCTCTGGAAGCCCGATCACACTTAAGTTCTTGCGACAGGATCGGTTCGTAAGGTCATCAGTCTTCTCAGTTAACTCTTTATTCTTTTGCTGTAGTTTTTCTACCCATTTCTCCAAGCTTCGTCAGCCTATCAAAATAGTCAGCGAGGGCTTCCTCCATCTCAGCAAAGCAAGGCTCATAGTCATCAAGTTTTTCGCGATGTGCATGTGTGGATTGGCTTATGGGTGTGAGGGAAGCTTGCATTTTAGAGGAGATGGCAACACTGGTCTTGTCCAATTCGGTTTGGAGTGCAGAGATAGACAAAAGCCTCTCTGTCTCGAGAGCTGGTGCATCCATATTGTTAGCTAGCTTATTAGCTCTGGCTGTGGTTTTCCCTTTTTGAGTGGATGCCTTATTTTTATAGCCTAACAAGAGTTACTTTACTTCACTGCAGCTAAAAATTCTCATGAGTGGTGGTACATTATGGACATGTATTGATGTAAATACTCAGAGCTACTCTCCGCATGCTCTCCCTAGTCAGTCGCCATAACGCAGGTCTAAATGCGCATTAATATGAACATCTTGAACAACTCAAGGACGTATACTGTGTCCATGTTTTACTGTGAATGTAGCCACTTCTGCTTCAAAATCTCCTCTTATCAATATTATGACAAACAAGCTTGGCCTGGTCCTGGCCCCCCGAGCCATATGTTTGACACCCCCTGATGTAGTACATTTAACAATAAGGTGAGTAACCAAGTACACAGCCTGTGCTGTCTCCCGCAGAGTTTTACATAGTGTAATACCAGAAAATACAACACTCTGCAGCCTTCCTTCTACAATTCAGTTTACAATTTGTTACCTTGTAATTATGCGATTTTTATGTCCGTTCTAAATGGCTTTGTGATATTGAGTTATAAAGTTTTTATATTCGACGAAATTCATATGCAGTGAAATCCTGTCATTTGTCAAAATAATAGAGACTTTTAAAGTACTCTAAATGTAAAATATCAAACTGCAATCAAATTTTAAATGGCTTGGAACAGTTTATAGGACTTTCTAATACTGAAAACTCATCTACTGCTCGGAACTACACTGCAAGACATCGTGTTGGTTGACTGATTGGTCGATATGCTCTTGTCCGACCAATTTTTCATTGGTCAGACAATCGCTGGTGCTACCTTCATGTGGTATTGTGTCCATTTTTCTCAGCTGTACAGTGCACAGTGGTGATTTGGTAATTCAGAGATAACATGCAGATTTTTTTTCCCCAATGATCAAAATATTAGTTGAGAGTAGGTAGAATTTCAGTTGACCAAGACTTTCCTCGGTTTAGCACAACCATTTTTTCCATCCATCAATTTTCAACCACTTATCCAAAGCCGGGTCACACGAGCAGCAGGCTGATCAAAGTGCTCAAGACACACTGGCAGAGAACCATGGCCTCAGACGTGGAGGTGCTGACTCTCACCCCGACCTCTTCACACTTGGATGCAAAACGTTCCAGTGCATGCCGGAGGTCACGGTGTGATGAAGCAAATAGAACCACATCATCTGCAAAAAGCAGAGATCCAATTCTGAGGTCACCAAACTGGACCCCTATCTCCCCCGGCTTGCACCTTTTTTTTTTTCTTTTTATAAATTCTTGTCATTATTTTTACTAAAGTAGACATTCTGTCTTATGTTATTAAATATTTTCTGACTCTGTCCACACTAACCTGCAAAAGATTTATTCCAATTTTATCTCATAAAATATACAATAAAAATACTTAGCCTATTT
This sequence comes from Cephalopholis sonnerati, assembly GCA_019142605.1. Classification (NCBI taxonomy): domain Eukaryota; kingdom Metazoa; phylum Chordata; class Actinopteri; order Perciformes; family Serranidae; genus Cephalopholis; species Cephalopholis sonnerati. The sequence continues at coordinate 35,896,368 of JAGQAX010000005.1, read as the reverse complement.
TTTACACCTAGTCAACAGAACAACAATGTAAAAAGCTCATATGCATCTAAAAGATGTGCATTTTTTCTGTCTGCATATAGCAGGGTCATCTCTTTTTTTCATCTCTTCAATACTCTCTCATTCAGGGGCGTTCAATTTTCTTTCTGGCCTGTTCTTCCTGAATGTTTAAAAATATATGTAACACAGTATAACATACAGAATTCCACTATAATCCCTTCATATTTTGTATCTCCTGAAATCCCTTTATTGGAGGCCATATGTCCTCTGGAAGAAATCAAAGCTTCAATTAACTACAGTGCTATAGGGGAGAAAACTGTTTATTTGCTAAAGTTTTTAGGCTTCTTTAAAAGACAGCGCAGGCTAGGCTTTTCAGTACCTGCTCTCCCGAGGGTACCTACCAAAATGAGCTCAACTCTCCATAGACTTCACCTCCAGACACGAGGGTAAGAGCTACATTCGGCTCCGGTGGACAAGCCTGCCTGTAATTGAATTGGCCTCGACACCTTACTGGAGGAATAGGCTGTGATGTGTTTATTTATTTTTGGGCATATACCAGACAATTTACCCTGCACTGCCTTTTCTTTTTTTTTTTTCAAGCAAGAAAATGCTGCCAGTGCTTTTGAGAAATGAGCAGATTGTCAGCATCATCAAAAAGGCAAACAGTGATTATTTATCTCAGACTGTCTGTGACCAGACATTGATCTTTATTTAAAGCCAAGTCATAATAAAATACATTACAGTCAGTTACTTAATCGATTGAGCTGCCTTTTAAAATTATTGCATCCTTTTGTATAAATGACCCCTATAAGTTATTTCTATATGATTAAGTATTCTCGTCTCTTTGATAAATCACATTTTACATAACATAGGCTACGGTAAAATTCCTCAAATATCCTCAACGCTGAAAGCGTTCATGTGAGTTTGGAGATATTCAGGATGACTCATCAGTCCTTGTTGGTGCTGATGTGTTGACTCTGATGCTGAACATGTTGTAGTCAATGTGTGATGTCCTCTGTGAAGGTCAGATAAGCTCCAGATTGCTCTGAGTGCTGACGTGTGGAAGAGAGTAGTAACTTAGTAAAAACCTACAACATTATTTTCCCTTTCTACAATTAGAGCGAAGCCTCTTAAAGGGGAAGACCCATTTTAAAAATGTATACATGTTATTCCTATGGACAACACAAATATATTAACAACAACAACAACAACTCTCCCTAATCCAAAAACTAGAGAACTAAAAGTCAAACTTGTGATGTCATGGGGTATAAAGTCTGGAGCTGTTCTAGATGAGAGTTTTTAAACTTTTTGTGCTCAAGGCACACCAAAGGGCACAATAGTCCCTATAATGTGTGTTATCACTCTTAACACCACATAAATGTCTGTTTTTATTTACTAATATCAAATAACCATTGGCCAACTATTACTCATGAAAAAATTATTGACAAAATGATTAAAAAATTCATTTTAAACTTTTTTTTTTTTTAATTCCATCAAAGCACCAATAATATCCATTTAAACGGCAAATAATGTAAGAGAATGTGACATGTCACACACTTAAAATGCCTACGCGCCAATGGCAATGAATCAGTTCCACATGAAGGTTTTTTTTAAATTACATCAAATTAAATTACATTTTTTAAGGTAGAGTTTGCCTCTTTTTTAGTAAAATGCTGTGCAAAACATACTGATACAGTCAATTAACAATGCATTTATATTTCTTTGTATAGGCCCAGTTGAATATTGCAATTATAATCCTACAGCACACCATTTGAGAACCACTGTTCTAGATGATAATGAGAGCAGTCAGGGGGATGCTTTGAGTATATGAACGGAGAATATTACAATAGAATAAATCTCATTTGGGTACAAAAAAAGAACACAAACATTCTGCGGGTCCATAAAATCAGGCTCAAATATGGAGCAGTTCAAGACTTAATACCCAATGACATCACAAGTCTGAGACTTACTTTTCTGGTTTCTGGCTTTGAGAGAGAGTAGCTCATGTTCACAGATATTGATTGAACTTTCCAAGGCTGTGTAAATAACATATTGGAATTCGTTATTTATGTGTTTTTCCCCTTTAAGTGTCAAATTCATATGAAGCTATTCTGAGTTATTGTTGCCAGAGTGTTTATGGCTTTTAAAGTGTTACTGTACAAGGGCTGAGTTTCCTCCAGCTGTTCTGGTTTCCTCCTGCAGTCCGAGGACGTGTAAGCTGGTTGATTGAGTGTGAATTTACCCGTAGGTACAAGTGTGAATGTGTCAGTGTATGAACCCTGTGATAGAGTAGCAACCAGGTGCGTTTCCATTCCTTTCACTCAGTGCATGCTGGGATAGGCTGCAGCCCCCAACGTGACCCTGAAGAAACGATTAAGTACAGAAAAGTGATGGATGGTTGGAATCCCAAGGATTATTGCATCTTACAAAACACAAGCAATATGACATAAGTGGAAACGTTTCGTCCCTTCTTTATAATGTCCTCTCCCTGTTTGTGTGCTTGTATATCATGCGCTGTTGTCAAGAGAAGGTCACTGCAATGAGACAACTCATGGCAAAAAAAGAGATTATTTAAATTTTACTCTCATGAAAAGATGCGTTGGTCTCTGTATCTATTAAATGTGGTTTCCAAAGCTTCTTGCCTTGCATTTGTGTGCACAGCAGCACTAAGCAGATTTGGAGCGAACCACAAAGAAAGAGCTACATAAACATGCTGTACTGCCTGGAGCCTATAATTCCTCTTCAGATTTCACTTATTGAGTCCCCTGTAGTGTTGTTAGGTGCACAATAAAGTGCCCAATTAAAGCGCTGCTGTTTAGCTGTCAACATCTTTGTCTCTCCAACCAAAATTGAGACAAAGCAGAAAAGTTGTTTGACAGGATTGTTTCCTTCTCTCTTCAAATGTATAACCTCACCAGACAGATATGAATCGCTTTTCTTTCTTCCTTTAACTGTAGGCCATATTTTTTTTGCTCGCTCGTCTTATTCACTTGTAATGTTTATAATAAAAAATAGGGCCCATTGTAATCAGGAAACAGATGACTAAAAACCGGCGATAAGATTGAGAAAGAGAAAAAGGAAGAACAAATTGCTGGTGACACAAATGGGAATAATTCAAACAGCTGGAAGAAAAATTTAAAATGAAGTAATTGAATGAAAGACAAATGGCGAGGGAGACTGAGGATTAATAACTGGCTGTTATGAATGCAAACAGTTTCACTGTCACATCTTTCTTGCTTTCAGAATGAGGGTGTTAGACTAGAACAAATCTGTTGTCAGGGTAGTTATGACGGAAATGAAATTACTGATGGAAATATCAAAAATGTTTTACATACAAAAATCTGAGGGACTCTTTTTTAACATTAAACACACATCTTGACATTATTAAACTACTTAATCAATTAATATCCATATTCATAATCTAACCTCTAAAAAAAATGTCAATATTTTTTTATAACAAATAAAGTCGGTAATGCTGCAAAAACTGAGCCCAAGCTGAGAAAACCTGAGGCAAAGCATGTACACTTTGGTTTTCATGGAGACAGGCTCAATAAACCAACAACACTGACACAAAACACCTAAGTACTCCTCAGTGTCAGAGGTGAACCTGAACTTAGTGAGAGATAACTTACCTACGGTGCCCAGCCCACATACTGCAACAAACTCTCCCAAACACTTTCATTATTTCAAAATGAAGATATATTTCACCTCCGTTACAAGTTGTTTATGGTGAGAAAAGATTGTCGCCAATAACTTGTCCCATTAATCTGCTGGACTAAATCTGTCTAATGCTGAACAACACTTGTATGTGGTATTTTATAGTTGATCTTGTCATCTCCCAACAAAGCATAAATCAAAACCGCCTCAGCGCCTCGTAAAAGGGAACAGAGTACATGGACCTTAGACTCAAAGAATTACTGTACTTGCATAGGAAGAGCCTGTTGACTGTGTTTGTATATATACATGTACACTCACCGGCCCCCTTTTGCCTTTAGAACTGCCTTAATCTTTGTGCCATAGATTCAAAAAGGTGCTGGAAACATCAGAGATTTTGGTCCATATTGACATGATGCACATCCATGATGTGACTCATTCCACCACATCCTAAAGGTGCTCTACTGGATTGAGATCTGGAGACTGTGGAGGCCATTAGAGTACAATGAGATCATTGTCATGTTCAAGAAACCAAGTAGCCATCAGAAGATGGGTACACTGTGGTCATGAAGGGATGGACACGGTCAGCAACAATACTCAGGTAGGCTGTGGTGTTTAAATGATGCTCGATTGGTGCTAAGGGGCCCAAAGTGTGCCAAGAAAATATCCCCTACACCATTACTGTTACCTGAACTAATGATACAAGGCAGGATGGATCCATGCTTTTATGTTGTTTATGCCAGATTCTGACTCTACTATCTGAAAGTTAGAGCAAAAATTGTGACTCATCAGACCAGGCAACATTTTTCCAATCTTCTATTGTCCAATTTTGGTGAGTCTGTGCGAATTATAGCCTCAGAAACCCCATTAGATCAGCAGTTTCTGAAATACTCAGATAAACCATGCCACATACAGTGTTCGGGTTAACGCCATAGAGTAATACTTTCCTTTTTAGCACTGACAAAGTAATATAACGCATTACCAACATGATTTCAGGTTATACTATTACATTTACAATGTCACGTAATTTGTTACCACCCAAAATAAGCTGTTAGTTGTTTTCATTTTTCATTAATCCACTGATTCAAACCGTTTCAAATCCGCCAGTGCACCACCAGAAAACCTATCATCTGAAGGTTGTTGTGTGTTGTGATGTCATTCATTATATGTCCCCTTACATACCTACAATACCTTCAACCTAGATACCTATAACATCCTGTTCTGCTTTTGCGTCCTAAGGCTGCCTGGAAGCAGCGGGGATAATGAGCTGGTCTGTGATTTGTTTTTTTCCACGTCCTGGTAATTGACACATCTAACCTGGGTGATGTTGGTATATAATGGATGGATTTCCATTCACATCCCCTACAACTGCAGAGCAAGGCCGGAACACAGTCCAGTTCGTACGCATAATGCTGGTGCTGATGTAGCTGACCAGCACACAGGCAACCAGCAGGTGGGTCCTTCTAGCCCCAGTATTTTAATTTGCGCTTAATTGCACGCCATTCCGGTTGTTGTGCTAACCTCAACTTTAGTTTGTGTTTTATATCATTTGCCCACATTTATACATTTATCTATATCTCATAATTATCAGACTTTGATTGTCTGCCTGACCCCCCCCGTGTCCAAGGCTATTCATTTGTTTTAAAAGGTCTAGGCTATTTAATTGTTCTATATCATCAAACTATTATTAATATAAGCAGGGGATATTAATACAAAGTTATGTATGAATGAGTCAAACTGGTGCAGCATTGGATTTAAAATGAACTGTAACAAATGGCTTCTGTGCTTTGATTAGCTGCTGTAAAACAACATGACCCTCATCCATTTAAAATGCCTATTAGTTCTTTTGAGGCCACTTTGGTAAAAGTAACACAAAAGTGTGTACAGTATTAAGCTACTTATTACACTAGAGAGTAATACTGTAAAGTCATTTATTACTTTAAAATGAAGCTAACTAGTGATCTGTAATGTAGTGCTTGCCCAACACTGCTAATATAATGCAGCATTCTGCCATACAAACATTGCAATACTATAATTATATGTTTTATCTGCAGTACAGCAACTTCATTTAAATGTCATTTTATACATTTCTACTACTGTGAGGAGGGTTGTGACTTATTATGGGCTACATAAATGCATTTGCATTGATTTTACACTTGAGTACTCTCTGTTGGGTTTCTCTGAGCTTATATTGTTTGTTTTTTTTTTAGACTAAATGTAGGTATATAAAAGGATTAGTTAATATGCTCAATGCATCTGAGACTTTTCCGGAACACTTACTGTGAAACTGAACTGTATAAGCCTGTTGTTTGTTCCCTGCTCTGCAATCAGTGCTGGAGGACTGCCAGCATGGGTGTCCAAAAAAGTACCAACCCCCTGCGGTGACCCAGAATCAATCAGGGCAGTTATTTATCACTGATACTTAATAATCCAGTTTAATTGGAGATATAGGGGAAACTCTGGGTTGTAAGGTTCTCTCCCTCCTCGATGGAGGACAAAGAAGAATTCAGGCTGTTATCGCAGGGTTATAATTCTTATCAGTGGCATTTACGGTCAGGGGTGAAACATCTCATTTTGAGGGTTTTTATCCTTGTTTTCCAAAAACTGACTAAAGCTTCCCAACTCAAATAAAACACAAGATGTATGATGCAGTGCCTCTCAAGGACAAATGGTATTACATTTGGTGCTATAAGCTTTTTTGTGGTTTATAAAATATTTCAAACAGAGAATGGCTCTGCTCTGCCTTCTGTTCTTTGTTTTACAATGTTTCCCAGACAAAGATGCATAAACAAGCAAACATAGAAACAGGTGAGAAGCCTCATATCCATGTGGGGGAGAGGCACATCTAATCCTGCTGTTGTTAGCTATGTGCGCTTATCGCAACTCACAGAGTGGAGGTGGCAAACAAAGCCGCAGTCGTATGCCGATGCAAATGAAAGTCATCGCATTGCACGGCTCTCACCGCTGTGCCGTGCCTTGCCGAGGTATTGTGTGTGCGCGGTCTGCCTCTGGTGAATCTCTCGAGGTCCACTGTTGTAAGTGCAACAGACGAGCTGGACATTCTTGTAAATACAGCCTCATCTATTGAAGGACGTGCTCGGCATAACACGAGCTGGATGTTGGAGTTAGCTGTGGTGATGAATCACTTCATTTCCAGGTGTTTGCAGAGATATTGCATTTCTGGGAAATGGCAGGTATCACTTATTTAAATCCTGAAAAATTACAGCCACGGAAATTTCTCTTGTGGTACGTGAATAAACATTTTCCCGTTAAAAAAAATATATTATGAAGTTGTTTGTTTGTGAAAGCTTTTGGAAGCAAGCTCACTTTGCCAATTCCTTTGATACCTGTAATTAAAGATCAGTATTTTAATTAAAATCTTGAATGATTTCCCATTTTGCAAACATATAAAAATAAAAACATCCCACGAGGCATTAATTCCTCTGAATGTGCCGTGATTTTGTGGGCAGAAATAAATGACTTGGTGCATTCTGGGTAAATATAGCAATTTTATGTAATCTAATCCTGCATGATTCAGGCTCAAAGGAATACTTCACCCCCCCAAATGACCATTTATATATGAATTACTCATCCATTGTTACTTTGAATTTGGGAAGAAAGCTTTGTTTTCTCACATGCCTCCACAGGAAGTGAAAAATCCAAAAACTAAGATGTGTATTGATGAATTAAAATCATAGGGGTCTGATTTTAATGACTGCAAAACTTTTGAAACAGTCATTTACAAACTATCAGACAACTTGATCAGGTCTCATTTACCCAGTCGTATGCTCAGTAATTCTCAAATATCCACATTTTGGTCATAGACATCCCCCATGGGTTTGCAAAGTCTTGTTTAAAGCCTGAATTTTGGCATTTTCGCGGTCGCCATCTTGGTTTCTGGAGCCAGAAGTGACCATATTTAGATGAGAAGGTAGATCTGACTCATAGACCGTGATGATGCCTTGCAGACAACCTGTCACTCCAAGTGGCCATGGTCTTAATGATGCATAACATTAAGCCTACATAAAACTTAAATAGGTGAGTTATATAAAGAAAATAGCCCCGTACACAAAGTGGGAACTTGGCTATAGAAACCAAAACAGTTATTTGTTTATTTATTTTACCAGGCTGTAGACATGTTTAGTTCTGCTGTAAAGTTGGCCATTTTAACATGGGTGTCTGTGGGGACTGACACACTTTTGGAGCCAGCCTCAAGTGGCCACTAGAGGAACTGCAGTTTTTGGCACTTCCATGTTGACTTCTTTTTTCAGCTAAGGTGGTTGCTGCATTATGTTCACTTAAACTTTACTAAAGAAAATACTTTCGCATCGTCTCAGACACAGACAAGTAGGGTGCTGTACTGTCATGCAGAAGTGTTTTAAATAGTGACGTTTTAGTCAAAAATGCATGTGTTTGGGAGGCACTGAGCATAGGACTGGATAAATGAGACTTGGATTATAGAGCCTAAGTTGTGTGGAAGCTGTAAATGCATGTTTTGATTAGAGCTTTAATCGGGCCTGAAAAGTTGAGCCCAACAAGTCCGAAGCCCGACAAAATTCTGTCCGAACCCGACCCTCATTCGCATATTTCAGCCCGAGCCTGATTACAGCCTGATATTTTTCTTAAGAAGCTTCTATGCAAGAACACGAACAGGAGTCACTCTACAATTTTAACATTCTGTATTTATGAAAAATGGCTCTATAGTGAAAAAAGTGAACATAAGCAACGTAGCTGAGGACAGAACACACGCAGGCCTTAGGGTTTTCGATTTGTAAAAGGTCCGGAGGGCACAGTGTTGACAGTGTTACTAAAATAAATAAGCTTGACAAAAGCCTTGGAATATGGACTTAATAACTTATCATAACAAATAGCCCAGGATAAAGAAATGAAATTAAATGACATGAAAACATCTATAAAAACAGATAAACATAATCGTTTAGCAGCCTGTACACAATCTGTCCCAGACAAAGTCACTTGTTCTAGTAAAGTAATAAAACACTTCTTCTTACTAAATTCAACATTACATGGGAAGAGTAACTGATATACAAAATTAGGGATGCACAATATTAGATTTTTTGCAGATATCCAATATGCCTATATATATATATATGACAATTTGCCAATAACCAATGCTGCTATCTATTCATTTTCCCCCTTTTTAGTTTAGGGGAAAGTTTAGTGATCATCAAGTCTCTTCTGTAGTGTAATTACCATCATATTATGCATGCATTCTCTTATCGTGGTGGCCTATCAGCAGATGGTGACATTAAATACAATGCTTTTCAGCATATGTAATATTTATTCATTGTGCAAAATAATGAAAAAGAGTATTTGCTTATTCTGATTCTTAATTTTAAAGCCAATATCCAGTGATACTGATGCATGCATCCCCATCACAAATGCTCATTTGAGGGCTGAAGAGTCCTTCTGAGGTCCCCAACAAAGTTGTAGCAGCCTTGACTCATGCACAGATGAGGCTGGCACTCTCAAAATGTAGCTCTGCCTTTATGCAATATTGAGCAAAGACGGAGGTGGAAAGGTTTGAGACAGAAGGGTGATGTTAAAGGTAACCAATGTAAAAGAGCTATAATTAGAAAGAATCAATTATTCATGCTGTGGAAGAGTGTTGCGAAACACTGGTGTGCAGTGTGTATAGTTTCAACACAGTTTGGGTACAGAGATTATTCATAATTATAATTATGATAATTATAGAATGGTTATCGCAAAAGGTTTCACATACAGGCAGGGATAAAGTAGAGGACAAGAGGAGTGAGCCTGCGATGACACATGCTTTGGCAATCTCCAGCAGTGAGCAATGGCTCATCTAAGAATGCTGATATGTTACACCTGTGTCAGTCCCCATTAGTGTAATTACACAAGAGCTACGCCGACGGTCCAGAATGTGGGCGGAAAAGATGGAAGCATAAAACTGACATTAATAATGACATTATCAGCACTTCTGTCTGAGCCAGAGAAAGTGAGAAATACATCACGTTCAAAGAGAGAGGATTTTATAAACATGCTCATAAAGGCAGGTGCGTTTAGCTTTAGTTATCTCACTTGAGTGAGACACTACTCCAGGCATCACTGTAATGCTTTGAGACCTTAATGTCACAACATATTAATACACCATTCATGACTACCAGGAAGCATGAAGGATTTCTTTTTCTTTTCTATTTATCAAAGTGAGAGGTTTTCAACCTTTACTGACCCCAGTCCAACACCTCTGAGACACTGTTACCTTCTTACAATGCTCGCAGTTGAATTTATGCTTCCATAGAAGTCATTCATGCAAGACACCCTGCATCATAGGAGAATTCTGAAAATCCAGTAATATCATACTAGCAAATTAAACGTTTTTATTCATTTTATTGCAAGAAGTTACATCAACAGTAAGTTAAGAATTATTTATGTGAAGGCCACACTTGTTTCTTTGTAATTGATGAGAGGAAATGAGGAGTTAATATTCTAGTAGGGTGACCAGAACTTGCAAGGACAATCCCTAGATCTGGTCCTTTATCTTGGGCTGGCAGTGTTGCCTTCTCTGCATGGCATTACCTACCAAGGAAGGTACGAATGTATTACTGCTTTTTTTTCTGTCTTTCTTTCTTTCTTTAAAATGCAGGTGCTGTTTTCAATTTACAAAAGAACACCTGCATGGCACCTGGGTTCTTTCATCTCTTCAATGGTTGCCTCTTTGTTATGAATTTGTAAGAATTCACAAACAATATATAAAAGCACAGCTGGATTCAGCCTTGAGCCACAGTTATTGTATTTCTGCTTATAAGCTTTGTATTTTTTGGATCTGCTAAACTACTAAACAGTACACTAAAATGGTGTACAGACATAACATAACAAATCAGCAGGTGTCCATGCTTAAGAATCTGGTTTACTGGCCAAGTATACGTAAACATGCAAGGGATTTCTGTCTCGATGTACATTGTACACAGAAATAGAGAAACAGCTAAAATAAGGAAAACAAAGCTGGACAAAGGTAAAAACATAAAGATCTAACTGCTATGCATATTCATAATTACTATTCATAGCTTTCTACCTTTATTAACCGGTGTCTACCTTAACTGTTGTGCTTTGCTTATGGTGCTCTGTTGTGCCCTGGTGTTATGTGATGTACATAAATGGCTGATGTGCAATACTGTTAAGATTAGTATGTGTTTTTATGTTTTTATGGTGTATGCTTCATTTCTGCTGAACTGTTATTGTCAGGCAACAATACTTGTGCAGCTCTTGAGTCAACAATAGAGTATAAAGTATAGTACTGTATTGTATCGTATTGTATCGTATCGCATCGTGTCGTATCGTATCACATCGCATCACTTCGGATGGTATAGTATAGTATAGTATAGTACGGTATAGTATAGTACAGTACAGTATATTATCGTATCGTATCGCATCGTATTGAATTGAATCGAATCATAAGTTTAATATTAATCATTGATGCTAAATTAGAACATTGCAGTGCTAATGAACAGTTTTGCATGTAATCTAACGTAACATGAGCTGGCTACCTCTTGTGAAATTCTCCCTTGCAAGGTATGAGGAAAAAAAATCAATTTTCAGAAACATTTAGAGCACTGGTTCCCACGCTATGGCACCACTGGTGGTACGAGAGCTCCCTCTAATGGTACCTTGGGGAGTCGAACAGTAATAAAACGTAACATTAGCTGGTTAACTCTTGTGAAATTCTCCAGAAAGAGCACCCTTGTGAAAGAGCACTGGTTCCCTAACTATGGTACCACTGGTGGTACGCAAGCTCCCTCTAGTAGTAAGTGGAGGAATCACTATATGTAATGCTATCAAAATAGTACAACATTTGGTATAAAGTTCTTAAACCATGACATCCCCGAAATGTAATAAAATAAATAAAAACTAAAATACGTAAATGAAAATAAAAAATAAATAAAACAAGTCTGCCTTTCCTGTGCAAGTACATTCATTCATGATTAGTTACAAGTTAAATTGTGGTGGTAAGCAGAGGTAAAATGAATGGTTCAAAAAACCCAAAACCATGCCTCCAAACGGAAACTATCAAAGAGAGAGGAGTGCGAATCAGGAGGAGAATATTTCGAACAATCCTGTTGAAACTGAAGTGGACGACAATCAACTGAGCGCAAGTGCTAATGGCTACTTCAGCAGTGAAGTCTTCACAGCATCTAATGAGGGGCTTGCCCCTGCGGTGTATGAGAGTTTTGCGGAAGAGTTCAAGTGCCAGTTCGAGTGTTACACTTTTGTGCAACGTGGCTGAGGTTGACAACAATAACAACATTAAATAATCTTCTGATTAGGAATATACTTGCCTCCTGTGTGAACTGTCCCTTTGAAACCCAGAGCAACATCGCTTCTCTTGCGCTGCTTTCAGATGCATTTCACAAGTATGTAAACCTTTAAACCCTGAGCAAGCTGGTGGGAAATGTTCCATAAATAGCAAAAAATTTTATAGATTTAAAAAATTATTTTTAAAAAAATCTAGGGAAAAAACTATTTATAATTATCAAGTTTATATTTTTTAAAGTATGTCACCGAATTATTATAATTATAGTTATTTCTTTGCTCTTAACTTTCTTTTCTTATTTCCTTTTTTTTTTCTTTACTATTTCTTTGTTTTTAATTTCCCTTTTTTTTTCTTTTTAGCTAATTTCTTGCATTTTTTTTGGGGGGGGGGTCATTTCCTCTGTCTGTGCTGATTGCCTTCCTCCCATGTTTTTTAGGGAGACCAAGCCAATTTGCTCAGATTTTAGAGATCCAAATACTGTACTTCCTGAGGAGGTACGGGGTGTAAAATGTTTGATTATTACTTTTTCAGAACATGCTAAGCCATGAAACAATTCAATAAAGTAGGACTACTTGCCTTCATTACCACACAGGCACACACACACACACATACACACACACAGTACATGCAAACAGAGAAAATTGGATGCGAAAGTAAGTGCTTGTCTAAGAAACATAGCACATTCATGTCTCAGGAGCCAAGCCAGCCTGCAGTCAATTACATATTATGCTTCTTCATTAATATATTTATTTTTGCTTAATTGGCAGGAGAGTACTTAAACCAAGCGAATAAGGACACACTGCAAAACAACATGTAACTAATATAGGACATATCTAAGTGAGAGTGCCACTGCCTCCACACAGTCATACCAACCCAAGCTGGCACCACAAGTCAGGCAACAGATCTTTTCTCTTGTTGTGTAGGGGAAAAAGAGCTCGAGTGGCAAGAGCCAACATACAGTAAGTGGTAGTGTATGGTGAGCTAATAAAGCAATATCACAGAGACAGAAAGACTGTAATGCAATAACTGTGACTACTGTGCAGAATTTTTGTGACATGTCTGACCCTGAGAAACATGATGATTTATATATAATACACTCCCACAGCATTACTATTGATATAGTAGACACATCGTAAATGAATACCTCTGTAATTCTATAGGGTCAACATCTGCGTTTCTATACTGTATTTGCTAGGGTCACTTTTTGGAAATTGTATTTTCTCTCTAACAATGGCATGAAAAGTAAAGTTAGTTGTTATTTGGCTTTTAATAACTTGAAATACTCTGCTAAATTCCTCTTGTCTACTACTGCCTCGGTCAGCTATCTTTTTAATTTTCTCCATTTTTACTAGGGATGTTTGTTTCGGTTTATATTGCTTTCAATAGCTCTACACCAGTTAACTGGTGCCCAACTGGTTAATCTTTAAGAAACAAATGCAAAATGAGGTGAAGTAGAAGAGGTGCTTTCCATTCACTTAGGAGCTCCACTGACTCAGTGAGCTTTGGTGCAACATTTCGAAGCACTATCTATTTAGGGGAGCTGAAATGTGAATGTTTTGTATTGTAAATGTCTTGCCTTTTGTTTTTGGTTGGCTTTGCTGAAGTTCACTGACGCATTCTGATCAGGTCATCAGTGCAAAAGCGAATGTTTAGTCACAGATGGGGAGATCTCCCCCAAGTATCATTCCATCTCACTCCCCACCTTTCCTTTCTCATATGTGGGGTTGTTGATCTGCGAGGCTATCGGGGACCACACAGGCCCTGACCCGCTGAGTCGATCTCGGCTGGGGCCATTAAAGAACTATAAATAAATAAATTTTAAAAAATGTTCCCATATATGCGTAAAGCACACAACAGACTGAGGAGCTGATTAGCGAGGTATATCATATGGTAGAATGCACATTACTGATGTGCAGATTGTAGTTATATCCGCTGCGGCAATCCCAGCACAGCAGAAACGATAAGTGCATCCCTAATTAACAGAAACACTGCGCACATTTACGAACGAGGCACAGCAGCATGACTTCGCTGATCATTTAAATATCACTGACAGGATCAGTTGAGATCTACCGTTAGTTAACGTTCTGTGTTCTTCTACACACTGAGCATGGAGATTTTCGCCAGTGCAGGGGCTTTATTGTGGCGGTCCCCTCCCAGAAGTTGCATCATGGCACTGCTGGCGGCAGCTGGTCTCTCTCAAGTCATTAGCGGAGTGTGTGTGTATGCAAATCAACCTGCACGCATAACCTGTCAAGAATATTCTTGGTGCTTAACCAACTAACAGTTAACCATCAACATTCCTCATTTTGACATTATAACACCAAGATTATTTATAGCCACAAATTTAAAGTTTAGCTATGTTTCAATTCTTCCAGTGTTTTAGTCTTAAAGCACTTACATTATTATATCTATGACACACACACCCTAGGGCTGCTAAAGGCTTGAAATTTTCTCCCTCTCTGAGAATGGTAGCTGTGGTCATTTTGAATTTATGTCAGCTAAATTATACTCCACTGATGACAAATTTTCTTGGTAGAAAAAAATATGAAAACATCCATAGAAACTTCTGAAACGATCCCTGCAGCATAATCCCTTTCTCCACTGTCCATCCATATTCTCAGCAAGGTTTGCCAACATTGCTAAATACACTTTCTCTGTGTCCATAGCTTGTGTGTCTCATGTTCCACCTGAGTACAGGTGCCTCCAAAATCTTGTGCTTTGTGCTTTTATCCCCCCACCAGCTGGGCTTATCCCTCTCCCACGGACTGTTAGGACAATCTGTGTCCACTGCTCCGTATATTCCCAGCTCGCTCAAACATCTGCTGAGTTCTGCACAGTAGTCCAAAAGAAAGCCAAGAGTGAAATGATTCGTTCATTTTTCACTTTCTTTTAACTAAATCTTTCTTTTTTTCTCACAATTTGGAGTTTTGCAGCAGTGAGATATTATACGCTGGAGGTAGAAGCGCTGATGGAAAGGAGTGAGTTACACTAAATACTCATATTTCTCCATGACCCAGACCAGGACCGTTCATGACAGCCTGAATTCCCTCTGACCTCTGGACTGAAAGTGCATGCCGATAGCTATGCTCCACTTGTGTCTCTGCTCCAATCCTTATCTGAGAGGAAGCGACATATTGGCGTTGGTGAACTCTGGGGCGGAGCAGAGCTGCATCAGGGGAATGGAGCCTTAAGGTCCGGTCTGTTTCACTGTGCTGCACAGTTTTTGCACATGTAAATGTCCCCTTGGTGACCGGCAGAGACAAACACTGAGTGTATGTTCTCTATGTAGAAAATAGGCCACATGACAGAAATCAGGCAAAGGCTATAAGAAATGTGAAAACTGCATTTAAAAAAGTTACTTTAGGGAAAAAAAAACACTTTCAACTAAGCCTCATATACTTCCATATTAAAGTATAGTATATATACTCACACATTATTCTGTGTAATACAGATTGTGGTGCCTATTAAAACATCCTTTATGATGTATGAACTAGATGGATTTACCACACAAATATGCAGATGATACACAGCTCTACCTGTCTTTCAAACCTCAGACACCAGTAAATTAGCTTCTCTTCAAAGTTGCCTATACGACATAAAAAGCCAAATGTCCCAAAACTTCTTGAAACACAACTCTGAACAGACAGAAGTTCTCGTCATTGGCCCTGAGCATATCTCAACACAAATTCATCAGCCCCCTCCCTACAAACATAAAATCGGGTTTAAAAAATCTGGGTGTTAGTCTGGACTTTGACCGTGGAGCAGCATGTAAAGAATATAGTCCAGTCTTGTTTTCACTGGCTGAGGAATATCTCCAAACAGTAGGCCTCTTATGTCCTTCAACAACACAGAGAAAGTCATACATGCTCTTATATCCTCCCGCCTTGATTTCTGTAATGCCTTGTTCACCTGCCTAGACAATCACACTACACATCAGCACCAAGTGATTCAAAATTCAGCAGCTAGACTTTTGACCAAAACAAAACAATCCTCACACATCACACCTATTTTGGTCCCCTTGCATTGGCTTCCAGTCTCTTTTAGAATCCATTTTAAAGTACTTGTAATTACATACAAGGCTCACAATGATCTGGCACTGGAGTATATAACTAAGCTTCTCACACCGTACCGTCCAAACAGGCCCCTCAGATCTGCTAGTCTGGGTCCTGGTTAAAATAAAGTGTGATCAAGCCTTTTCATTTTTGCCCCTGGGCTTTGAAACAGCCTCCCACTGAGCATCAGATCAACTGACTCTGTTCACATCTTTAAATCTTTAAAAACTTACTCTTACAAAATGCCCTTTCCTGGAAGTTAATAAGACTTATTGTGTGTATGCAGCCATGTGTATATGTATGCATGCATACAGTAATATATGCGTTAAAGTGTATATGTTGGTGTAGGCGTATGTATATCAGTGTCACTTAGGTTTTGTATTTTCTTCACCTTGGAAAGCACTTGATGCTTTAAGCTCAAAATGCATTCTACAAATAAGGCTGCTATTATTAAGTAAAGAGTAAGACTAAATTGGAGGAACGCAACTGGCTGATATACATACATGTGGGATGTTGAATGTAAGAGCTGCCAACAGACAATGAGTCACAAAAAAAGGTCAAATGAAAATCAATTCTACTAAGCTGCTTTCTGCCAGACCATGTCCTTATCTGGCCGCACGGTGGTGCAGTGGTTAGCCTTGTCTCCTCACAGCAAGAGGGTTCCTGGTTTGAACCAAAGGTGGGGGAACCCCTCTGTGCGGAGTCTGCATGTTCTCCCCATGTCAGCATGGGTTTTCTCCGGGTGCTCCGGTTTCCTCCCACAGTCCAAAGACATGCAGGTTAATTGGTGACTCTAAATTGTCCATAGGTGTGAATGTGAGTGTGAATGGTTGTCTGTCTCTATGTGTCAGCCCTGTGATTGTCCGGTGACCTGTCCACGGTCTACCCCGCCTCTCGCCCAATGTCAGCTGGGGTAGGCTCCAGCACCCCCGCGACCCCCAACAAGACAAACAGTTACAGAAAATGAATGCGGACATAAGAAAATAAGTCCACAACTGTTTTCATGAAGATTCAAATGTTGTTAAATCCTGACTCGTGCTTGGAAGTACTAATTTATACCAGTGAAATGAGCACAGAGAAAGGTACAAGTACTGAACTTTGTCATGTGAAATAATCAAAACTGTTCTTACTTTGGCACAAAATTTTGTGTCCCATGGGAGCCCTTTGCTTGTTACATGAAGCTGATTAATAAAACAGGTTTTCATCTGCACTGCCTCATACAACATTATACAGTACAGAAATCACACTGTACCAGTTTTCCCTTGTGGTGCAGATATGAGTTTGGTAGGACAACACAACAGACTTAATATGTTTAACAATGTACCTCTGTTATTATTGAAACATTTAAAAGGAATGCAGTTTGTTTTGTCCCTTTTCTCAGTGGACTTTTGTGTGCAAATGTTTGGACTTGTTTGACTGCTCCCAAGCTACCTCAGGGAGGATTGCAAGCCATGTGGAGGAGATCCTGGTGTATTCCACCATGATAAATCAGAGCGCAAGAGAAAGGAGTTGAACAAGCCACCAATTACAATTACCCAAGGCTGAAAATCCACAAGAAAAATATTCGTATCTAGGGCTAAATATTATTCAGCCTGTGACTATGGTTACAGTGAATAAAGGGGAGCTATCTGGGGGAAATCTGGTACTCTTTCATTCTCAAGCTTTCAACCATCAGTGTTTGCAGGGCTGCAGTCTGTAGGCAGCGATGTACAGCTCTCACTTAATGCTATGCTCTCTTGGCCACTCCAGGGAGCAGCGGGGGAATATAGTCTGCCATTCACTGCCTCCATCAAAAGCCATTTGTCAACTTTTTTTAGTGCACATCAGTACACAGAGCTGAGAGGGTCTAACCCGCTGCCCCCTTACCAACTGCAGACATACTGCATCAAGTGGAAAATGGGCCTGAAATGTGCAGTGATGTGACAGACACTGTCAATATGTTTTTGGGGAGACTGTTTATTCCCACACTGGATGATGAAAGCATGTCACTATTGGTGGTGCCGGATTTGTGGCTGACCGTTGAAAGGATTAAAAAAAATATATATTTTTATTTCATTTTAATAAAAAAGAAAGTCATTCAAAAATATGTGTGAGTCACAGAAAATGATTTGTGGCTTTCTTTTGATTTCGCCCTCAATGGAATTTTCTCTGAAGGCCTTTGACGAGAGAAAACCCATCAAAACCATGTGGCATTGTAAAGAACTGGCGAAGACTAGGTAAACCCTGAACAGGTCGTCAGACATTCACAGGGCTTACACATGTAGTAGAGATGGACAACCACTCACACCTACAGCAAACAGCTAAACTAACCTGGATATCTTTGGACTGTGGGACAAAGCTGGAGGACCAAGAGAAATCCCTTGCTAACATGAGGAGAATATGCAAACTCCACACAGAAGGGCCTGAGCCAGCCAGCGAGTTTGAACTTGTAACCCTCTTGCTGTGTGGTGACAGTGTGAACCACTGCACCACCGTGCAGTAATGCATGCAAAAAGAATTAATACACTGACTTTATTAATGGAGTAAAATGTATATTCATTACCAGCTTTCTAAATAACAGAATTTGGAAACCTAAACAGTTCTGATTAGAAAAAAAAGGAAATTAAAAAGGGTTGTATTTTTCTCTATGGGCATTCTGATTTACAACGTTGGTGCCACATTTACTGTAATTTTCCATCCTTAACTCTTAACTATTGTTCATATTTTTGTTTTCCTCTCGGCAAAACTACTGACTACTGATGTGTTGCCAGTTCGAGGCCCTGGAATTCCATTTCAAAATGGAAGAACAGAATAGAGTCTCAGGCCTCAGTCACACAGAAAGTGTTTGGCAAGTTGCATAATGTGAGGCGCACCGCACTGCCTTTTTTAAAAATTGAATGTCACAAATACATTTTTTTAAAAAAAACATGCGCCTTTTTTGTGGTCAGGCAACCACCCCATCACCTCCTTACCTTAAACTTCCTGTGCAATAAATCTATTGCTTAATACTGCTTATTTCACAGTGATTAGTGTCTAGTTCCTAAAATGGACAAGCAGAAGGTACTTGCTGTAGCTCTGGTTGAGGTTGAGAGGATGTTAGCAAACAGTTTGTTGGGCACAGGGAAACGGAGATCTGTGTGGGCACATGAGACCCTAAAAGAGACGGTGGATCACGGGGAGTTCCACCAGTTGGTCCAGGAGCTTCTCCTTGATGATGGCCGCTTCCAGGCATATTTTTGGATGACTCAGGGCAGTTTGACAACCTACTTTCTGTCATCGGTCTGTGTAGCTCTAGGTATCCAGCAATCGCCACCATCAGTTTCTCCTCCATTGTTTAACAACTGTAAACTTGTTGTCGTGACCACCACAGAAGGCCTGCCTCTCATATCATGTGATTGGACAATGGGAAAAAAGATTGCCAAAGAAGAGATGACGATAGGCGCTTTTCCTCTCTGAGTTTAAGTTTTTTCAACTCAAGGAGTTCAGAACACTCCAGCAAAATAGCCAGGCACCTAAAGCGCAAGAAAACTACACGCTAAAAGCTTTATTCTCATTAAAAACAGTTACAAAAAGGCGCCTCCAGCTGCTAAAGTGCTTTCTGTGTGATCTGGGCCTTAAACTGCAAATAAAGTTACAAAAATGGACGTATAACGAGAAGTAGATACACTATTAGGTCCAGGCTTTGAAGTCAATTTGACATAGGGCTGAAATTGTAAAATTACAACCTCCAGGTCTGTCATGTGATGCCATTGTGCGCGAGAAGAGTTTTTCCACATAGACTAAGCTACATTGTGAAAGAGACTTATTTATTTATTTTTTGAGGTACATCAACCTCCCGGTACAAAAACTTAAATGGACCTTATTTAAATCATTACATCCTAAAAGTGCTAAAATTCACCACTAGCCGAATTCAGAGTTATTTCCCTGTTGTCATTCATGTGATTGAGCCCAAAATGGAGCAGTTGGGAAGCAGTGTTAACAAAAACGCTAGTGCACTTGCTCTATGCTAGAGATCAGGCACCTTTACACCCCAGAAGTCAAACTTTTTGACTTCATGCACCACTGAGCAATTGTCATAGGAATAGACAGGGTCCCTGCCTCCAAAGCTGCATCCAGTTCTCTTTGCAACATTGCCAATCTGTTTCCCTTTGTTGATTCACAGTTATTTTATTTCATGAATGAGTAAAAGAAAAGACGATAGCTGCAAACTGCAAAACAAATGATGTATATGCTCATTTCTTGACGTATCTCTCACCCCAACACTTCTGCAGGTTCCCTGAAATCATCTTAAAGAGCAGAAAACCATAGGAATCACCTTGGTTGTACACAGTAGATTGGCTGCAGTCGGGATGTATTTATGGCTTAAACAATCTAATGGCTAAGCAGTCTTCATGTGTCCAATAATGTGTGTATTCATGAAAGTAAGTGATCATCAAAGGAGGCAGTAATACCCATGCTGACAGAGGATGCCAAGAAACTGTGTATATATACTGTATGTGCTGACTCTAATAGACAGCATCAGTATTTCTGGATGGATCTCTAAGCAGTGCCATCTTTTGAATGGTTATATGCAGAGCTACACTGCACTGCCGACATCTCTCCCATCAAAGTAACGTGCACACACTTCATCCTGGCGACAGGTGCTGCATCAGCCCCGCTGGGTGTCTGGGGATTGTGTGGGAATATCTTAAGCCTTCCTGATGCAGCTTGTAATGGTAGTGAGCAATAAATATGAGAGACACAGATGCACCAAGAAGCATAATCAAAGACAGATTCCTCAGTGCTTTGGGATTTTCAAATGTATGAGAGCATTAGGGTGCGGGGTTGAATTTTATGGGAATAGGAAAGGTGACATTCCACGAGCAGATTCAATTAGTGTGACATGCAGGAACAGCCTAAAATAAGTTTATGCATGAGGTTACCAGCATTTGCCTGGAATGCCTCCTGCATCACGTTGTCCTACTTTGACCGCAGTAATTTCAGTACGTTGAAAAATATTTGTAATTTAGCGTTCATTTTAAACTTCTTTCTATTAAAAATCTCTCAGTGATCTTAGGTATATTCATTCATTCATTTTCAGTAACAGCTTATCCTGTTAGGGGTCGCTGAGGGGCTGGAGCCTATCCCAGCTGACATTGGGCAAGAGGCTGGGTACACCGTGGACAGTTCATCAGACTATCACAGGGCTAATATATAGAGACAGACAACTATTTACACTCACATTCACACCTACAGGCAATTTGGAGTCACCAGTAAACCTCACCTGCATGTCTTTGGATTGTGGGAGGAAACCGGAGCACCCGGAGAAAACCCACGCTGAGCAACATGCTCCCCTACCCTAGGTTCAACCCAGAACCCTCTTGCTGTGAGGCGACAACGCTAACCACTGCACCACCGTGCTGCCAAAAATAAGTTTATGCATGAGGTTACCAGCGTTTGCCTGGAATGCCTCTGCATCACGCTGTCCTACTCTGACCGCAGTAATTTCAGTAAGTCGGATGGAAAACATTTGTAATTTAGACAGTCATTTAAAAAATGTTTGATCACAAATCTTCCAGTGATCTTAGGTATATGGTTAAGGCAAAATGCATTAATTCATTCATTCATTTTCTTATCCTATTAGGGGTCACGGGGGGGCTGGAGCCTATCCCGGCTGACATTGGGTGAGAGGCGGGGTACACCTTTGACATGTCGCCAGACTATCACAGGGCTGACACATAGAGACAGACAACCATTCACGCTCACATTTACACCTATGGGCAATTTAAAGTCACCTATTTACCTCGCCTGCATGTCTTTGGATTGTGGGAGGAAACCGGAGCACCCGGAGAAAACCACAGGGTGAACATGCAAACTCCACACAAAAGGGCTCGCCATTCCTGGGTTCAAGTTTATAGATGAGGTTACCAGCATTTGCCTGGAATGCCTCCTGCATCACGTTGTCCTACTTTGACCGCAGTTATTACAGTAAGTTGGATGGAAAACATTTGTAAAAAAGACAGTCATTTAAAAAATGTTTTGATCAGAAATCTTCCAGTGGTCTCAGGTATATGTTTTTTAGGCAAAATGCAGAATAGCCTAAATTATTTCAGTTTTCTGAACATAGGCTTTTGAATGTTTCTCCATTTAATGCTTCAAGGCAAGATGTCAGTTTGGAGTCATCCAAAGCAGAACACAATTAAAAACATCAGGTATTCAAAAAGCAGCATTTTAGCAGGAAGACGTCTGTTGGTCTCCTTTTTCTCCCACGTTGCAGAACAACAAAGACGTGTGGGTTTGTGTGAACTTGAGCACAAATTTTTCCCAATATCCAAAGCTCACACACTTGCAAATCATAATCTTGTCTTAAAAATGTTATTTGATTATTTTTCTGTCTAAATGGAGCAGCCGATGTGGGGAGCTTGCAGTTATCCTCAAATTAAACATCCATTATTGTAACAGCAAATGAGCTAAGCAAATGTTTCAGACTCAAATCCTGACATCTACAAGTATTATGTGCAACGCTTGCATGCTGTTGAAGCCAACTCACATACACACGCTTGGACTGTGATTGATGGTGCTGAAACAAAGAGCAGAATAATATCTATCAACTGTAAGGATCAATAATGTGACTGCATCCAATGGCTGATGTCAGCAGACTGACTTATGAGACAGCACCCATACTCAAATGGTCAGTGTGGCTATCAGCTCTCACTGTAGTCGCATTAAACAAATACTGTGAGCACCAAAAACCACATTACCCCTGTCACTAAATGACTGAAAATGGTAATGGTAACTACATCTACATAAAGGTTAATTTCTTCACACTATGTTCTTCACTATAATGCCTGATCATTTAAAAAAACTGACAACAAAAACAATGCAAATAATCTATGCAAAGTGTTAGGAAAATACTGTGGTCTTCATAAACAATTAAAAGGACAGAGAAAGAGAGTGTGTGTATAATGAGCATTGCAGTGCTTTTCTCGTGTAATCTAAAGCATTGCAGTTTACAGTAGACAACTATTTTTAATCGTCTTTTTTTTTTCCTCAGCAAAACTGCTGATAAACGCCTCCAAAGCCAGGAGGCATCTCCTCTTTATACATACATTATACTAAAAAAGTTCAGCTTTATGTAACCATAATATGGGAACATTTTGTCTCCTGCTCCAGTTCCTTCATCACAAATTAAATGCAGTGTGCCTGGCAAAGAAGATGAATAAATTAAGAGCTTTAAAGCACAAAATGCCAGTGACAGGCAACCACAGGAGTGACAGCAACAATGATAGGCATGTAGGATGAGGACTTGGGTTTGGAGATTGTTGCTTCCAGGCATTCAAACAGGGAGTGGAACTCAGAGACATGGTGTATTCATTGTGCAAACACCACCTGCTGAAAACTATTTGGGGTGCTGCAGTTTCCACTCCAGGCTGCTCAATCTCGACAAAACACAAATACAAATAAAAATAAACATGTGTTTCGTATGCGCACACATGCACACACAGACGCGGCTTTTCCATCACTGCCAAAACTACCGCTGGAATGAGAAACCGCAATGCTAACTCAGGTACAGTTGTACGTTCCGCTCGTCCAAATTATGCAGTAACTGCTTCACACCGGTGTGTGCCTGTGTGCAGCAGATGGGGAAGGCTTGGTGAGTATATGCGTTGTGTGGAGTGAGAGAATTTGAGTGTGTACAGGTGGGTTACTGTAAGTACACAAATATTCAAATGCTGTATATATCACTTCCTGATCCAATTTAAATGTAAAAACTAGGTTACCTGAACAGCAGGGAACTAAAACAAATGCAATGGGGAATAACAAATTCCTTTCAAGCTGCCTTTGTGTTTCAGCATGTTTGCCCTATATTCACCACCTGACTCGTTTATGGCTTGATTGACACACGACTTAACTATGGGAAAGAAAATCTGTAAATGACATAAGGAAAATACAATAGGATCTGGATATGTCATATGCCAACAACACTAAACTGTGTAAACATTACTATAATCTAGCATTAAGAAAGCAGAATGTAAAATCTAAAATGGTTTATGACTCCCTTTAATGTGGTAGAAAGCACATTTGCAAACATTTTGACTGTTTATCTATGTAAAACATTTGTCAGCTATTGTAATTTCTCCTAATAGACACTTGAACGCTTGAGTCAAACATCAGATCATGAGGAATGAATTGTTCAAGTTGAAAGTCTTAACTGATGTACATAGTTTAATTTGTTGAGAACAAAATGACAGCGGCCAGTGGAAACCAAAATCATCAACCCACTGAGGGCTGGATTCAAAATCACACCGAAAATCAAAGAAATCACAGGCCGATCCAACTTGTGTGAATTTTATCACAGCAGCTCATAATGTGACTCAGTAGTGTGTGATGGCCCCCGCATGCCTGTATGCACTCCTGACAATGTCTGGGCATGCTCCTGATAAGTCGGCAGCTGGCGTCCTGGGGGATCTCCTCCCAGACCTGGATCAGGGCATCACTGAAATCCTGGACAGTCTATAGTGGTATTTGGTGGCATGGGATGTACTGATACATAATGGCCCCTAGGTGCTCAATTGAAATAAGGTCAGGGGAACAAGAGGGCCAGTCAATAGCATCAATGCCTTCATCATCCAGGAACTGCATACACACTCTGGCCACATGAGGCCGAGCATTGTTCTACACCAGGAGAAACCCAAGGCCAACAGCACCAGCGTAAGGTCTGATAATCACTCTGAGGATTTCATCCCTGTACCTAACAGCAGTCAGGGTACGGTTGGCTATGACATGGAGGTCTGTGCGACCCCCAAGGATATGCCTTCCCAGACCATCACTGATACACTGCCAAACCAGTCATGCTGTATGATGTTACAGGCAGCATAACGTTCACCACAGCATCTCCAGACTCCTTCACGTCTGTCACATGTGCTCACCGTGAACCTGCTCTCACCTGCCAATTCTGCTGTTATATTGCACTGCATGGTGCTGGGCTGTGAGCACAGGTTGCACTACAGGACATCGAGCCCTCATTCCACCCTCATGGAGTCTGTTTCTGACAGTTTGGTCAGAAACATGCACACCAGTAGCCTGCTGGAGGTCATATTGTAGGGCTCTGGTAGTACTCCTCCTGTTCCTCATCATACAAAGGAGCAGACACCGTACTGCTGCTGGACTGATGCCCCTCTACGGCCCTATCCAGCTCCCCTCGTGTTATGGCCAGCCTCCTGGTATCTCCTGCATGCTCTTCAGACTGCACTGGGAGACAGCAAACCTTCTTGTGACTGCATGTATGGATGTGCCATCCTAAAGGAGCTGGACTTCCTGTGCAACCTGACTGGGCTGCAGGTACAAGTAGTGACAAGGACACTAGCAGAACACAAAACTAGAGAAGAATCAGTCAGGGAAGGATGAGGAGAGAGCAACTGTCTTTGGCCACCACATGTGGAACCATTCCCTTTTTGGGAGCTGTCTTGCTGTTGACTCTCCATTGCACCTGTTGTCACTTTCATTTGCACCAAAGCAGTGAAACTGATTCACAATGACTTGTGCTTCCTCAATGGACAGATTGATATCCCTGAAGTTTAACTGACTTGGTGTTATACTGTGACGATTAAGTGTTCCCTTACTTTTTTTGAGCAGTGTATTTTATATCATTACAACTGTGTTTTACTATATTGTCACGTTTTTATACACCAGCCTCCACTTACAAATGCCCACAGGAGGCATTAAAGTGGTTGACAAATCCATTAATAAACACTCATATCAGCTTACAATGATATTGTAAATTATAATAAAATCTAAGAATGCTAAACAGGGGAATTTTCAATAAAGTGTTACCCATATTCCAAGTCACATGGCCACTTGAGCTAACAGATTCACATTGTTCAAATGGATGCATTTACCACAGAGATGTTATAATAACTTAGCTTCATAAGGATTATGAAGATCTCCATGGAAGAAAAGGAAAATATGTATATAAAGATTATGTTTTTAAAGCATATTGCGTAATAGGATTATTCAGTCACAATGTGTGCATTACAAGCAGGGGATAACACATGACAATATGCGCTGAAATATTGAACAATGTAGCGGCTAAGAACCCTCGACCACTTATAGCTTCTTGACAAATACAGTGTCAGCACTGCTAATGCATTTTTTCCATACTGAAATATTAGCACTGCTTCCCTTTCTGCTCCCCTCCAGAAAGCCCAGTACTTTTGTATATACATCTTTTGTGGCATCTACTTGGCAACCACCTATGCATGACTGATGCCAGCTAGCGTGCGTTAACATGAATTAATATGCATGAGTGCTTTGATAGATATTGTTGACATTGAAATATTTGTTTCACTGTTGTGTTTTTTTTTCTATCTTTAATAAATTCAGATACAGCAGTGCAAGTTTGTACAGTAATGTATATTTTATGGGCGTTTAATCAATGCATAATGCTAAATAGCATAAATGAATAAATGCCCCTATAAGCACCAAACTGCTTTGCCATTAATTTAGCTGCAAATCAGGGAAAGTTCACACACAGAATTTAATGCCAAGTGCATCAGGCGATGGCTTCCAGGGAGGCCTAAATCCTGATAGCTGGTTAATTTAGAGGACTGTAATTAAAGGTCAAAATTATTAATTCATACATGATATATCAAATACCACTGATCTAATATAAGATATGTGCGCGGGATTGGACCTCAGCACTGGTGTGGCATTATTTCTCAAGTAAACACATTACTTCTGAACGTCAAAGCTGACTCCGTTTACACTGTAAGAATATGGATGAAAATCAGCTCCAGGCTATTTCATTGTCTGCCTTTGTCTTTAATTAGTCCTTCACTCTCAAGATTATAATGTTGTGAGACTGTATTGATGTCTACTTCATGTAAAAACAGCCTCACATGCTGAGGAGCTGATACCTTGGGCAGTGAATCCATGACTTATTATGTCGATTATGCCGCACAAGTAATTTAACATGTTCTCACAAATGTCTTGATATTGTTTTGCTGTTGTTGCAATGCAACTCCAGCCAACTTCACAGTGGCTACAAACATTGGAAGCTTCGCTGTTTGTGAGGGATGCATTCACAGATGGTTTTCAGACAATTCTCAGGGTTTTAGAGAAATTCTGAAACCAAAAAAAAAGACCTCCAAGACAGAGATTGGGAGCAATTTCCAGATTTAAATAGATTATGATTAAAAAGAGAATGGTTGTAATCACTCTTTTATTCAGTGGTGAGGTTTTTTTGCAGACTGCTGTAATACCAGTAATCATTGATTATGTACAGTGTGAATATCTCAGAATTTCTCTCTGAGTCGACATGAATGAATATGCCCTA
The DNA here is from genome assembly GCA_019142605.1 of Cephalopholis sonnerati. Lineage (NCBI taxonomy): Eukaryota > Metazoa > Chordata > Actinopteri > Perciformes > Serranidae > Cephalopholis > Cephalopholis sonnerati. Next base: position 35,869,082 of record JAGQAX010000005.1, on the reverse strand, counting down.
ACTACAATCTGAGGTGTCTTTACCTTTTACTGTTTCAGAACAGCCCACTATACATACATTATACAAATGAGAACTATCCCCAAAGGGAGGCTTAGTATTCTGTATTAATATTATTATTATTATATCTGCTTGTGTGTACCTTTATGCTTTGTACGTTTTTTGGCCTTTTCAAACAGTCACTATGTGCCAGAATTCTGCTCCACCATCCCCAGCCCCTTTTTTCTGCATATCTACTCTGACCTCATAGAGTCATAGTCTGCTGCCTCTCTGGTATCCAACCAAAGGAAATCCACTGTAGTGACAGTAATCTCTAATCCCTGGATATCAGTGTGTTCTACAAAACCTTCTTATTGAACACCTGGAGACATGGATGAAGCCATTCTTGGAGGGCTTACCTCTATTTCCTCTTAAATTAGCTATTTAACATATGCCACTGCACGCTCGCTCCGTGTTTAAGTTCCATTGCATTCATCATGCACTGAGCGCATGCATCATTAGCATCGTTGCTCCCAATAGGGATTAAACTTCTAACCCTCACAGTGTTAGTGCTTTGCTCCATCAACACACCGCACACACACCCACGCAGACACACACCGATAGAGAATACAAGCCGGGTGTACGCTCGTGACCTTATGTATCTTTCAGGAGATGTTAGCCTCAGTCTATCATATTACCATGATCTGCTCTAGTATTCTGTCTCAGCACAAAGCTGCACACTTACATTTTAAATATGCTAGCACAAGATTAAACCAGGGGAGGGTGATGTATGGATCTGTGAAAGTAGGATTATAGTATTATTCACATTAAGCACAGAAAACTACCAAGATATGCTCATTAAGTGTGATGGATTTGGAAAAAAATCTGCGTATCTCTCTAAAAAAGTATATAATATTAAAATTTTCTAGGTTACTGTAATGTATGTGCAGATTCAGACTCTGTAACAAGTCATGTTGCATGCATTTAACGCTGGCTTGTTTTCCAAATGGGATTCATGACTCAGGTGTGATTTGCTCCATGTTTGCAGGGTACAATCCTTCAACGGTTAAAAAAAAAAAAAAATGGACAAGAGAAGACCAGTTACCTCTCAGAGAAGCAATTACAGGAAGCAATAAAGGCGTAGAAGTGCATTCAACAGAAGCAATTTTTGGTACCTCTCTCCCTTTGGCAGTCCACTTGTTCTCACTTGCACACACAAATAGAGAGAGGGAGAAAGAGGGAGCAAGGGGGTTACAGTCTCTGAGGTCTCATCCCTTCCCTTTCTCCCAGCTTGCCATTTCTCATTGCAATACTGCATTGTTTACTTTCTACAGATGCGGGCAGAAAACGGAGAAACAAAGGGAAGAAATTTGGACTAACTAGATACTGCTGAGAGAGCACAACAGGGTCACAGCAAGGCCTGATAAACGGAGGGCCCACTTTGGAACAAAGCCGAGGCTGTCTTCCTTAGAAGAGGTCCAGTGCGTCTGGTAATAGTACGGACATCATAAAAGAGAGTGATTGTGGCAGAGTGCAGCGCCTACAAGTTAAGAGAGAAGTGTGTACTCTATTAGCACAATATAACAACAGACGACAATGAGGCTTAAGCATTAATGTCCGAATGTGGGCTAATTATCTGATGTTTCGGCTCATCCTCTGCAGTGAGGTATGCTGCTGTTAAATATCCTGTGAGGTCATGTCCACTCCACATTTTGGAGACTGTTTTTCTTCCCTGCGCTGATCACATTTTTAAGCACTCTGATGAATTAATACTCAATGTTGTATCAATGTGCAATGTGCAAAATCTAGGCACATCAGATCAACGACTCAGTGACGACATTTACTAGGGGTGTTCCATATCATCTCGTTCACAATAATAACAGTATAATTTTTGATATGATAAGATAAATATGATATGATTACAATTGAAAGCCCTGTACTATATTGCTACAATATCTCTATTAAAATATTTGGTACTGTTCGACAATGTGTTGAAGATTTGGAGCTAGTTAAAAAAAAAATACACATTCAAACATCTATCTAAAATCACTTTCAAATATTCATATAGTAACTTGTGTTGTATTTACATTTCCTGTACCTTGTGGCATTACCAACGTTGTCTTGTATTAGTTTATCCTGTCACATGTTCTTTATAGCCACTCAACAGATTATGTTTTTCTCATATCGTATCAGTGTAATATTTTTTGTGATAGAGACTATCAGTCTGTGCGTCCTGTCCAGACTCTCTCCAGATAAGGGGGAAGAGATTTGTTGACAATATGCAGCCACCAAAGCGGAAGAGAGGAGAGGTAATATTCATCACCACATGCAGACCACTGTTACTGGCCTTTACGACAGCACAAGGGGCCATGCAAGGAGATAATCCACCAAACAGCAACAATGTGCACACCACAAATTGGAATTTATCAGTAAGATTATACACTAAATGCAGCAACAAAAGTACAAACCTCACTTTGAACAGTGTGAAACAGTTCTGAAATCACAAATATGCTGCAGTAAATGTCTCCTTTTCTTTCATTTTCCCAAACACAAACACATAAACAAAAATATATCTAGGGGTAGTTCTTTTGACTATCCTTGAAAGAATTGTGCTGGCACTAATTTAAAGGTCACAGATCGACGTCAAATATACAACACTCTGCAACTAATATTTAACTGACTCATTTAAACTAAGTAATTAAAGTAAGGATTTAAAAATCTTTCCACTTATTGTTTTAAAAATGAATGTAGAGGGTTGATTAACTAACAACAGCAACGCAAAAAATGGTCAAGGGGTCCCTTCAAGGGGTCCCACACAGACAACACTGTGGGAACACCACAATGGGACCACAATAGAGAGGCACAGGAAAGGCGCTAGAACATTTTCTGCCTAACAGAACACAATATTAAATGTGTTTAATCAGTATCTGTATCAGTATTTCTCTATTATTTTAAATTCTCTACCTTGGGCCCCTTAATGAGTGTGGGCTCATGGCCCCATAAAACCTGCGACTCCTTCACAAAAAGTTGTTTGCATTCACTGTTTCTTGCTAACAACTATTGCACAAATCCCTGAGGTCTAACAAACAAGTTGACTGCATTTCCTTTCTCACTGAACATTTGCAATGCTGATTTCCAGATATTTTGGAAATCTGTTTACAACCATGTTTACATCAACTACCAGTCTCGACCTTCCTCGCCTTCTTCCTGGTTCATTTCTACATTTCTTGGCAGGTTACTGCCATCGCCTGTCGACCAGTGGAATACAATGGCTTTCATGCACCAAACAAGTACATTACAGTGGACAATCCACAATGAAACAGGTACATGTTTATCATAATAGTTCATCATAACAGCACCTGCGGTTGTTGCTCCATAGCACCAATGATGATTACGATGTCAAAAATTCCACAGGTTACCTTTAAATGCACCGCCCATGTTGAATGCTATCTGAACCATTTTTTGTGCATATGATTGTGTAAGTAAATATTAAACAATTGATTCTACTTGGGTACTTTGAACAATATTTTGGTAACTGGCATAGGATCCTAGCTGGCCACCAATGTCTTTCAATGTTGATATTTGGTTGAATTTAAGTTGTGACGTCTGGTGACCAAAGTTCAATGTCAGGACATCTAATGCTAACATCAATTAACGCAGAATACTGACGACTGAAGATGCTGATAATTTGCCGGTTTCAAATTGTGTTGCTAAGTAACCAAAATATAATGTCTTCAAAATGTCTAATGTCAACATCATCTTGACATACAATACTGACATTTAGTCGTAAGGTACAAAAAAAAAAAAAAACGTCATACTGTCAGTGTCCAAATGATGTGAAATTCAAACGTGCTTAAAATATTGTTGATACAATTTTTCTTCCAACCAAAATTCAGTCCATTGAGTCCATCTTTCCGATGTCATTTTGACATCCAGTGCCAGCAGGGATGTATTATTAATGTACTTAAAGGGATAGTTCCTAGGCAATGTGCTGCTGTGGAGAATGCTCTCAGCAACATAACGAACATTAGCCACCTAAAAATAAATCACTATCAGAGTATTTTCACTGCATTACTTAAAGGTCAGACAGTGATTTCCAATTAGAAAGTGAAGCCATTATAGTGCTCTCTTTAAAGCCAGACTCCATTGGAAAAAAACTGTGATTTAATACACAGGAGTTGCAGGTCTACTGCTGCCTCAATCAGTTTTGTTTTTTTTGTTAGTTGTTGTTTATTTTATTGTGTGTTTTTGACATTTTGTCCGGAATAACCAAAGTCACACAATAACACAAACTAGTTGACCAATCGTAGCAGCGACAGACTAGTAGCTCCAGTGTTCAGCGAGCTAAAATTACTGTTTTTCTTAATGGAGTCTGGTGACTTTGATGAGAGCATAGATGGGGAACTGAAGCCGTTAACAGCTTACACATCAGAACAGGCTATCTGACAGAAAGGTAACGCTTTGAACATATTCCCAATATAGCATACACTCAAAGCTACATTGATAATTTTAGGTTGGACTTTTTTTAAAGTGACTAAAATATGTTTTGTTTCTGAACCCCATCCACAGCAGTGCATTGCCTAGCTTCCACATCAGACTTCAGCCTGCTTCTCCAAACCGGAGGATGTGCCGACTGACATCTTATGTGGGTAATACAGGCCTCAGTATTGCAGCATCACACACACATTCTTATCCAAAAAGACTATTTCCCAAACACAATCACTACAAAAAGAACTGCTGTAAAATTATTAATAAGAATTATTAATAAAAGTATTTATACATTTTTCAGAGCATCACAAACACCCTGAAATAACTCTTTGAATCATCAGAGTTGGATCCATTCACCATGTTCTACCAGTCCGCAGAGACGTTTTCGGCAGGGAACCATCACTGTGCACAGCATCCTGTCAATCCTTTATATTTCAGTGTGTTCCTGAGTTGGATTAAGACAAAATACTGAGGAATGCCACTTATCGCAGTAAAGACTCAAGTTGAAAAAGCTTGCTTTCAGTGGCTACAAACACAGAGGTGATCATTAAATCATTATCAGCTAAAGAATAGATGACCAACGCTTACTTAAAAGAACAGAAAATTGGCTAGGTACTGCAGAATCTATAAAAATAAGGATTCAATCACACCGAGACTCTAGCTGAGCACATAGGTTGATTCATATTTCCATGTTTCAGATTATAGTTTGTCGAATCAGTGAATAAAAACAGAAAAAAATAAAATAAAATATAGTGGTGAATACAGCATTATCCTTCCCACATCCCCTCAGGCTTGTTTTTGTGAGAGATGGATGTTTGTACCTCTCCTTGCACTTTCCCTTTGGAAATATTCATCAGAAGTGCTGGCTGCTTTCACTTCATAACCTCTTCCTCTATCTGGCTCTCGGTATCTTTCCCTCTCCCTCCCTCTCCTCTAATGGCTTAAGTCTTCCCTGGGGGAAAGATAGCCAGGGATGATGCTTCTGTGGATGGGTTTAGAGTTGCTGAAGGTCTTTCTTGTCATGGGAACAATATAAAAGTGATAAAGCTGGATTTTTCAGGGCTTTCTTGATGTATTTCATTTTGTCAAAGCCAGATGACTGCTTTCTGCTTGGATATGGCCCTGGTCTGGTTTTGAATCATATTCACAAGCTGTCTCTCCTAGTTATCTTGTTCTTTATTGCCTCTACTGTATTAATTCTTGCCTTAGTTGGGTGCCCAGATGAGAATCACAACTAAAGGCTCCTGAAGCACATTTAACACATTTATGCTTTCTCTCCTAGAGGTGCAGATATTTCTCATTGTATCATGAATAATAGCTTTGAAAATTACCGTGTGTCACCTCTCTTTACAACATGCAAGTATGTACTACACTGAATTTCAGTCTCTTATTCCAGAGAATGTCAGCTAGTAGGTGCACTGCATGTGTTTGGTACTTTATTTTCTATTAAAAAATGGCAAACATATTTAGTATTACCCTACCTCTCAATAATGATTTACCCATAACTAAAGCAAGTCTGTCATAAGCATATTCCCATTACATGACGTACCCCTGGATGAGATCCTCTTGGCAATTAATTACTTGATAATAACATACTCTCAGCGAGGAAAGATTATAATGAGCAGCTTTATGAAATGAAGGTGGGTCAGGTTTTTAATTTCAGATGGCAACCAGCAGGGCAGTAAATGAGTAAGCACTCTTGATAGCTCCATGCAGCGGTGATCCACAGCACTAACTGAAATCTGTAACAAACAGAGCCACTGCCTTTGTATGTCACTACAACTGGGAGTGCCAACATTAGGAACTCTCAAATTGCTCACATGGAGGCTTTGAAATCTAAAAGAAAAAATAAAAATCGCCCATAGGAAAACAACTGAAAAACACAGGACAGTCATGTAGTAAACAAATGACACAAGACAGGAATTCAAGAATTATGTAAAAATACAAACACACCTTGCCTATCTGTTTATGATTCTTAAAAGCAAATACATGCCATTTTGATATGGCATTAAGACTGACCCAAAATGTCACATAAAGGTCATGTTTTCAACCTGATCTTTGTTGGTGTAACATGTTCAGCATCATTTTTATTATTACAATTAAATAGCAAAATACTCCTCTCACAAACAAAAAGGTATCTTTATAAGTACTTTCGCTACATTGCTGCTTCAGCACTGCTTCATCTGGTAGGACCATTGGTTTATTTAAGATAAACTAGGCAGGATTTTCCTAAAAAAAAAAAAAAAAACAATTTGCAGACTAATACAGAAGTAATCCCTCTCAATCATCACTGATGACCCACTAGAAGCATGTGGGGGTGTATTTTTCGGCAGAGATTCTGCCCTTTGCCTGTATTTTCTTATCATTTTCTGCGATTGGGATGTTTATGGGCGCGTGCCCCCACAGAGCTCAGCTGAGGTATAAAAAGGTAGGGACCAGGTGCCAGACCATAAGCAGCAGGCAGCCAAGTGACACAGCACCAAAAAACCCACAAATATAGCGAGGCAAAACACCAAATGAGATGAATACTGGGACTGGCTTTCACCTTCACTAACCAACAATCCTGCATGGTATACCTTTAAGGTGGCTACAGTTAGCAAACTTTAGCTAGAGATTATTGAGGCAACTTGCTGATTTTTAACTTCTTGTTTGACTGTTTTATTACATTTTAGCATTAGCCATCTTTTAGCAGTGGTGGAATGTAACTAATAAATACATTTACTCAAGTTCTGTACTTGAGTACAACATTAAGGTACTTGTACTTTATTTGAGTGTTTCCATTTTCTGTTACTTTATATTTCTACTACAATTGCATTTTTTAATTCTACATTTGTTTGATAATTTGAGTTTCCTTTTAGATATCAATTTATTGTACAAAATATAACCAAGAAATATTCTACAATAAAATATCATAATTTGGGATAAGATCATAATTTGGGTAATTTAAGTATATTTTGATGCTAGTGCTTTTGTATGAATGACTTTAAACAAAGTATTTCTACACTGCAGTATTGATACTTCAACTTAAGAAAAAGGTATGGGTATTTTTCCACCACTCCACTTTACAAAAGTCACATGTTCGCTCTTCAGCTCATTAATGCTGCATACAACACCAAAACATCACATCCGTTAGATGTCACTGTCAGTTCCACGCACTTTTCATTTGTTCATTTCATGTATTTTTGAGACACTAAGTCAATGAACACACTCGGTGCCCACTTTGTCGTGTCCATGTTTGTCTTTTGTGAGTTACCAACATGTTAATAACACAGCTGACAGCAGAAAATTAACAGGGCAACAGCATGGTCACGGCCATCTTTGCTGATTTGTCAGATGATGCATGATGTTAGATAGGAGCAGAGAAAATGAGATGTCACACTTTAAATATGACCGAGGCTGGCACTCACAGAATGAAATAACGTTTGATGAGTGCAGGTCACAGTGAAAAATACAATATTGCCATAAATGATAAGAGACTTTTCTTTACCCTGTTTGCTGAGCATTTTATAGGTGACAAAATGAATCTCTCTGACACGCAGCACTCTCTAACACTTGTATGTTTTCTTGACTCAAAAAACTGGTAATAATCCACTGCATCCGCGTCTCTTTTTTCCATTATACTTTATGCACTCACTGTTTGCTCTAAGGACCTCCTTCAACCTTGATGGCACCCTGATATGACTGAATTACTAGTTTGATCCAGACAGTCACACAGACATTTTCAGGTCATGAATTAAAATTGTAGGTTGTTTCTCATGTCCTAGAAAAGAAAAGGTGAACAAAATGGAGGGAGGCTTGTATTTCTCCATGGCAGTTATCATTTTGTTTCACAAGCGTTTTATGTCACTTGTGTCGACTTTCTTTCTCCTGAATATTCAGGAAAAAGTGGTTGTCAAATTGCTCCACAGATGGATTCTGACAAACATGTCCATGTCACAAGGACATAATCCTACAGCAACACCTCACTTCTTATATAATGGAGCACTAAAAATAGTGCAGCGGACCGAACTGACATAAAAAACAACTAAACTTTAGAGTACTATATTTGCAGTAATACAAAATGCTGTAGGTATTTTTCAGCATGACTCACTGTGCCTGAAGAAAAAGCACAGAAAGCTGTCTAACCAGTTCTGCAACGCGCCGACATGCAGAACACTCAAACACACAGAGCTGTGTGTTAGTAGACATAACGTTTATGAGGCATTTTGTCGTTGAGCTGAACCTTTCATTTTTTTATTTTGTATTTTAAAAAGGTGCAGGAACTGAACCATCAAGTAATGTGGCCAGTGAGCCTTCAAATGTAACAGCAGCAATTTTAACGAATGTAATGTCATTTAAAAGGAAATGCAACACAACTGATGGGCACTGCTGCCCATCTCAATAAATGAACAAGCAATCAGAGATTTGAGAGGGTGCAACAAAGCTACTGGGGGTCACGTCATTACGGTAACAAGAGTCTGTAGCCTCACGACAGGCTGGTAAGTCCATTCTTTGAATACTGAACAGAACAGACTACATACTCCTGCTTTGGCATTATAAATAGAATTGTCAACCACAGCAAATTTCATTGACATCCATTCATTACTTTGCCATGTATCTCATTAGGATCCAAAGGGTTGGCCAAGAGGGAATTTTGACCTGACTGTGGCATTAGATCAAAAGGTCAACACCTTTAGAATTCCCCTCTGGGGAACTTGAATAGCCATAATAAATCTCATGGCAATTGGGCCAGTGGTATGTTGTGTCTTGCTTTTTGTTTGTGTTGGTCAGATGGGACAACTAAGTGAAACTGCCTTACATCTAAATTTAATGGGGTAAAAAGAATTGCTCTTTGATAGGAGAACAAATAAAGTATATATATATGCAACTCAAGTTCTGATCTGAGGAAATGTGAAAAATTCTTAGTAACACTTTCTCTGAAGACCACATCTACAATGCGTTATGAGGGCATTTATAGTGAATTATCATGCATTGATGATGCTCTCAAACACACATAATGCTTCCTGATGCACTATATTAACAGTCATAAAACATTATAGATGTGTTAAGTAAAGTGAAGTACATACTGATGCATCTAATAATGCATGCTTCATCATAACATTTAATTGCTGATGTTTGTAAGAGTAAAATGTAATAAATTTACTTGTATTAAAAAAAAATCTATGATGCATCACAAGTGATTAAGGTCTATCATACACATTGTTAGCTTCAAAAAGGAAAAAAAAAAAGGGGGACAGAAATTATTGCGGCCCTTAAAATCCCCAGGAAATATGCTATATGCTACAGTATAGCCCAAATATGGTTAGCCTACTTGTAAACTAACATTAGCCACTTGAATGTTTGCTATTTACCTACAAGCAAACTGTACATTTCAGCTTAGTATTTCTAGCTTCTCTCATATAAATGGGTATATGATATGATTTTTGAAACTAGTAATCTAAAGCTGAAACATATGATAGCTTGTAGCCTAACAAACATTCCAGTAGCTACCATTAGCTTGCAAATAGCCTCTACAGTGGTTAGCTACCTAGCTATAGCACACAGCAAGCTTGCATTGTACTTCTATTAATCACTAATGATGCATCATAGATTTTTTTTAAAAACTGAAAAATATTACAGTTTACTTAGCACCAACAATGAAACATTATGATGACGCATACATTACTATAGATGCATCAATATGAACTTCACACGTTCGATGATACCTGCACGGACTATTACAGCATATCATGAGTCCATATGGTTGATTGTTGAAGTATGTACAGGTGGGTTTAGGTATTATAATGCACCATAAGCCTCATCAGTCAACCTCTAGTTTATAACTAGTCAGGAGCATCCATAAGACACTTATAATTCATTATAAGTCACATCTATTATGTTTTACGACTGTTGATATACAGTACTTCATTATAAATGCCCTCATAACGCATTATAGATGTGGTCTTCATAGAGGATGTTACTAAATTCTTACACAAGTATGAAATATAACCGTGCTTTGCTTTGTTATTAATAATAAAATATATATCAAATAATCTGTGCTAAATATATGAAATTTTAAAAATTCATTTAAACAACATAATGAACACCATTTTTTGCTTATTTTCTTTAACAGCCAAAAAAAAGAAGGAAAAAAAGGTCTGTTTTCAATGCCCTTGGCTTTCTCTAGTGCTTTTGGACCTCAGGACACTGCATTTAATGAAGACACAATAGATGAGTTTTCTTACAGCTCAAAGCTTTCATTCACTATTACACTTTGCTGAGTGAATTGCTCTGCCCTCTCTCGCTTTGCCCTCTCATCTAATTATGAAGTGATTCATTTTTATCTTTGAGGCCTTTATGTATTTACCTCCTTCATAATACTACTCACAAAATTCCTCATGGCAATGGTGCTGTTGCGGGTTTTGCCTCCACATACTCCATGTCTTGCTGAAAAATATTTTAAGCCGAAAGAACACTTGCTTGCTCACTCATTGACTTTAAAGTGATGATAAAGGCTCTTTAAACAAGAGTTTTCCTTTGCTTAGTTTCCTTTAAATGGCTTTGACCCCTAAAATGTCTTGGTTTTGTCCTCATTTTAAATTCCCATTCTGTTCATCCCTTCCTGTGATGCCAATTGATACCCAACACTGTGTGACTTTTGTAATGATTATGACTGTATTTCTGTACCATTTGCAGTTTTTAAACTTTTTGGCCATTTGGCCTATTCTCTTCCCATCTGCGTGCCATCAAGTTAATGTTATACTTACCAGACTTATTCAGCCATCTGACTGTGGTTATCAGAATAAAATCCACCATTTATTGATGCAAAGACAATGCCAAAATACAGTACAACTGCCAGATGCACTTAAACATAAGTGGTATAACTGCATGGCCTGAAGAGAGCTGTGATCACTCATGAGGTCTCAATTAAGCACCAAGTGCTCTGACACAGTTTTTTGTAAGCACATTTTTGTTGCTGTGTGCAACTTCTTTGCTACTGCTTGTGTTTGAATAATGACCGAATACAACTGTTAATTTAGCAAGATAAGGTCGCTATCACTAATGTAGTTGCTACTAAGATACAAATGGATCCAAGCAAATCTGGGTGCAAAATGACTATTTCTAGTAAGTTCACTGTCGTCATTATCCATTTTTGTAGCCTATTTAGAACAGTATGCTTTGTTGGCAGAGCAGAATTGCAAGGGAAGTACGTAACTGTGCAAGGCAAGATGAGAAGCAATGAGGGTAATAATGATTAGTCTGCTAATTTGAAAGTGGTGGTTACATTTTTTGATGCATTTGAAAGCTTATAAAAGCTCCCACTAAATCACAATCAAATATTCAACAAAGCCATTTGGAATATGTTTAAAGTGGCTGCTCTTTGATCTTTCAAAAGCATAAACCTCCTCTATTTCCTGCTACGACAGAGACTTTGGTTTGCATCATTACCTGCATCCCTTTTATGCACAATCTGTAGAGGAGATTTATGTATTTACACATTACACATAAAAACACATTTGTATTCCCTTGTGTTAATTTCATAGCTTAGTATCACAAGGAATCCCACTAGCTCATGAGAAGACTTCAACACCAAGGACAGAAAGTCAGTGAGACAATGACAAATGTAGGACGTTTGATTCAATATGAAGCATGGGAGAGCCTTATGGGAAAAGGACATTGAAAGCAGCGCAGTAACAGGGCAAAGCATCCCCTATAGGCCCATCCTATGTCACCACTGGGCAGCGGCTCCACCGCCACACCTGTTTCTCCGCGGCAGAAAGGTAGCCTCCTAACCTTGCCCACACAGCCTTAATCTTCCAAATGCTGCTTGAGCATTTGAATTTCTGCACATCAATCTCAGGGCCCCGTCCTGCCTTGATTAATGGTCCCCATCTATCACGGCACCATGTGGCGCACAGGCCTTGCCCCGCCAGACAGCTTTGCTTTAGAATAATGGGTGCACTCCATCCCAGTCCCTACCATGCAATGATTGTGCATCTTTGTGATCTATCTGTCAAGCCCCTCTGTCAAAAGGGACAACAGGGGAGAGTGCAGGGGGAGGCAAACAGGGGGCGAGGGAGGTATTGCTGCACGCCCTTTACGTACAGTGTGTACCAGAATGCCTTTTATTGTGGCTAGCTGTGCCGACTGATAAACACGGAAATATTTTCTCACAGACAACGCCGTCTCTCTCCCATTCTGTCACACATGGAAGCGTGAAGCCTTGGAGACATTCTGTCTGCCATCAATAACGTTGGCAGGGAGAGCAAAGCCACTAATGGTGACTCCAGGTTCTATTCATGTTTGGTTGCTCCCTTGCTTCTCTAATATTCCAAACTACACTACACACGTGCATGTGCTCAGTTGTGTGCCCAAATTCACTGTCTCATGAACGCACAGGGTGGCTGAGTAGTTCTTTTCCAACCAGTTTAAAGGTACTTCCCTCTGTTCAGGAAACACTTGTTTTCATCAATATTCTGAAAATAATTAGCTGCAATTATGTCTGTCTCTCACCAAAGCAATTACATGCCACATGATCAAGCCCCTTATATGGGCACACCAGTATTCTGTGGAGTCAAGAGCTATTCATGCTTTAAAACAAGCCATTCATCACTGTCATATGAGCATTCTTCACTCTTGATGGCGCTTTTGTGTGTCTCATTACAGGCAGACAGGAGAACAAAAACTCTTAGTCCCTATGCAAAACACACAAACCAGGCAGAAATGTGTCTGTCTTTAATTGAGAACTCGTTCATAACAGCAATAATTAAAGTGCCATCATATTGCAGCATTTTTTTGCGTGGCAAAGGGAACAAGTGTGACCACAGGTACACGTCGGATCTAACCAGCACATCTTGGTTGCACAATATTCTCTGGTATTGTTTTTTAAATGTCGCAGCCCTATTACATTGCCCGCTGGGATTAGCGCCGATATGTGGGAGTATTGTGTTGCTGCCTGTTGCTGACATTTCGACCGGCTGGATATTGCTGCTGCATTCCCCAAACATCACCTGCTGGTCCACTGCTCATGTCAGTCTATTCCAGGCGTGAAAATGGTTCCTAGGCTGGAGGGAAGACCCCTTAAAGTGCTTTAGTTACCCCTACCAGGGTTAGAACAAAGCACAACAGTGTTTTTTGTCCCTACTCTCTTAGGTCTCCCACATATGAAATGGATTCTTGTATAAAAGCATTTTACTGCAAAAGTGGTTAAACTGACAGACAATGTGACACACCCCATTAAAAGAACTGCAAAATAAAACCAGACAGAATGGAAGATAATACACCTGAACTGGTCTAATTTCATAACGCAAGCTCCGATTGATCCCAAATTTGGTGTGACAGTAGGCAGGGGTTTCCTCGACATGTGTGAACAAATAGAAAGTGAATATCTTAATGCATTGAGGAAACACAGTACTACAAACACATAGATACAATATGTAGGAATTCTGACATAAGACATTCTGTGAAATTAATGATTATTGTGATTTTTATTTTTACCATATGAACACTTTTTTTGTGCATTTTTGGCCGTTTCCAGGGGTTGTACTTTTTCAAATTTTGTCTGTACCATCTTAACACCTTCAACATCAAAAGTGACTTAAAGCTTGAGTTTTTGTTAAACCGTCTGATTATGGTGGAGGCGTGAGACTTTCATGTTTTATCATTAAACAGGAAGTGGTTTGTAACTCCAGCATACATGGTTCAATCTGCCCTAAACTTCCTGTGTTCAATGACAGTCCCACTCTGAACACATCTACATGCCAATAACTAAGTAGTTATAGTTATAGTTATAGTTATAGTGCCCCCCTACTGGCAACAGGAAATGGCATGTTTTCTACATGCTTTACAAGCCTCATGACCTTTGTGATGCTTTCTGGTGAAAACTGTTAGTTTTCATCAAATGCTGTTTGCATGCCATGGCGGCCATTTTGCATGTTTCAACGTGAATCAGGAAGTTGTTATAACTTCAGCATACACTGTCCAATCTGCCTAAAATTTTGCATGCATGATAAGAGTGCTGGTCCTCATGACATCTTTGTGCCTGAATTAAATTATAGTCATAGTGCCACCTACTGGCAACAGGAAATGATATGTTTTATACTTTAAAATATTCCTCCCAGAGGGTTGACCAGATCCATCTCAAAGTTTGTCTGCTGAGTTGCGAGACCTTGATGATGCGTAATTGTGAAGATCGTGACATTACACTGAATGACGTTGCCATGGCGACACCTTATTTGCCATGGAACACAAAGTTGTTGTAACTTCAATGTGCCTTGTCCAATCTGACCCAAATTCCATTTATTTTATAAGGCTTCAGGCCTGCAGGCATCAACATGCATGGTGCCATGGTGATTGCGCCATCTACTGGCAACAGAAAGTAAGAATTGTCATACAATCGTCTTTTGATTTGCATTGAATTTACATGGTGTTGTCTGTAACTGATTCACAGCAACATGACATATAATGAGTGTGTTCTTTAGCACCATATAGTGGACAAAGGAAGTGGTATAAAATGTGAAATAGATCATTTCAGCGCCCATGCTCTCTAGAAGCAATACTATCTCACTCCTGCTGTGTCTGACTTTCACAGACCAAAAAAGCTGCGTCAGCCAGTGTCCTGCCACGACCCCCGGCAGGCGCAAAGGTGTAAGGGCCTGTTCATCACTGCTTGCAGCTTTAATTTTACTTTGACACTTGAAGTATATTTTGATGCTGATACCTTTGAACTTTTAAGTAGATGTACACAGGTGTACTTGTTTTTCTAGTCTGGTATATGCAAGCAAAAATTCTGTAATTGTCTACATGTATGCCATGCCCTCGCAAGCTTTGACACAAGCTTAGCTTGTATAGAAAGGGAAGGCAGTCTTCACAAAGCTGGAGCTGAACAGCCCACCTCGCTGAATTACAAGAAATGTCAAGTTCTGGATCATCTGACAGCTTGGAAGAAGCATTATCCATGGCCCTAAAATATGCCCTCCATCTGTGTGGACAAACTAGAAAAGAGAATGGCCAGTATTTGCACTAGCCTTGATGAGCTGAGATACCTTTTGGCATCCACAACCGATGCATCAGCAGCGCAACTCCCCCAGACTGACAATGCTTTCAGGCAACATGTTCTGAGAGCAATGTATCAGACAGCAGCGTGGAATCATAACCATCTTCCAAAGGCACCTCTCTGGATTCCATTGAAAAAGGCTGGACAGTCAGAAAAGACAAATCCATTGAGGCTACATTGTTCCAGGAACCAGCTGCCCCGTAAGAGCTCAGAAACATCACACACCTTTACTGCAGTGATGGGACCCGCAGATGGTACCCACAAAAAATGGCAGTGCCTTTCGGTGGGATTGATGAGCACTGAGTTTTTCTCGTGCCTCATTCCTGAGTGCCGAAATATGACACATTTTGTCACCAACTATTTGTGGATGACTGACATGCTACATACAAGAGATGGAAACCAACAAAAAAAATAGGCCAGTGAACTTTTTTTGTGTTTGTAGTTACTGTATATATCTGGTATTTATTATTCTTGGGGTGTCACAATGTCTTAGCTTGCAAATCTGATGAATCTGCCACTCGTAATTCTTTTTTGCTTTCAAGCTGACCTAGCCTGGGTTGGACCAATCATGACTGGTCATGTAATATGGGGTGTATGCCATTTTTAGCATTTTACACACCCTCGCGCTGAGGATACTATGGCAAGCGTGAAACTAGCTTAATAAGGAAGAGCACTGTTGAGGCTTTCTTAAAAACAACCAAGATGGCTGCCACTGATGTAGAACTTTGCGTTGAGGTAATGTTTTTAAATGCTGATGGCAAAAACATTAACACTCGTTCAAAGACAAATTGATGCTACACCATCACAGCACATCTTTGCATGCATTTATCTGTTAGTCAGCACTATGTCAAATGTTTTGTTGTGCCGATTGTTTGTAGGTCTACAATCCAGAAGTACCTTGATCAACGGACATTGATAAAGCCCCTTGGGAATCGGAGAGCTTCTAGAAAAGCTTGCAATTGTGATTTGATCTGGCAATTTCAGGCTAACAACGTCAGTTTAAACACTTCTGTATTAAAGTATTTATACAAGAATCTTTAAGCAAATGAAACAATGAAAACAACTGTTGTCCTTCTGCCTCTGGTGGGGGTATCTCAAGATTTTGGTGCCTTCCTACTAGCCCATCCCCTCACACCTTACAGAAGATCATAGGCAAACTGGGAAGGAGTGGAAATAAAAGGAAGCAAAATCGCCCTTAAAGTTTTAATAATGTACAACATGGGTCTCCTGATACGTACCATGTGAATATCTGAAGTCTTTTGGAAATCTCATAAAAGGAACGATTAAGGATTTTGTTAAAATGCATTGGGTTTTGTGGTTGCTTTTATTTTTTCTTAGCTGGAAGCATTTACTCAAAACAGACAACATACACAACCATGCCACACATAAAATGGAGAGTTGGGTTATTCTGGATGTAGATGCATCTCTGACAGAAGTGGAGAGAAAAAACATGTATGCATTCACCGTTGACCTTGCCTGAGCCGGTGTGCTGTGGCTGGCATATACATCACAAATCCCGCGCCGCTCTGGCAAATGGAAAATAGCTGAAACACTTTATGTGTGCGGGTTAAGAAAAGCCATCACCTCGCATCTGAAAAGCGAGTTTTTACAGCCACGCCTTACGTCTCGCTTGTATGAAACTAGGGCCACAAGAGTCAAGAGAGAATATGGTGACCCACATACAGGTAGGCTCTGGGCTCACAGCCATATTCCTGTCTTGGCATAAAAAACAACAGATTTAGTGTATCCCAAAGATAGAAAAAAGAAACAATCTCATCATTCCATTACCACTATTTTTTTTTTTTCTTTAATGAGATGAAAGCATGGGGAGAATGTTGTTGAAAATTTCAGTTGGAATGCAGGGTGTTTGTTTTGTGACAATTAGTCAAAATAAATTGATAATTCCAGGCAACTATGAATGAAATTTGGAGGACACAGCCAGGCACTGTGAATACCCCTGTTACGTTTCCTGACTTAGGTTATAAGCCTTGTGGTTTTGCTTTAAAACGGTTTTTGGAAAAGTGACAGCTCTAATGAGCATGGACTTCAGCTTGCCAGAGTTGAATTCAAAATGTATGCCGTTCATTTGCCAGTGTGGGCCCTATTTTGTTTTCATTCAAAATTCAGTACCTTCTGGGCCACGTGAGTTTCATGTGAGCTGGGTACAAAAAACTGCTGAATTCTATACTGCATAAGCCGTGTACAAATGAATGAACGGAGCAGACAGCAGGCACATACTGGGTGAGCAAAGAGAAATATATAAGAGCCTATACTACTCATTGAGGTTTTAGAGAAGAGAGCAGGCAGCCGATCCTGGCTCAGTGTCATGTATAGATAGTGCCACGGGGACAGAGGACATCCAAGAGAGTTAGCAGATGAAGGAAAACCACTGACCGCTCTTTGACAGATGCTTCTGTTGGAAATATCTCCTGAAGTCATGCTTGCGATTCAGAAATACATCCCATTACACAAGAAGGTGTTGCTGTTCTTTGTCAACATGTATTCCTTTGTGTCCCCTCTTGCTTTTCTCATGATAATTCTTAAAGGTCTGGAATGAATAAAACCAATAAACACTTGGCAGATAACTAGTGCTGTGTGTTAATAAAGGTTACAGATTGTAACCCTGGGTCTAGAGAGATTTCCAAATGCATCTACAGTTGTACACATCAACATTCACAGCGGTTCAGCCAATAAGGACAGAATGACAATATGGGCTGTAAAAATAGCCGTAAGCCAACATCTGTATAGCAAAGTAGGTGAATTAAAGGTTGCCCTGTTAGTGTTCTGCCTGCGGTCACACAGATATGGTTACAGTGTGTACCCGTTATTTTAATTTCAAGGCTGTACAGGCTGGTTTGAGCATGGGTTTTCTCCAGATACACCAGCTTCCTCCCACAGTCCAAAGACATGCAGGTTAATTGGTGACTCTAAATTGCCCGTAGGTGTGAATGTGAGTGTGAATGGTTGTCTGTCTCTATGTGACAGCCCTGTGATAGTCTGGTGACCTGTCCAGGGTGTACCTCACCTCTTGCCCAATGTCAGCTGGGATTCTCCAGCACCCCCGCAACCCCCAACAGGATAGGCGGTTATGGAAAATCAATGAGTTTAACAGGTAGTGTAACCTCTGATATTTCTGCTCTGCTTATTTTGTGTACTATGTTGCTTTGCTAGCATCTTTGATAAACCAAATCTACTAGTGTGGAAGCTAAGTAATGTATTGCTGTGGACCGGGGGCCGCTGCAGAAATGTATTTTAGCCACCTATAAGGACCCACCTGAAAAATCAATTTAAGTTTAGGGGAATATCCTTACGTAGACCAACAACTCCCACGTGTTGCAAAGTGAAATGACTGTTTTGTGAATGGAGTCTGCTGGTTTTGAGATAATGGCTTCAATTTCCCTGTTGGAAAGGTGTGTCTGAGAGCAAAGTAAAGCAGTGAAAATATTTTAAATATAGCATAAACACAAACTGATTCTGATTTTTTAAGTGGGACTTTTATTTAGGTGACTAAAAACTAACCATTTTAGGCAGCATTTTGCTCTGCAGTTTCATTTTATGTCCATGATGCTGGCGTTTCCTACCTGGAAGTTACTGTAAACAAACATTCAGTCTATACGGTCAGTTAAAGTTGTTATGCTAACAAAGGTTTATCTTCTTTCCTCTCATTTTTTGTTAATTTTAGACATGCACAAAGTAATGCTGCTTTTCTCTATCCTTGTCTAAAATTCTAAACTTTGAGGACATAGCCTTCTTGAGCATAATCAGGTTTACTAAAAATGCACAGTCTCTGGCAAACGTAGGAAGATTACTTTGTCTTGTGCTTTGGTTGTGGAGCTCTCCGAGGTCTTGAATGAGGCCATCAGCACTGAGGGAACTGTCCATGGTGCTCGCCACAATTCCACGCAGTGCAGAGCGAGGCCCATGGCTGTGCTTCTGTGACAGTTGGAGCAATGTTTGGCCCTGTTTCCTGTGAGAAGAAAACTGTGGGCACTTTACGCCGTGTTGCTGAGTCTTGGAACTGCTTTCCAAATTATTTTTTCAACAGCTTAGTTGTAGGGTAAACCGGTTTAGCCAGGTTGTAGCGTTTGCTTTTTTTCACCGGTAATCGTCAGATGGTTTATTCATGAGGCATCACTGAACCTCTGTCATCGCTCTGTACCTGGGTCACTATCACAACAGCAGCTGCCAGCCTTAGTTTTCTGCACTGACGTGGCTGCTGCCGTGCTCACAGGGAGGAACAGACGAGGAGGCAGAATTGGACGACAGAGTGTTTCATCCGCACATTACTCTATTTGGGGTGTCAGAGGATTAGGTGAAAAATAGGTACAGGTCACAAAGTCATACAGTTCCATCTCAACTGGAAGAAAATAGGCTTGGTATCACGGGTGGAGAGAAAGCTTGCCAGCCAAACTTTAAGCAACCCTTCATCACTTGGCCTTGAGGTCTTTCCTGCAGACAGCAGGGATGTCACAATCACTCTTGCACTGTCTGGAGTACTAAAGACAATTGCACAGGTACAGGGACAACAAGAAGTGGACGATCTTAACAACACCTACACGAAGTTTATTTACTCCCCCGTATGTCAGATCATTCATAACTTCCAAGAAGGATGGAGGAGAAGGTAGAAGAGGTGAAAGAATGTGGGTGATTGTAAGTGTAAATAAACACTGCATTAGTCCGCCCTTATGGATGGAGCAGATCCTTAAAACCTTTTCAAGTCAATAAAGGTGCTGTCAGTTCAGCACTCCAACAACCTTTAGCTACTTTAATTAATGGCTTGAATGAGGTTCTTTGCATTCTACAACAACAGAGATAATGAATTCAGTGGAGCACTTTATGCTTTTCCAACTGTAGACTTACTGCTGTTTTAGAACAGTATAGGATGTTTAGAAAAATGTGTGTATGGTTAAAATCATGATTTTGATGGCACTCTTAATAAACACATTTTGCTAGAACTATTTTAAAATAAATAAAAAGATAAATAGACCATCAGATATTTCTAGTCCTGTGGCACATAGATGGCATATGTCAGCTGTAATTATCTCAATCAATCAATGAGCATCTTAAAGTAATGATAGATTTGCACCTCTCTATGCAGCACTCACTTTATTCCTTACTTTGTTGTGTGTCATCAGCAAATTGCATCTCTTAAAGAGTGTCTACAGGGCCAGCATTTGCAATTGATCCCGATACATCTAATGAGCCGGTCTTTGCAATTTGTGAGACATTAGCAGCCAAAGAGCTAGCTAAAACAAACTAACTAAAAAACTATTAAAAACAAATTAGGTGTTTCTATTTTTACATTCAGTTTGTGTGTTTGTGATGATGCAAGAAGGCCGTCATTGGCTGAGGAGTGAAACCCCTTGGATTCCCTGGAGTGGGTCTGGCTGCAAATTCAGTGTGGAAATGGGTGCAGATTAAAGCTTCATTAGTCAAGGCTTTAGCAGCTATGTACCGCTCTTCCCCCCTCTGCATCTTTGTTTCTCTCCCTCAACACATGTGTATGCAAGCAGAATAACACATATGAAGAGAAATGACTCAGAGGATGCAGAGGGTGATGAACACACAAACAAATGTGCATACTGTACGTCACTTTTCTGTTTAATCAGAGGCATCTCTGAGGATGCAAGTTTGTTCCCTTTATATTGCCATCTGTAATCCAGAGCTTTCACCTCATCCAGCTGTACAACATACATAAATATCAGATACTAATTATACTATATCACACACACTGCATATACACAGTGAATTGTTCTTTTATATTTCATCATTTTATCATCGTACTTCATTGATCCCTCTTTCAGACGACTTTCATGCATGTTTTTATATGTGCCAGGTGGTTAAAGAAGCATTTCACTGCTGGGAAGATGGTCTTTTCATAAAACTGGGCTGTCTATGCAGTAGAAAGATGCAAATACTTTTGAAATTGGTGCTACATGGTCTCAGAAGGAAGAGGAAAAGGAGGTAGAAAACCTACAACTACCAGAATGCACTGCGCCACACCGGACCAATAAACACTTCCACTGTTGGATGATGTAATATGAGCTTGTTCTGACACTGGAAATACAACGACAGCTGGCAGGTAACATTCTCAAATTACAGATAAACAGTAAACTAATATCCATCTATCCATCCCTTTCCGTAACCGCTGATCATCTTGAGGGTCACGGGGGCGCTGCAGCCTATCCCAGCTGACATTGGGCGAGAGGCGGGGTACACCCTGGACAGGTCACCAGACTATCACAGGACTGACACATAGAGACAGACAACCATTCACACTCACATTCACACCTACGGACAATTTAGAGTCACCAATTAACCTGCATGTCTTTGGACTGTGGGAGGAAGCTGGAGTACTCGGAAGAAACCCACGGGATTGAACCAGGAACCCTCTTCCTGTGGGGCAACAGGAAGCACCACGCGGCCCTAAACTAAAATACGGTCCTGAAAACATTTTAGATGAGAAAGAGGCAATGCAGTAACAGAATCTTGGTTCATATTTTATATGCACCGTGTACCTAGTTTTACCAATTAATCTCAGTTTTTCTAGCCTCCATTTTCACAATATAGGAAACAGTTTGGTGCCCACTTCCTGTTCAGAGACATATTTTACTGCTCTGTTTGGCTTTAATACGATAATGTGTGAAGACATTTTAGGTGAGAAATGAGCAATACAATGACAGAATCTTGGTTTATTTGATCAGCAACACCGAGATTCAGTTTGATCTGAGTTTTATCTGAGCATGAGAGACAGAAGGATGGGTCTCTCATTCCATCCACCTCAGTCATGGTCATGGTCATGATCAGTTCAGATTTGTTTATGTTCTCATTCCCAGGGTGTCTGCAGGTCCTTAAAAAGTCTTAAAATGTCTTATATTTAACAACAATAAGACCTTAAAGTCATTAAATAGTCTTAAATTTACATTTCTAATGTAAAAAAAAACAAACTTAGATACATAGATAATACTTGCCTACAATGCTCAAATAAGTGAAACATGATCTGTCCAAAAAGTGTCTTGAACGGGTCTTGAAAAGCATTAAATCTAACCTTCTGATACCTGTAAACAACCTGAGTCCATTCATAAACCATGTAACAGTAATGTTGCGACAACAAATATATCCTGATGAAGGCCTTAATATTGTACTTTCAGTTGCGCTGTAAAATTTGTGGCATCCACACAAGTGTCATCCAAGTGAAATTTGAAAGATAAAATATTAACATTAATAATAATGATACTAAACAGACAAATGTAATCTAATTACTGTGTCAGCATTAGGAGGCCCCTGTGGTGGCAAAATTTGTGAAATCCGTGCTCCGAGTTATTTAGACCCCTTTGTTTTGAATAAGGTGTTTTGAGCTCCCTGAGGCATTTTGCTTAACATCACATACTCCTCCATGGGTGACAGAACATACCCTGTGGCACACTTGCAATTTTCCATGTATTTGTTCTCTCCCACACAGAAGCCAGAAATATTTAGCTTCCTATTCTTCGTGATACTTTTGCAAACTCTTGCATTTGACAGGGGGACTTGAAGAGAAGGCAGAGGCCATTTTTAAATCTGAGTCCGACTCCCACTGCCTGCCAGGATCTCCTTAACATGGCAACAGCAAATGCTCACACGCACGCGCCATCACAGACAGAGGGAGCACGAAAACTAAGGACAGAGAGCTACCTGCCTGCTGCTGTCTTCATATTTGTCTCCATCAGTTGCATCTTAAAAACTAACTGATTTCAGATTTGTCATATTTCTGTGAGGTGGAGAAATAGCAGTAGAACAAAGCACTTTATGCATTGACTTAAAACATTGATTCACTTGGGGACAAACACTAGATCTCCAAAAGCCATCAACCTTTTCAGATACCACTGACTGACTGAAATTAAGACTTAATTATTTTGTGTTTTTTGGTAATTATACTTTAGTTGCTGCTCATTTTCTAGTGCTGTTCTCAGCAGTGATTGTTCAACAGTATATACATAACATATTTACACAGTTAAGTATGTGTATGCCTGCTATCTGTACCTACAGGATAATAATACACTTGCATCGGGAGACAGGAAAAGAGAGGGGAACATCAAAGGGAATGCAGACTGGCTTCACACAGCCCTGCATGTTTAAAACGCATGCATAATACAATACCAAAAGCCTGAGAAAAAGATTGTAGGAGAATGTTCAGGGTCAGGTCCAACACAAAACAGCATTAGAAGGCACAGCATCCTTTAGTCATGTTCTTCACTGTGTGTGTTTGTGTGTGTGTGTGTGTGTGTGTGTGTGTGTCCATGTTTCATATTTTAGTAGATATAATAGTGACAGGAAAGGACTCTTTATTTCATTCTCATTCTATCGCTCCTTGATTTTGTTTTAGTGTGTAATAGTAGTTCACTTAATTTCCGAAATCTTGAGATGTTGAGTTCCAAAACCTCAACTGTGACCTGAGAGGAAATGGGGGTATTAAGAGGTGCTATTAAGCATCATAATTAGGGCTGTTAATCGTGATGCAATTAACGCCTGAACGCAACACATTAAGTTTTTTAATGGCGTTAATCACGTGCTGCTATTTTCACCGCCGCCTGTCTTTCAGAGGTTATAGATGGACGGATACCAACCATGTTAGTGCATGTGTGCTAGCGTCTCAGAAAGGGGGCAAAATAATGCTCCGAAGTTAGGCAGAAATTTGGTGAGGTAAAAACAGCATGGCTATTTTTACAGTGGTCCCTTGACCTCTCACCTCAAGATATCTGGATGAAAATGGGTTCTGTGGGTACCCACAAGTGTCCTCTTTACAGAATGTCCACTTCATGCTAGTTCCACAAAGTTTTGGGCACATGCTAGGCACTTTTTTTTGCATGCAGTGTTTATTACAGGTTTATGACTAGAAAAACTTAAAACACAATGTTGAGCTGCATCTGAAATTAATCTTCAGGTTCTCAGCTTTCAGGTAATTTCATTTCATTTCATTTTCTCTTATTTTATTTTATTTTATTTTATCCCACAAGGGGATATTCAATGTTTACCACTTCTATGTAGCATAGGGGTGCCCAACTTATTTTAGTACATGGGCCACATAAAGCCCAGTTTGATCTCAGATGGGCTGGACCAATAAAATCATCACACAATAATCTGTAAGTACCATCAGCTCTAATATATTCCTTTTTTTGTATGTAAAGAATTACAAGTATATTCTGTAGACATCCATCCTTTCATAAAACAGATGACCCACCTGTGATATCTTAAGAAATATAAGTGCAATTTCAACAGCACTGTATGTCATTCTACTTCTCACTGTCAGTTTATCTACACATTTCCTGATACAGATTCTTTAAAATAAGCTGCTGATTGACAATATTTGTTGCACAATATTCAACCTTTAAACATGGTCACAGTAAGCATTCATTGTTATATCAAAGAACTGTATTCTCAGTGTGGAAATTAACAGAATTTTATGTGTAGTGGGCAACACATTGTTTAATTTGCTCCTGAAGCCTGGCACCTCCTAGTCTAGTCATCTAGTGGGCCATGTTGGACCCTTTGGTGGGCCGGTTCTGGCCCACAGGATGTATGTTTGACAGCCCTGGTGTTTGTTGACCTGCAATCTCAACCAAAGAATCTCCTGTCCCCTTGAAAAAAGATATAAATCCCCCGTCAAGATCATGAAGTGAATTTCTTTGCATTCATTTGATTCCCAAACAAAACACTCAGGTAAAGAATTGCGTTGGCACATTAATACAGACTTCAAAAACTGCCATTGAAAGGTGCAATTAATCACAATCAACTATTGAAATGTATTGATCAGTCGCAGGCCTAACCTTAATACTTAAAATGAGGAAAGCAAAATGATGCCAGAAACCTAAGCTGTGACACAAATTCTAGAGAGAGAAGAGGTTAAATAAAGGTTATGGGGGAGCTAATCCATCAAAACAAAAGATACCTCCCCCCAAAGAAGATATAATTTTAAGGCTAAAGTTTGAATGAAATTTTAAGACAACAAACATGAACTAAAACTGCAAACTGGCCATTAGAAGGGCTGCTAATAGTCCCTCAGTTGAACCAGGACAGAGATGTTTTTAGGCTTGAAAAATACATATCACAAGAGACAAAAATCAAACCATAGTCTTTCTTAGGTTGACAAATAGACTCGGAACATAATATGTAATTCCACCTGGTTACCGATAACAGTATTATAAATTAGTCTTAATTAATCAATCCTAGCGTGCGTAATGCTACTGCCATCTCAGAAACTGTAAAAAAAACTATGAAAGAAAAAAAGGAAATCCAACCAGGATTACAGCATTGTTCACACAAATGCACTCAGTTGCTTCAGGCGATTGATGAGACAGCCGGCTTGGCCTAAATAGGTATCCAACAGAGAATTCACAATCTGCATTGTCTTCTTTAACAATCAATTTGGAATTAGTTCTCGCGGTCGGGTGTCACTGCTGACGTCAGTAAGGTATAGTGTATGGTTCAAGCTATTCCTGTTGCTTAAGTACGCCATACAATTTAATTTTAGAACCAAAAGCAGACCAACAGCAGAGGAGACTGTAAGCTTTGTTACTGGCTTGTATTGTTTGTCTTTGTCATTTGGCCCCAGTGCCATCCTGGTGGTGTTGAGTTGCATGTTGTACTGATACAATATCCGTGATCTACTTTTTTACGGCGAAATAGTTAAAGGAGAAGTCCAGTATTTTGCACTTTGAGCCCCATTCCTGGTTGTTTATGATGAAATAGAGTGGTTAAGACTAAAATCTTGACGATTGCTCCTTCTCTGAGAATTTGAGAGAATTTGTCTTTCCCCTGCCTGGCTTAACAATGCTGTCTATGGCCATGTGTAAATCTGTCCTAAAACCACCTTAAGCGTTCGTTTTCAAAGCCATGAAACTCACCAAGTGGTCAGTGGAGTTCGTTGATGTTCCCACATAAAAATCGTAGCAAACTGTGGTTTCCATCCGTGTTTTCACTATTCATCTGGATTGTGGAACTATTTTTTCAGCTGCCTCACACCCGTGTGTAAACTTCCGCTTGATCGTTCGTTTGACCCTGAAGCGTTATACACTCCAGCCCACTTGATGGTGGTAATGCTCCTTTACATGAGTGTCGCCAACCGGCAGGAAACCATTGCAATGTAATGGGACACAGAAAGAAGCAGAAGAAGAAGGTTGGCGTTGTGTTCAAAGTTTTGTGCGGTCAGCGACTGCAGGAGAATTCCTCTGAAGAGGAGGAGCGCACACAGCACTGTCGAGCCGGCACTTTCGCTGAGCTAAAAGACTACAATGACTACAATCTTGTCGTAAACAACCCCCTTTCCGTTTCCAGTGGTGGATTACTACCAACGGACAATGAGGCTTCCTATAGGAAATCAATGCATGGACAAAATGTCAAATAAATCATCACGGAAACCACAGTTTGCTACGATTTTTATGTGGGAACATCAAGGAACACCACTGACCACTCGGTGAGTTTCATGGCTTTGAAAACCAACGTTTAAGGTGGTTTTAGGACAGATTTACACATGGCCATAGACAGCATTGTTAAGCCAGGCAGGGGAAAGCCAAATTCTCTCAGATTGTCAGAGAAGGAGCAATCGTCAAGATTTTGGTCTTAACCACTCTATTTCATCGTAAACAACCAGGAATGGGGCTCAAAGTGCAAAATGCTGGACTTATCCTTTAATCTAATAATGATAGGAACGTTACAAAACGGGATGGGCTGAATGGAAACTTCATCAAGTAAAAGCTCTGGTTCCTAGTAAATGAATACAGAATCTGTGATCTGCAGTTGATGACCGTGATTAGTAAGTGGTTACGTATTCATCTGTAGTGCAGTAATGCGTGACACCGGTGGAGGTTCCTGGTGGATCAGTGGGCAATTGGCCTCAATCCAAATGCAGACCCTGCATATATTATAATAATCATGCTTGTTCCTGATACGATGGGCCATGCTGGTTGCCTCACTCCTGAGCTCAAGCACAGGCAAGGTGACATTAGTTTGCTCTTGCTGCTCTGGCCCTGATGGACTCACATGGCACAATCCCTTTTTTGTATTTTCTGCTTGAGTTGAGTCTTATGGATTTTCTCTCTTTAGCTCTCACGTTGACTACTCTGAGATGACCTCAGATTGGTGGCTCCATGTTAGTGTTTCTATCACCTAATATTCCTTACATTAGTGTTTAGTCAGTGTGCTCTATTGTATGTATGAAATACATTTTACAACAAAAGATAAGGGTTTTATAATGAGAATATCTAATTTTGGACTCTTTGGTCCCGACGGAAAACAGTTATTTTCAAAGTTATTTTTGGCTGAGAAAAGCCGCTTTTCACCCAAGAACATTTCAATGTTCAGAACTCAGCGCTATGAAACAGTAATTCATGAAACAAAAGCAATTTTAGCCTCATTGTTCTCTCTGTTTGGCTCCCCAAAACAACATTTCAATGATGTAATTCTTTTCATGCTTGCTGAAAAACTTTAAGGCTTGTGAAAGTTATCACCCCCCCCCTCCTCTCTCGAAAGGGTTGACCTGGAAAACACTGGCAGCCAAACTCATTTGAACAACATCAATGAAGGTGACCCCAGAACAGCAGGGCGCACACTGCAGTGGCAATGCTTCAAACGCTATTTAACTGAAAATCAGATGATCCTGCTTTATTCTCATTGAGTTCTTCTGTCAAAGAGTCATTTTGGAGATATAGTTGTGGGTAATGTTGCAATTAGTGATGTGTTCTGCATTTAATTTTCCCTAAAATGAGGTTCTGTCAGAGCAAAGGCAATGCGAGGGCTGGGGACTGTGTAGACCAACGCATGAAGAAATCGCATTGGCCATGATTTGAATTGCTAATGAGGAAGACCTTTACTGGACCTTCGCTGCAATCTAGAAGCCGCTGTCCGCCATTATAATCAAATGTAATTTTATTTGTTATAATAGCACTTTAACATACCTTACAATTAAGATGTCTTTCAGAGATTATTGCTCTCCTCTATACTTAAAAGGCAACGCTCACTTTATGTATGTATCCTTTCACCAAAGTTTAATTTCACAGTTTACTGTTAATGACTCTTTTGTAATTGCTAATGTTGGCAATTACACAATCGCCTCGTCCGCCCTATTCACAACCCACAACAACAATCCTCTAATAGCGCATTCACTGTATGTACGGCACAAAAAAAATGGATGAGAGTGGTGCCGCACTCTATCCCTCTATCCGTCACTATTTATAGCCCAAACAATTAAGCTGAGAAGACCTTCATTAGCCTGCTGCTATTCAGCAGGACCCTGAGTCGCCTTGCCAGCCAGCCAAACAGGTGTTCCTTAATAATCACTGCTGAATTGCCAGCAACACTGGTTTGCGATTTTCCCTCCATATGTTTCAAGCTGTTAGCAGTCCTCTGCAGAGAAATGAATGACTTTCTAAGCCTCATTACAATATCTTACAGTACTTACAGGTGGCTGTTGGCTGGCAGTCTGACCCTCATATGAGACAAACTGGCGATGTTTGTGACATTCAGCCACTGGATCAATATAACACATATCACAGCATCTATTAAATGCAGAGGTTAGTACTAAGTCAACAGCATTATGATCAAAATGTAAAGTTATCGCACTCCTACTACAACACCTATCGTTTACTTTTAGAAAACTGCCTGCGTTTGCATTCCTTTGGAGGACAGACATACAGTATCTTTATGAGGATGCTGATATGCTGTGGTAAGGGATACCTATTTTGCAATTTAAGGACAAATTCACAATGAGGCACATTAATTACAACTAAACATATATGGCCATATTTAACACCGCAGATGAAAGAGCGAGCTGCAGTTCTCCACTGTAGCTGTGCCAAAAGCCAGGCATGAGAGGCTGCCAGAGGTTTTGTAAATACTGCAGTGGCATGCCACCACTTGGTCCAATTAGGGCTTCGGTTCATTTGTTATCTCACTGAGCAGTGATAAAATATAATCACTATGGCTTGTATATTGAGGGGTTGGTTTTGGTTTGGTAATCTCCATTTTCCACCCTACCATAACGGCACATGCATGCAATGTGATAAAGGTTTAAAGCCATAAAAAGCTGTTTTGAATATTAAAAAAATCCACGAATGGATTCACAAATGCACGGTATTGCATAAATCCAATATTATGAATTGTGAATTATACTGAAAGATGTGTAAGAATCTAGGATTTTATGTCTTAAAATCAACACATAGGTATTTGTTTAAAGGGAAATTACAGAATTTTTAAACCTGGGTGATTATGTTGATGATTATGGCCATTTTGACTACAGGTTATATTAACTTAGAATTTCCAACATTTGTTGTAAAGATTTGGGAAAAGCAAGCGAGCAGTCTGACCCCTTCTCAAATAAGCATCAATTTTACATTTGTTGAAAAAAAAGACCTTTAAGGGTCATATTGTGAACTCACAGGTTAAAAACCACAAAAACAAATACAAGAAAAATAAAACAAGAGAAAAGCAAAGGACCACACAAATCCAGACCAGTATAATCTCTACCTTAATCCTTGTGAATTTATAAAATGTACATCTTTAATGTAACAAACACTGCCACTGAACCTAAATTACTGATGCAGAATAGCTATATATGAACATACACTGAGCAGAAACTGAAACACTTTTTGCTCCAATTTTCTAAGATCTGACTTTTTAATGGACATAAAAGACTTATTTCAACCAAAGTTTGTTTGCCTTGGTATTTAAAAAAATAAAAATAAAATAAGGACAAAATAAAGACATTAGGATTTCACATAACTAGCACTACAGAATGTACTTTTTGGTCACAGATATCCCGGAGGATCAGTCAGTATCTGGTATGACCACCGTTTGCCTCACACAGTACGACACATCTGTGTGCCACGATAATACTGGTATAATGTTTCATATGATTTTAAAAGTTCATATTGTGATACTAGCGATATTTTGACATATTGACGTCATGTTGTTACTCACGGCAACAACAAGCATAGCTGAAAGCAAAATTATTACCGACTCTGTGGTGGTTCCAAAAAGAGGAGCAGCTTCAGTAGTGTCTAATAAACTGTGGCTTCCTGAATGTTTTATGAACAGCCCTGGACTTCTCAAACTCTTTCAGTGAGTTACCGCTCAGAGGGAACTCATTCAGCGACTCCTCTGGCAGCAGCACAATGCCTCTCCCTCTCCTTTCTTGCAGTGTGCACATGGGAGTGGGTGTCGTCAAGTGATTTTGTCATAAACCTTTGGTAAGTAGGCCTACGTGCCGCTCGCAGGTTAACAAAAAACTACATATATGTGAATGCGTGACAGCTCAGGCAGCATTACAGCTTGTCACAGTTTACAGCGTGATGATATGAGGAGAAATGGCAGACCATAAAGAATATTGTATACAAACTCTGAATCTCATTTTGAGTTACTGTTGTTGTTTACATCCTAAAAATTGGGGATCATTTTTGTTTAGTTTTACTGAATATTTGAAAGCAAACTGTTGTTAACATGTAAAATTATGTCACTTATTTTGTTGCATGTCAATTTTCTTGAAATAATGATAAAATATATATTTTACTAATTTGTCATATCGTGAAGAATATCATTATTACAAACATACCCTGAATACTGTGATATTATTTTAGGGCCATATCGCCCAACCCTATTGAACAGGTTGTTGAATGTGACCTGTGGAATGTCGACCCACTCCTTTTCAATGGCTGTGCAAAGTTGCTGGATACTGGCAGGAGCTGGAACATGCTCTCTGTCCTAGATGCTGATCCAGAGCATCACAGTCATGCCAAATGTGTGACATGTTTATATACAAACCACGCAACAACTGGGATGTTGTCAGCTTGAAGGAATTGTGTACAGATCCTTGCAACATGGGGCCAGGTATTACCATGATCCAACGTGACGTCATAACAAAGGATGACTGGCATGAGAATGGCTCTCAGGATCTCATCAGGTTACCTCTTTGCATTCAAACTGCCATCAGTAAAATGTACCTGTGTCCATAGCTTATGGCAGCCATTACCATAACCCCACCAGCCCCTACAGGGCCACTCTGTTCACAACACTGGCATTAGTTAACTGCTCACTCACTAGATGCCATAGACGTTGTCGGCCATTTGCCTGGTTCAGTGTAAACCGAGACAAATCTGTGAAGAGAACACCTCTCCAAAGTGCCAGATGCCATCGACTGTAAGGCATTTGCCGACTTCACTCGGTTACAATGACGAAATTGTGTTAGGTCAAGACCCTAGTGAGGACAATGAGCATGCAAATAAGCTTCCCTGAGACAGTTTCTGACAGCTTGTGCAGAAATTCTTCGGTTGTGCGAACCAATTTTTGGAAAGTTGTAAAAGTTGTTCAGTAAAATGAATACTCAGTTTACGGGCAACAGCTCTGGTGGACAGTCCTGCAGTCAGCACGCAAAAGTAATGCTCCCTCGATACTTGGGACATCTGTAACACTGTGTTGCGTGATCAAACTGCACATTTAAGAGTGGCCTTTCAGCATGACCTAGCCTAAAGAACAGCTGTGTAGTAACGATGCTGTTTAATCAGCATGATGATATGCCACAACTGACAGGTGGATGGATTATCTTGTGAAAGGAGAAGCGCTCACTGACACAGATTTTAACAAACTTGGGCCCAAAACTTAAGAGTCTTTTGTGTGCAGAAAAAAAGTCTTGATCTTTAACATAAACCTGTAAAAAATGGGAGGAAAAACAAAAGAATTGTGGTTGAATTCCTATATGACGCCTGTGGCAACATATACAGGTTGGCCGTATATACATAGCTGGGTTTGTGTATATTTGTCTTTCATGTCTTCTCACCTCCTGAACTATAGAACACCTTTTATTCCAGAAGCTGATTTGGACTCTGCTCCTTTCTTATTAGGAAACTGTCTGCTGCTTTTGAAGGGGATAAGAGGAGTTAATGTGATTAGACACTGTGAAAGCCTGCCCAAACTTCATCTGCTGATAATATATTCCTCCCACTAATAATGTATTCATCCTGCTCCAGCCCCTTTTTCCAGATCGTACCACACTCCGCCAGGATTGTGCTTAACTCTGGTCACCCAAATTAGATCAACACATCCACTTGCATTCTCTGTCTGAGTCTGAGCTTGCTTTTACCCTTGCCGAGGGACTGTTGTAATAATAATTACCACATTGACTGTCAAATATTCTATTTTCCTACGACTGTCTGCTTTGGCAGATTTTTAAAATACAGAGGAATAGGCAGTGTATCCATAGGTAAGACACTTGGCTTTAGTTCTTATGCAAATCAGTAGACGCTGCTCTTCATAAGAACTGCACAAGAATGTGTCTTTACTCTAAAATGTTAAGAGTGCCATAAACAAGCCCTGTTAGGAGTGTTTTTCTGCTAGATCATCAGAAGATTTTATGCCACAGGGAATTCTGATGGCCCAGCCCCTGCTACGCAAACCACCTCTTGTTTATTCTGGCAATCTCAAGACACTTTTCAAGCTTGTATTGTATTGCCATAGTAAGCTACATTTCTGTTTCGCTGCACTTTATTTTATTTTTAAGGGCGTGCTTGAGCGTTCATCATCCCCAGAGCTTTTATGTGTATCACCCACTGTCAAAAGGTAAACAAAAATTGTAGGTGTGAGTATCTGATGACATACTGTCAATAGGAAATTTAGATATAACTGGCAAAAACATCAAACCGCCTTCTCTTTCTTTCTTTCTTGATTCAGTCTTCACGATTTATTCATTTTTCACATTCTTTCCCATTTGCACCTCCCACACTCTGTCTGTTTTTTCTTCTGTGTTTTCAAACTATCTTTAACATAAGGGAATGAGCTGTTACCGGCATTAAGTGCTATCTCCCACTATGATGGTCACTATCTACCCGCAGCATTACACCAATTTAAATAGAGTTGTCAGTCTGCAGTCTCTGTGTAATTATGATGAAATACTAATTAGGGCAGACCTGACCTGTGCTGACATGCCCACACTCTCAAATGTCTACTCCAGATGGCAGCAGGTACAAAGGATGCCTGGGGAAGAGACCTTTTTCAGGCTTGTCTGCATTAGCATAGGGAGGACCTGTCCTATTAGGTTAAGATTCTAAACATGTCTCATTTGGTTTAGGTTTCAAATTAGCATTTTGGCCAATGTGTGGAAAGAGTACTGTATGTCTGTCAAAGAGAACAAAGTTAGAGGGTTGCAACAGGATGAGGATTCCGCAAGTGCTACGGGATGCAACAAAAATGCTGCAGTTAGAAGATGGATGGATGGATGGACATCCAATACAGCCAACAGCAAGTAGCCTAACTTGTTATTAGCAATGGTCATTTAGCTCACCTGGTGATCTCCCTCCAGCCAACCGGCACCTTATTTTGTTTTTTATTGTTGTGAATAAAGAGGTATAATGTAGATAATTATTAATTTCAAAGTCGCAAATCTGCTGTTCTTCATCCACTGCTGTGCCTTCAAAGTGAGTGACAGATATAAATAAAAACAGGGCATCTAACAAACCTTTACTTTAAAACGGTACTGCTGCATCGGCTGCAATTTCAAATCCAAAATGTTGCCATATTGGCACAGTTCTAGTTTTCTTAAAAGGCTTACTCTGCCATGTCTCTCATTACCCTAGAAAAACACATAAACGTGTGAGTAAAATAGTAAAAATGATATCTGGATACAAGACGCATTAAATGACAAGTGCTTTGAAGACTGTGAGTGATGTTTAGCTCGTCTAAAACATCCCTCCCTTGAAAACTTACAGTGCAGTCCCTGATCACTGACAGCAGGTCTAAGTATTCTGAACCTCCACCAGGTTCTTTGACTTTGTGCAACTACATACCAAATTTGATGAGATAGAATATGACATTACAGGAGTTGTCAGTGTTGCTATGAGCCTTTTATCTTAGGGTCTACGACTCTCGGAGAGACATATCAGTGCATAAAGGTTACATTTTCTCATTTACGCCACCCTTTGCAGTGACAGAGGCATTCAAAGCTTCCAGTTTAAACTCTCCAAACTTCTCCGCACCTGTCGCACACTACACCTGCCAAGCTGGCGGGAGAAACATCATCAGCAAGGCAATGAAAAAAGGAGTGAAGAGGTCAGTTCTCTATTTTGCACTTTCTGTCTCCAGCTCCCCGACAGCCTGCGATACCTGCCACTTTACTGTTCACCAGGGAGAGTGTAGTGCATAGATAAGCACCGAGATGTACACAGAATCATCCACAGGTCTAGGTCTGAGGAGACAGTTACTAAATGAAATGCATGTCATGAAACTCTAGTAGGATCAGGTCAAAAGTCTGCTGAGTGATTTTATGGCACATCCTAACCACAGATACAAAAATTTACCACATTATCAATATGATACTTAAGTATAAAGATATCACTGTAAGCAAAGAAGCAGTGTTAAGTTACACAGTTGGGGATACACTAATCCACACTCGCACTTTACACACATATTGTGATAATAAAAATTAAAGTCTTATTACAACTCACAATTGTGTCATATTTTTTTTAGAATGCCATTAAAGCAATGTAGTCATGTAGAGACATTGCCTCAAAGTATACAGATAAGGCAAGAAAAATTGTTTTTAACTAGAGCTGCAACAAAAGATTATTTTCATTATTGACTCAACAAATACTTTCTCGGTTAACTGTTCAGTATAAAAAATGCCCGAAAAACAATCCAAAAGTGCTCGTCACAATTTGCCCCAAGGTCACATCATCAAATTGTCTGACCAACAGTCCAAAACTCAAAAGTATAAAACTAATAAAAGCAGTACGGCCCCAAGCAAACGGAAAGCATCGTGCAGGTTACAAAATGCGTGGCTCACCTCACTGCCTTTTTTTTAAATTGAATGTTTGCTGTGACTTTTCATTGTTGCCAGGCAACCACCCCGTCACATCCTTACACTAACTTTCCTATGTAAGCAATCCACCATTTTTTCTCCCAATAATTAGCATCCAGTTTCTGAAATGTTCAGGCAGAGGGTATTAGCTGTAGCTCTGGTTGAGAGTGAGAGGCTGTCTGTAAATAGTTTGTCGGGAGATCTGTGTGGGTACATGAGACCCTAAAAAAGAGGGTGGATCACAAGGAGTACCACCAGTTGGTCCAGGAGCTTCCCCTCGATGATGGCTGCTTCCAGGCATATTTTTGGATGATTCGTTGGCAGTTTGACAACCTGCTGTCTACTGTCGGACTGTATAGCTCTGGGTATCCTGCAACGGCTACCACCAGTTTCTCCTCTGTTGTTTATTAATTGTAAACATTTGTAGTCATGGCCACCACAGAAGGCCTGCCTCTCAAATCATCCAATTGGACATTGGAAAAAGAGATAACGCAGGGCGCTTTTCTGCTCTGAGTTGAAGGTTTTTTTCAACTCAAGGAGTTCAGAGGACACCGGCAAAAATGCCAGATGCCTAGAGTGTAGAAACACAAGGTGCAACACAACGCAAAAAGCTTATTTCTCATTAAAGACAATTACGAAAAGGCACTTATAGCTTCTAAAACACTTTCTGTGTGGTCGGGGCCTAAATGATCATTTGGAGAGGCTCAACTTATGGAAAAAAAAAACAAATAAACTTAAAACTACAGATCAATTATCAAAACAGTTTGGATTTGATTTCCTAACTACTGACTAACCGATTAATATACTACTATTTTTAGAACCTTTATTTTAAAACAAACCCCCAGCCTGAGCTAAGTCATGTGGAAAAAAAATAAAATATTCATGCTATTCAAACTGCAGCATGTACAGACAAACTTCCTGTGCAACTTTGACCTATTGAACCTATCACAGATGAGAGCGCAATGAGGCAGCTGCATTGCTGAGTATAATGTAATCATAAACAATATTGATGATGGCCTGTACTAGGAAAATAAGGTTTGAGTTTGACCTGGGCAATATATTGAGATTATACAGATACTGTGTTGTGGGACTAGATATCGTCTTAGATTTTCAATTAAATTTTATTTATAAAGCCCAGTATCACAAATCACAAATTGCCTCACAGGACTTTACAGCATGCGACATCCCTGTCCTTGGACCCTCACAGCAGATAAGGAGAAACTCCCCCAAAAAACATTTTAACAGGGAAAAAAAATGGTAGAACTCAGGAAGAGCAACTGAGGAGGGATCCCTCTTCCAGGACAGACAGATGTGCAATAGCTGTCATGTGTACAGAACAGATCAACATGATAAATTTACAGTACTCCGTATATCCGTATATTGGATTCCATATATCCAAGTGTTGTCATTTCCTGGTCTTAAAGTCTGCATTACAGTAAAAAAAATTTTAATTTTCTGAACTCACCACTGTTCTAGCTGTTCTATTATTTGCCTTTACCCACTAAATCATGATATCCACATTACATTTGATTATTTATGAAAAATCTCATTGTGTAAATATTCTGAAAAAGCAATAACAGTCAGATACTGACGTATCTGGTCAAAAATATTGTGATATTTAATCTTCTATCGCCCAGGCCTAACTCAAGTTGTAAATTACTCCTATGATTCTATAATTAGAAAGGTGCTTGTTTCATTTTGTAGTCATTTGTTTTGAAATACTTATTTCATTGCATTTGTTCTTTGAAAAAAAAAGTGTTAAAAGACTATTCTGATAAGGGTTGATTAACGCATTTTACTTGATTACAAAAGCGAGAATAAATTACTTGAGATAGGTCTATTAAAACAAAATTAGCATTCGATCAGTTCTTGCAGCAAACGTATTTGAAGTGCTTGGTTTGTAGTTATCAATGTTGTAACACGAGTACACATCAGTAGATTTAGGTAAAAGCCAGCTGTGGCTCACTCCAGAGGTCCACCGGTGTGCTCCTGTTTCCCACTTGTTTTTGATGCTGTTCCTATTGTTTTCCTTGTTCAATATTATATGGCACATATGCTTGCTACTGAGACTAATGTTTTTTGGTGTGGGATTTGTGCTGGATTAAGCTTCAAAAGAATGGCTGACAGTCTATTGTTCAATGCTGGCATGCTCAGTTCCCCATAGGCCTGCTGGTTTAGTGCAGTTTGGGTTTCATAAGAAGAAAATAGAACCAATATTATGCAATCCTGTATTATTCTGCCGTAGTGTGTAGAGTATGCAGTTGGAGACTAACTGGCTGATGGCTAAACAGTGCACGCTGAGAATAACAAACCATGTGTGAAGATTAAAACACTGTGCCGCGCTGTAACCATCATTCACTCAGGCAGACGTGGTGTTGTTTACCACAATGACATGCAACAAACATCCTTTCATAATGAATGGCGAGTGAACGAATCAGATTCGGCTCACTTTCTTCAAGTGATCCCGTCTTGATGGAAGGACTTTATCAATTGAACTAATTGAAGTATGTTTGCTCTGATTTTGATGACGCATATAATTTCATTATGCATGGGTGAATGCTTTTTCTAATATCTTAATCAGCAGCAATTACCAGCCTTTCATCATCACCTCACTGCTTCAAGAATCACAAGTGGCATCAAGGGTTGTGCACACATGGCTCCTCATCACCACATGCTCTCTCAGGGGTACAGCACTTGTCCAGCATCTCAGAGGCCCTGATTGCATACAAACAGATGACGGTGTAATCTAAATGCATGTGCCATGCTCCTTCTTATCTCAACAGGCCTGTGGGTGACAGAAGAGTGTGATTGTGGTAAATAGAAACCGCCCACCACCAGTACTCCAGTCCTCTAGGACACAGGCCATCAGTGTATGGTGTACTTGATTCTCAGTGTAGTACTTCACAATTACGGTAATGTGTAATTACAGCTGATATAGTTAGGTTAGGTTAGACGAGGCTGGGCAAGAGGCAGGGACCTGTGATTGATGTCTAGTTGCCTGGATATGGATCACATGGCTTTTTCATGAAACAAATAAGACAGAAAAGAGGCAGTGTTTTCCAGCAGAGACAATGTTCATCTCTCTAAGGGACAAGCAGTAATTTATTTTGTAACCCGAGCAGTTAATCTCTCACACAGAGGTCCAAGCATTCGCACAGTAAGTGTTCAAACAACCTGCCTTTTACGACATCCAACATCAATATATACCCTCCACCTTGAGTTGCATTTAGTGATAATATTTAGTAACCTGACATATCAAGATACACGTTGATCTTTTCAGTACTGAACTGCGGCGTGTGCTCTACCATGCACAGCTCCAACAGTGCAGGAATACAATTCAACAAGCTCTGTGCAGCTGCAAACAGCAGAGAACTCTGAAGGACGAGCCAAGCGACTGTTTTCTCCACGTATTTGGAGCTGTTCGACACAAGCTCTCAGACCTGGAGTAATGAATTATGCTGATGTCCAAACAGGGTAAATCATGTCATTCCTGACAGGTAGCGTGATTACTCTCGCAGAAGGGGACTGTAGCTTAGCAACGACATTACAACAAGATGATTTTGGTGGAGAAGCCTTGCCATGCATCACTTAGCCTGTCAATTCTGTTAGCACAACTGTAGGGCATCAATCCCAGCAGATTATGCTGCAAGGACGACCTTAAGATTTGTGGAAGTAGAATAGAATAAAAGCAGTGCAGAATGTGACAAAAAAATAGAGTTGCATATTTATATTAATTCTGTAACATGGACCTTGACCTGTAATAAGTCCCTGGGTTTACATAGATAACAACACTAAGACTACACACTGTTTTTACACAGATATCAGATGTGTAATGCAAAAGAACAGGTACTGATAATGTGCAGATGTTTGTACAACAGTCAGAAAGTGTGTGTATAAAAGTTGAAAACTTCTATTACTCACCACTGTTTCACATCTTAGTCCTGGGTGTCCCTCTGGAGGAATGGACAGGATTCACCAACAGTGGAACTGAAGC
Organism: Cephalopholis sonnerati; assembly: GCA_019142605.1. NCBI lineage: Eukaryota > Metazoa > Chordata > Actinopteri > Perciformes > Serranidae > Cephalopholis > Cephalopholis sonnerati. The sequence goes on along the minus strand of JAGQAX010000005.1, from coordinate 35,829,773 downwards.
AAAAGAGAATTTCGTTGCTGTTTTCTTCCTCTTATAAAGCAAATTTATTTATGCTCTTCTGTTTTGCTTGTCTTTGTTTCCTCCCTGCGTTGACCGAAAAACTCAACAGCCATACAGGAAAAGAAAAACAAGAAAAGCTAAGGCCTGTCTGGAGCACAACTTCTCATATGTACTTTTCAACAGCAGTAACTCCTCTGACTTCTTTCCACTGTATGAGACAAAGAACTGTGATAAAAGCCCTGGAGATCGCAGAGGAGTCCTCAGGAGGATTCACATAACGTGCAGAATGCCTTGAGCCTTCTGCTGGTACCAACGTCTGACCTGTGGAGAGACTGGCGCTGATTCTTATTCAAGCCACGCTTTCCCTTGGCATGAATACCCCTTTAAATCAAGACAGAGCAAAGAGTAATAGATGGACTGAAGAGTATCAGGAGGAAAAGGGAACTGATATGCTGCAAGGCAAAGCTGGAAAAGCCAACATAGTATTCCAGGGATCATTTTGCTGGTGGCATTGGAGAGGTGCTGTGCTCCCGGTGTGTATTCCCTGTGCCTCCGCCTCTTCGTGTCCACCTTGTCTCCAGCTGTGGTGGAGGCACTGAGTGATAGAGCTGTGCTGCTGCTGCTGCTGCTGCTGCTGCTGCTGCTGCTGCCGCCGCTGCTGCTGCGTCCTTCCTGCTACAGCAGCAGTCTCTGCTCAAATAAATGCCTGGTCTGTCACAGTTCTCTGCTGCAATGCATTAGATTCATCCTTCCTCTCTCTCATACACTCCCTCCCTCTTTCTGCCCTCCTCCCTCCTTGCTCTCTCTCCTTCGCTCACTTGCACTCAGTCACACGTGAGGAGACAGAGTGAGAGCCCAGAATACAAATAGGCTGTCTTCCTTAAAGACGTGATTGTGCTCCTTGAATTTGATGATTTTTTTTTAAAGCCAAAGTGAAAGAGGTGGAGGGAGGGAGGGATGGATGGAGCTGATGTGATCTCTAGATCTCTGACTCGCTGTCTTTGATCTGCCTTACCTCCAATGGACTGAGCTGTCTGTAAGTGCTGGCTGTGACTCTGGACTGCAGACAGTTTCTACCAAGAAAAGAGAGAGAAAGAGAAATTAAGAAGTTTGTTTCAGACACAACAGCTGTTGAGAAATCCTGGTGTGATGCTGGGTCTGTGCATAGTGCCACTAGATTTGGGATAGTGGCATCTCTGTCCCTGCTGGGGGGAAAAAAAGACAGCTCAACACAGCCATAACCACAAAGCATACTGAAAAGCCACATTCAATTAATATTTAATCTGGGAAATGGACTTGGAAAAAATGGAAGGAACCCATATTCTGGTTTCATAAAAATAAAATGCAGCAAAGGAAACACGTGACGAACATCTTTAAAATATAAAAGAACTTTTCAATTTAGATAATAGTGCAAGTTTTCATTAATATATATCAACTAAAAACAATGCTACATTTACAGGTTGAAGTCTCTTAAATGGTGACGAATGATGCTTTTATATGTTTGAAATCATAGTAAATAGAAAAACCTTTGCAATTTAAAGATATCACATTTTAAAGACAATTGTTTAATTAATTAATTGAAGAAATAACTGCCAGATTGATCATATACAGGATTTCTCAGACATCTATTTGTGGTGGCTCACCATGATATGAGCATTTGCCGCCACATACTGATTTTCTGTTTTTGGAGGAGCTGGATCATTCATTTATACAGTTCAATTAGTTAGAGCACCACACTCTCTGAGCACTGAATGTAATCTGGGCACAGGTGAAACCGGCTGGTTTAATGGAAACTGTGGGTGGCTGTGGCTCAGAGGTAGAGCGGGTCATCCACCAGTTGGAAGATCAGCGGTTCGATCCCCAGCTCCCCCAGCCTGCATGTCGAAGTATCCTTGAACATGATACTGAACCCAAAATTGCTCCCATCGGTGTGTGTTAGAAAAGAAACAACTGAGTAGCAGGTGGCACCTTGTATGGTAGCCTCGGCCACCAGTGTATCAATGTGTGACTTGTGGTGTAAAAAGCACTTTGAGTGGCCGGATGACTAGAAAGGCGCTATACAATGCAGGTCCATTTACCATTTACCACCCTGTGGTCCGTCGCTGGGTCTGAAAGTTTGATTTCACTTGCAGCAGCTGCTCCTCTAATTCCTAGTTCAGACCAAAGACTGGCAATGAGACAAGTTTCACACCAACGCAACTAGATGAGATGGTGTATCATCGTTTTAGGCTTATTTTGTGGCTGAATACAATTTGTAGTTTCTTAAAATATGAATAAAGATAGTCATAGTAAGATACTGGCTATGGTTGCATTTGTAGTGGTGATGAAAATGCAAAAAACATAAACAAAACGAGCCTCAGATGGACTGTATTCATAATAAATACACCACAGTAATCTAAATAACCAGTGCCAATGAATCACTCAATGAGAATGTGTGTGTGCGTGGAGGGGGGGCATAAGCCCATACAGCGATGAGCAACAGCAACCCACTGTCCGACACTAGAGGGCACTGGAGGGCTCGGCGGGAAAGGAACACCTGCCGCAGCAAACAAACAGGCCGTCTGTGGTCATTTTGACTTGACCTGCAGACTTAAGAGATGCACTGATCCAGCTTTTTCAGTTTCAATACCGATCCTGATGCTGTGGCTTTGAGTATCAGCCAATAACCGATACCAATCCGATACCATGGTTGACCTAAAAAGCTTTATATCTTGTGTGAAATACCTCCACACAGCAGATTCTCTCCCTCGCTCCATGTTGTTTGCTCTTGCCTAGGTAGGCTAATCAATTCTCGCGGCACACATGCTGCTGCTGAAGTATGACGTAGCTTGTGTCGCAATAGATTTAAAGGGAAAGGATCGGCTCAGATATTGGTTGCATTTTCCGATACCCGATCCATCTGTTTTGATGATATCGGGGCCGATATTCGATCCAGATATCGGATCGGTGCGTCCTTAGCGGACTTCACTCCTGTTGAAAGAGGTGGCATGCTTTATGTTGCTAAAACCAGGTGCAGGTAACACCATCAGCCGGCTTGGGTCAAGCTCAGACCAGCCAGTTCACACCACTGCACCTGCGCTGCATTCACAGGCCCGCAAAAACCTCCAAAATCCGAGAAGGAACACAGACAAACAGAAGGTTTTATCATTTTCTAGCTAGGTTACGCAACGGTTCAGGTCATGCTTATGGCAGTCAGTCATTCATGTCATGGTTATAGCCAGGAGTGCGAACAACAGGTGCATTTTCTAAGCTGAATGTATAATTATCTATCATGACATGACAGGCAGAGTTGGAGAAAAAATTGCATGCATGAACAAACTTTAATTAGAGCAGTTACCTTGAATAATGGATTTGAGCTGATGTGATGCATCTGTCTTTGTTTTTGCTTAACAGACACTTTTTTATTACTTGGTGCCAAGTGAAATACATCAGGGCAAAGTACAAGATTCCAAGTTTTAATTACCAATGTGGCATCAATGCACATACTGGAACTAACTTGCCATAGCAGGAAAAGTACAGGCATGACAAATATCATTAACTAGAAATGTGTGGCTTGTTTACATTTGATGTATCAGAAGGTCATACCAGGAAGCAAGCATGCACAACACCAGGGCGCTTAAATTGGCATACTTAAATGAAATGCAGACATCATTGATGTTATTAGATACACCTATGCTTGACAAGTAAACATGCCTCTACTGCACTGTTCACTTCCTGTAGCACTGGACTAGGCACCAGTTTAATACACGCTCTTAGTGTTTGAGTCACTCTAGCTGCATCGTTATCTGATTGCTCTGCCTGCCAGCCGATTCTACTGGGCTTTGTTTGCCTTATCCTGCCTACCCACTGCAAACGGGAAGCCTGCCTGACTATCTAGTAAAGTGCCTGTTAACTTTACCTCGTCTGATAGATCTGCTCTCGGGCCTGAGTCCTGCCTCACCATATCACACACGGATGGATACAATTAAATTCCCGCTGTACACTCGAAACGTTGAGCGACCATTTGCGGAACAACTATCTCACCGTGTCGTGCACTAAGGCAAGGTTGTGATTTAAGAAAGCACATGAGATCTTCTAGCACGTGTAAAATGCTTCAGCATTAGACACTGCAATGCTTTACACATTCAGCTAACAGTGCACAGAAAATATTGGAAAAATTAACCATAATCTCTTGAGGGAAAAGACTATATTCCAGGCTATAAGCTGCTGTTATCCAGCAGTCAAACCAATAAACTCCTGTACAGCAGTTTGTTTTTCATCCTAAACTTCTATTCCCCAGCTACTTTGCATTCCCTACTCCTATCAAAGTAACACAGAATAAGTGTAGAATATAAATAAGGAACAGCCATTTCCTGTTCTCTCATTTATTTTCTATATGAATAATGTCTAACAAACCCAATGAATGGCTTGATCCTTTAACTAGCCAAGCCTGCAAATGCAAAAAGATACCAGCGGAGGATGTAAGTGCCTCTCAGCTCAAACATTAACATTCATGTGTGGTATCTTGTACAAGGCAGCTCCTGTGTAATAGCTGTAACAAGCTTAAAGGACTATTTCAGATCCAAGTTGAGAAACCGATAGAGGCAAAGCAGAAATTACAGATCACAGGGGTCAGGAACCTCAAGTAAGGATAAGAATAACCTCCAGATGCTGTTTTTATGTGTTATTTCGTTTTCCATCTCCAGAGGGCATGGTTGATTTCGTCACCTCTGACCATTTTTGCTTCTGATTATCTTGTTTCTATGACAGCTAAAGCTCATGTTTGTTTTACTTGGACTGTGTTGATTACTTTTTTCTTTTCTTTTCATATAAAGTTTGTTGCTTTACATAGAAACAAACATTGTTTTATGAGTTTCATGAGCCTTTTATCAGCATATACTGTCTACCTCTTGCCAATGACCAGATTTTAAATGAGATAGAAACAAAGATCTGACTTTGATGTGCCTTAAATTTTTGAATAAAGATTATGTCCATGTTATTTCTGTATTGTAAGTTAGATCACAAACATAACACACATCATAAGTTTACATTACAGCTGTGGTAAGTGGGGAAAGACTTCTTTATTTAGCTTTTCTCTCACACACAAATGCACAGAGAGACAGCAAAGAAACAGAAAACAAAACTCTCAACTGTGTTAAGAGAATGTTAAGAAAATGAAAACCTCTTCGTGCGTTCAATACTTTGTATTTTATATGTAGCGCACATGCTAAGTGCAGCAATACATAATCAATACTAGGCAGGTACGCATCGATCTGTCCATTTTCACAAGCTTTTACTTCACCTTCACCGTCTCATTAGTTCTGTTCTCAAATGTACAAACAAGCTGAGTGTCTCTTCATTCCCATAAATAATCAGGAATGCTACGTGAATATTTTGATACACACAACCTGTCTTAACCCTTGCATGCGTCAGTGTGCTGCTGCCAACCTGCCAAAAGAGCGTGATGCTACATCAAAACACCACCTATCTTGGTCTGAGCAGCTACAAAGAGTTGAGTTTTGGCTTTAGGGGCTTAAAATAAAGGAAAGACTCTGGACACATTTGCAGTAACTTCACGTCCTGGGCATCAGTGCTATTCTGGCTTAAAGTCAGATATGTTGGCTGTGTGTTAACTTTGTTTAGACAGTGCTTCAGCATTCAGTTACCATTCAGGTGTGTTTGCAACAAACAGTGGCGGATTTACTAAAGTGATGTCCTTCAGAGCAGTTTTGAGGTAGTTGTACTTTCAGTATTCACATTTTCTGCCACTTTCTACAACATTTCAGAGGCAAAATTGTATTTTTTCCTCCTCTTCAATAATTTGACACCTTGAGTTACTTGTTACTTTGCAGATTCTAATTATTAATGTATACCCAACAAAAAAAAGTATGATTTAATTTTGTAGCAAGCTGGATTTTCTTGCTTACAAAAAGACTACATACAGATCACAATATTATAGATCAACATAAAACTATTTATCCACAAGGGTAAATTCAAAAGCTACCCATCAGCATATAAAGTATTTCAAATCAGCTCCACCTTTACCATCTTCCACAATAAAGTGATGAACACATCAATGCATCAGTAAGGACCAATCTGCAATCTTTAAGTATATTTTTACAATAATAATAATTTTGTACTTTTACTCAAGTAAACATGTGGACATGACTATTACTTGTAAGAGAGCATTTCTACACTGTGATATTGTTATGTTAATTAAGTACAAGATCAGAAAAGCAAATATAGGCTGTTCTTATGATAGGTGGTATCTGCCAGGGACTGGAACATTTTACTTAAGTAAAAAATATTTATGTATTCTCATAACTCTACTTGAATAAGAAAAAAAGTTAAGTCAGTCAGTGATATGATGCTGATGCTATAGCTATAATAGAACTATCAAATTAAAGAATACCAATGCATTGTCCACACCAGTATCAAATTTAGATGTCTATAGAGGGCACTTTGCAGCCTGTGTATATTAAACAAGCAATAGGCCTTCATACAACCGTCTTTCCTCAGTGTAGCCTTACTGGACTTTAGACAATATAAAACTCAACAGCAGCTACAGTAAGCTACAGACCACAAACACATTTAACAGTCCCTCTCAGGATCTTGTCAAAAATTGCAGCATTTTTATGTGATTTTTTTTTGCAGGAAATTGCAAGTCAGGAGAAAAAAAAAGGTGATTTTTTTAAAACTACTGCCTCCAAAAAATAAGTCATGTAATGACTTGCTATAATAATCATAGTGAATATTACAAAAACAGCTGCAAATGTTTCAGTTCTCTTCTTTAGTTTTACTGAGTTAGTTTCAAAACATGGACTCCAATAATGTTTTAAAAAATCCTGAGTGAATATTGTAGCTCTCAAAGCAGACGATGTGACTGTAAAACAACATGTAAGCTACATCTGCTGTAAACATAACATTTTAGCGAGTTCAAAACATGTTGTATGTATTTAAACAAAGTGACAATTCTTATGTCAATACAGAGCCTTTCTCCATACTGCAATGCCATTAGCGCTGTTTCTGTTTCACTTGTTATCTCATATTGGAATCGTTTTGTGAATGACATTGATTGGAACAAGGTTTGGATGATTCCACACAAGTATCTCATCACCAATAAGGGAAGGAAGTTTCAGAATTCAGCTTCAGAATTATTCATAAATACTACCCTGCAAACCACTACATGGCAAAACTCAAAAGGGACATAAATACAGACTGTTCTTTCTGTGAGGACCACCCAGAGACTGTGTTACATCTATTTTGGCATTGCCCTCATACAAAAAAACTTTGGAAGGATTTCAGCAGATTCATTATAGACTATGTTTCCAAAGACTTTTCTTTATCTTGGGAAAATGTTGTTTTCTGTTTTTACAAGTGCTCTAAGAAAGAGGAAAAGGTTTTTTTTTTTCTTATAAACCTGTTAATAATTTTGGCTAAATTATTTATTCACAAATGTAAATTCAGCAACAAAAAACCTAAATGTATTCATTTTCTCAAAGATGTTGAACAATACATACAGCTTATTGATAGCTCTGACAACGAAAAAAGCTGTCAAGACCTTAAGCATTATGCTCTGCTCTAGATGTTTTTGTGTAATGTAAGGACATATGGACATATCCCCTGGCAATTGTGTTATATGTTCACTGTTTTTGTATACTTTACTGTTTTTTCAATAAAATGTTGGGGAAAAAAAGCAATGCCATTAGCGCGATTCGATGACGCATCTGATGACGTCTAAAATGGCACTGAATAATAGGCCTTCATATAACGTCTTTCCTCAGTGTAGCCTTACTGGAATTAACCAAAGAGGACAAAAACTTTAACGAGTAAACAAAAACGACCAACAACAAATAAAAGGAGGAAAGAAAGCAATGCTAAGTTAGCCAACATGCAGAATAAATCATTGCCAAGGCAGTCAACACAGAGACTTCAGCCCACAGACTAACTTTAGACAATATAAACTCAACAGCAGCTACAGTAAGCTACAACCCACAAATGCATTAAAACAAAGAGGAGCCATGACTTAGGGCGCACACATGACGCTTCTGTTTGCTAACATTGCTGTGGCTGTTGTGCTCACCTGTCTGAAGAGCATCCTGTGCACCGTGAAGTCCTCCTCAGTCTGCTCCTCTGCGCGCTCACTCCCAGTGCGTAATATAACCAGTCCACTCAGCCTCTCTGTCCCACTTGGCTCAAAGTTTTCAAACATTTTGAGCTCTCAAAGGGTTCTGCAGTCACACCTGTGACAGGGATTGTCAAAACAGTAAAAAGGACTCTCCCACACCTCACTGAAGTGAACGTTTGGGGATCAACTATGGCCGTTTAAGCCACACCCATCCACCTGTTGGCACCAACATCCTGGGTGCGTTTGATTTGCGTCACTGGCTGTCCAGGTGGTGCATTAAATCAGTGATTAATTAAGGTAGATGCAGAGGGGGAGATTTTTAAACAACAACAATGACAACAACAACATTATTAATAATAATAATAAATGTTGATGATCATTACAATAATGTTTTGAGTGTTTTCAAGATTATTTTTTAAGGGTTTTTTTTTTTTTGCTCAGCTGCCGTCTATAGTATTGTACTTTTCTTCATTTGAAGCATTTATTACAGATTACATCACAAATCAAAAGTCACATAAAAAAAGTCCTGATAAATGGTGTGAGAATGAAACATAGGAATCAGTGGAACATGTAGTTTTACACTGCCAAAAGTATTCTCCAGAACATGAAAAATTAAAGAGGGGAATCAGGGAGCTAGAGGTGAAAAAATTCTGTTTAAAAAATATATTTGACATCGGTGTAGGAAGACTCTTCCAATACCTGGATAAGACTGGACTGAATAAGACAATTTAGTTTAGTTTTTTTTAACTGTAGAAGTATAAATAACTCTGGTCCACAACATAGAAAGTGGCAGGTGATGCACCTTAACGCTGGGTGCCACCTGCCAAAAAACCTAAAAGAAGAAGAAGAATACAAAGTGACCCAAATCAAACACACCCAAGATGTGTGCAGGTGCATGCTGGGACTGGCTAACATGCTAAATGCTAAGCTGCTCATGGTGGGTCCTTGTGTGAGGCCTTTAAGTTGTTTTCTTACTATTAATCCCTGTCAGTGTGACACAGACGCTGACTGGACTATGCATTGAAAATGAATGAGTAGAAAAGTTGAACCCAGACCAGACTGTAGAGGACTCATGTTGGGACAGGTGAGTACAACAACACACTCAATGGTTGGTTTTAACTCTTTCCAGGAGAGAACAGCTGCCTCTCGGTGATGTTCTATTCTGCTGTTATTTCTATAATAAGTGTTAGGCTAGGGGTGTCAAACATATGGCCCAGGGGCCAGAATCGGCCTGCCAAAGGGTCCAACCTGGCTCACCGGATGACCTCGCACACCTAACAGTGATACATTTGTGAAGGCTAATAGAGGTGCCAGGTTCAGGAGCAAGTTAAACACTGAGTAGCTTTCTTCATTTAAAATGCTGCTTCGGAGGCTTTTCCACTGCGACCAGAATACACTTCTTTTCTTTCACTTTAGCTTGGTGTGGTCATGTCAGAATTATGCTGCATTCCAGGCAAGTTTCTGAGCCCGTAAGTCACCACTTCAAGTCACGACTCACGACTTCATAGCATTCCAGGCAAGTCACACCAACTGTCTACTCAACATGACGGACCATGCAGCACACAAGGTCACAGATGCTGTTATACTTTTTATGTTATCTGTGTGTTTGGAAACGTATTTTGTATTTTGTTGAAATTCCATTTATTCCTGTAAAGACATTACAGAGGGCTTGTCATCTGTTTTGTTAATGGTTTAACATTTTTAAAATGTACTTCATTGACCAAAAAAAAGGGGGAAAAAATGTTATTTATAGGATATTATGCCATGGTTTTACAAAGTTTGACACCCCTGTGTTAGGCTATACGGCTCTGTAACCCAAATCAGTTGCGTGCATTGGCTGCAAACTGCAGTCTTTGCAAACTGGATTCATTTGTTGTTGGTTTGGACATAAGGGCTGTGTGGTGTGATGTGTATACACTGACATACTGATGCAGCTGCTTATCATGACTTTTGTTTTCACTCTGTAATTGATAAGACTCAAAATGTGGAGTTTGACAATACTTAATATAGACAACACAGATTTGTAAGTACACTGTCAAATTACTTTATTATAATAAAAGGAATTCATGTAATTTGTAACCTATTTGCTGAAATATAAGAACAGGTTATGTTGAATTATCATTAAAAAGATGCATGGTATTGGTCAACATAAATACTATATTGTATTTGTTTTTTCTTAGAGTGATGATACTGTGTTCTATTTGGTCTTTACTGTTGTTTTACACAACAGAGCTGTGAGAAGCAAAGACAGAGCTTCAGCCTAAAATTAGAAAACTTTGTTCAGTTCTCAAGCAGCAGCTCATCATTACCAGAATAGGTCTGATATTTTTACCAGTCTTCCTTTTTCCTGTGTCTTTCTACATTGAGATATGTGCACAAATCCTCATTACTCTCAAACTTTTCTTTTCTAGAGAAAATAACACAACATACAATCTCACAATATTCATTTTAATTTTAATTTATATCTTTATTTCTTTGCCTGATGTAGAATTCTTTAATGCTTGAACATAAGGAAGGCCTCTTTCTGTTGAGGCTCTTTCTTTCCTTTGTCAGTCCTGACCATTTCACATTTACAACAGCCATTTCTCCATAGTATTGATATTAACTTGAGAATGATTTATTGAGGTTAATATTATGCAAGCAGGAATTAAAACTTTCTCGCGGTTGCACTCTTTGTGATTCGCCCTTGGAAATAACATCATCTAAATGGCTCGGATGTAAAATGTAAATGTAAGCTTTATATCATTGAGACACATCTGTTACAGCTTGACATTTATTCCTGAACCCGCCCTGGACCCACATTTATCAGAACCGCTCCGAGGAATCACAGCTGAAGTTTGACTCAGGCTAAAAATAATCCCAGCTTCCTTTGAGAATCTATGGCATCCGAATTTTACAGTTCTGAGAGCAGAGGCCTGTACCGAGCAGGATTTGGGGTTAGCGAGGTAACTTTCAGGGTTAGAACGGTGGTTCGTTTCTTACTGGATGCACTGTACATCGCCATGGTAACTTATGCTGCACACCTCTAACCTGCTCTGGAGAAGGTTATGCTAAAGATAACAGATCAACACACATAATGCACCAGCAATTGAGTCAGAGACTGGCAAAGAGCTGTGGCTTTCCCCGACGATTCTTTGAGAGATACAGACTCTCGTCGGAGGAAATGACTTATCTGTGTCAGCTTCTTGAGACATTTCATTGTGCTTTTGTATACTGATATGATCCTACAACAGAGACTGATTGAAGCCCTAAAGCCTTGTACCTGTACACAGAAGGTATGTTCTTATATTTATTTTTTATTCACTCCTTCGTCTGTTTGACAGCGCCAGGGTTGCAGCTGAAAGAATATCATACATGCCACAAGAATAACCTACATCTGAGCAACACCTTAATTTAATGAAATACACAAATATAGATAATAACAACAAATAACCATTAAGCAAAACAAGTTTATAGTGAATAAAATTCTGTGTAAGCAGTGGATGTGTGTGGCTAGACAGACGGGAATCATATTGAATATGCTATTTCAAAGAGATGAGTTTCAAGGTGGATTTTAACTCTTTAAAACCTGAGCAAACTGGCTTAATTTCATTCAAAAACATGGGAAGCAGGCACATAAAATAATAAAATATGAATAAATAAATAAAAATAAATTACCCCCCCCATCCAAGAAATCAATAAAAAATTAAAAACAAGAAAATTAGTTTAAAAAAAAAAAAGAAAAGAAAAGAAAAAAAATATAAAATTATGTAAAAAAAAAAAAATGAAATTAAATTAAAATTAAAAACAAACAAATAAAAAAAGCAAATGACCCGGTAAGTGCTTAAAAATTAGAATAATTCTGTACCATAATAATAATAACAATAATTCTAAATATAGTTATTCCCTTGCATTTTTCCCCCTAGTTTTTTAAAAAATAATTGTCTCATTTTTTTGCAATTTGTGGAGCATTTCCTGCCAAGTTGCTCATCGCTTTTTTCCCTTTTTTTGTTAGAAATCACACTAATGTGCCCAGAGAGGGTTCAAAGGTTTAAATACCTGCGAAAGGTGTCTGAAAGCAGAAAAAGAAAAGTGATGTCACTCCAGGTTTCAACGGGTTAAAGTTGAGAGAGGGTTGATGCTACGAATGTCTGGTGAATGGAAGTTCAAGAGGCGGGGGCAGAGCAGCTGAGGGCTCTAGACTCCATGGTGGTCAGGTGGGATGTCGGGACAGTGAGGTGGATAGAAGAGGAAGACCTGAGAGTGCAGGTAAGAGTGTGGATGTGCAAGAGTTCGGAGAGGTACAGAGGAGCTTGGTTGTGGATGGCCCTAAACGTGAGGAGCAAGATCTGAAAGTCAATGCAGTATTTAACTGGGAGATGCTGAAGGACAGAAGTGATGTGATTGATGGAGGGGGTTCTGGTGATGATGCGAGTGGCAGAGTTCTGGACCAGCTGAAGTTTGTGGACGAGACCAAAAGTAGTCAGATCTACTCATGCCCTCAGATGGGGCATTGATATCATAAGCCTGTTAACTTACACATTCACACAGCTGGTGATTTGTTTTTTGCCAGCTGTCCTTTATGCATACGGCCGCTTCAAAACAGTTGGTGGCGCTAATCCTCCAGTCAGGTGCCATTAGATCTTTGCAACAAAACGAGAGGGCGCAACAACATGACATAATTAGAGATGACCAGTCAACCCTACGACGGTGGGAACAATATAGAGGAAGGTTGAAATATGGCATGTTTGTTTGGTTCATGTGTTAATTTGTGGAACATTAACGTCCTCTCAGTGGTGTTTTCAGTGGACATTTGCTTCATGTACGTCCTGTTGATCTACTTAGTCTGTCTTCAGTACACTTTTTGTGTACACTCCTTCCACCCTAAACAGGTGTAGAAACCTTTACAATATTTCAAGTTTTTCCTTTCAAGATTCTCTCTGTGCACAAATCGAATATGCACATGAAAACAGGTGGATAGAAATGTATTTTCTGTTTCATTTAGCTGCACTTTACTAATTTTGCCTGCTGCTTCTTTGTCATACATTAAAAAGATTCTGCACACCCACACAAATGTTTTCACTTGTTCTGGCTAATTATACCTGTGCTAAGGTAAAGGTCTATGCTGAAATTACATGAACCAATGATAAAGGTGCACCAAAGAGGTGCATTTGAACCAGACAATAAGCTCTGTAAATACCCACACAGTCTTCAGACAAGATAGCAGGACCTTGGGTGTGTAAGGCTGTCAAACAGTGGCATCATAGAAACCACCAGAGTTTTGTAACCAAGCAGTAGCTTGGGTAGCTTATTGCTTTTAAAGAAGTATTTCACTGATGGAAAGATGGTCGTTTGATAAAACTAGGCTGTCTATGCAGTAGGAAAATGCAAATAGTTTTGAAACTGGTGCCACATGACCAGAGAAAACAAAAGAAAAAAGGATGTGGCATTTGCTTTTGCTCAAAAGGTAAAAAAAAAGCCTACAACTACCAGAATGCACTGCGTTGCACTGGACCAGAAAACGCTCCTGCTGGTGGGAGATGTAATGTGAGTTGCAGTACTTACAGTACTTACAGTACGTGCTAGCTAGTGCTAGCTAATGTCTGTGGAGAATTGTTTGGCCTCTTACTAAGCCCCGCCCACTAAAAAACATCATACTGTTGACTAACAGTTAAAGGGTCTATACTCTTTCCGTCCATGATGGCGGCGGGCATACGAAAATGAGAAACTACAATCTGTAGTTCGAGCAACAACTGAAAAGCCAGCAAAAAATCCAAGATCTTCGAAGTTGCTTGAAAATTGACAAACTATCCCTTTAAGCATGCCTTAAACCAGTCTCCTCACAGTCAGTTGAAATACATTGCTGTCTCATTGCCACTATAAAATGCCCAAATGTCATGGACATTTAAGTTTTGTTCAAATATTGTAGGATAAAATATGGCCTGGATTGATGGGGCTGGAATGTTTCCACACTTCATTGTGAATAAGGTTGTCAAATTCACATTATTTGCCCATTTGAGGTTTTACGCCCACTACACAGGCGATGCTGTTCGAATTCAGTCAAGCTTGGACACCTGTCACTCACAGCTTTCTTATCTTTTGCCAGACAGCTCTATTTTTAAATCATATTTTTCATACCCTCTGAAGGATTCTACAAATAGCATGCAAAGCAGTCTGCTGCAAATGCATTTCTTCAAAACGCTACCATCGGACAAAGCATTGTTAAAAACCCCTTTGTAGGCAGAATAAATGTTTATTTTCTCCCTGTGCTAATTACTTATTAGTAGGACACATACGTTTTCCCTTAAGTGGTTTATACATCATTCCCCTCATTTTCCAAATTAATTACATCAGAGGTTCAAAGAAATGGTGGAAATGCTAATGTGGCCCACTAACACCACTGCTTTAGAAGCAGGAGAATTCAGGTCAGAGGAGAGCACTTCTTTAGGCACCACATCCAGACTCTTTCTGCCAGCAGAGGAGGAGTACAGATCAAGCTACATACTTATGCAAAGCCAGATGTTTTAAGATCATTAACACTAAAATGCTGCTGCCTTTGACAAGATCTTGCAATCTAGACAAATTACCCTCATTACTCCTCATTTTTAATGGTCAGTATTGGGGCTTACGGCAAGGATAGGATATTTGTGCTCTGCGGGGATTCAGTACACTTCCTGTTACACACTTTTTACAGTCAGATAAAAAAAGCTTGGTTGCATAAGAATAGCACCAAACTCAATATAAAGCAATATTTGTGCTGCCTCACTGATTTTCACACATTTAGAGATACAAAAAAAAAGCCTACTTCCTTCCTGATGTTGTCCAGACATAGCAAATGCCCTAAAGACCCTGGATGTGCAGCCATCAAGATTGTCACACTGCTACAGCATGACAATGTATTAATCACATATTGTGTCCTGCAAGTGACAGGGAGAGAGTGCACCGAGCGAAACAAGGCCCTCGGTGGGGATTTGCCAGCGGGCCCGTCCCTTCAAATGGCATGTGATGATAACCTCCTTGTCTTCTGCTCAGAGATTAACAGCCAGGCGGGCTGTATGGATGGATATGCTCCGGTGGTGTGCTTGGACTTGAGAGGCATAGAGGTCAGAGTCTATCTAAACAGCAGATGGTTTGTTGGGCCGCTGTGGGAGTGTGCTAAAATGGATTGAATACACAAATCAAAGTCTGCATATGAGCACTCTCTTTAGCTGTAATGGGGGACAGTTGTAGGAAACTACATGAATGCACTGGAATCTGATTTAAATCTTCCGCAAGTATGAATCCACAGCACACAGACAAGAATATAAAGCGGAAAAATATTTCACTATAATCACTATAATGCTTGGAAAAACAAGGGGGACAGTTTATATGAGTGTAGTCAGACAATTCTAGTGGAGCACAGCAGTGCTAATTACACAGACTAAAGCCATAAACAGCACAACAATACAAAGAATGCCGCCTTCCTCCAAACTGCACAGCTTCCAATAACAGCTGACATTGAACCACCAGCAATTTGGCCCCTCTCCTAAACCAACCCCGTGTACAAAGGCGTTTTACTACTATAATAAATGGATTATAAGCGTGGCCTTGACTATCAAAAAAAAAAGTAAGGTGGCACGTGTCACCTTATTGTGATATGAGTTGTGGCAGATGTTGTTTCCTAAAGCAGCTGAACCATTGTATTAGGGGAAGATCAAAAATACAGCTGGGTTTTAAAATGATATGCCCCTCTGAGCTCCATATTTCCAACATCTGGGGTATAAACAATCATATCAGACAAGGCGATCATTACAGAAGGGGACCATGCATGCGTTGAAACAAGTGTGTTCATACATCATTAACACAGAATGGAAGAAAAAAGTTAAATTGCTTCAGATGCAAATACACGCACATGTGCTCCGGCGTCCCTGGATGTGAAGCACATTTACACATTTTCAAATGCATAAACCTGAATGTGCACAGGTAATCAGGGATTCCAATATATTGTGAAGCACAGAGCATGACAAGAAGATATTGGGGAGTTCCACACATTTCATTGTGGAATAATACTCAAGCAGATAAATCACAAACCACCCCAAACAAGGGTTTTCAGGTATGAAATCATTCTAAAATGTCAATTTCTGTACTTTGGCTACACTTTACTATTTGGTTTCTTGTCATTGAAAATACTTTGAGCAGTATTTCTACTTGGCGATACATACAGAGAGGGTACAGTCCATCAAAGTAATAGACGTCTATATGAAAGCTGTGTATTTAGTTGGAAGGTATAGAAGGCTCCAAGATAATGTTTCACGTTTGGTACTGTGTTCTTTTATACTACAGGACGACCAGTTCATTGTTTTGGCAGATTAACTGGTGCTGATAGGACTTTATATAAACTATTGTTAATGGCGTGCTCCAATAGTGGCCAATAGCTGTAACCGCCACTTGTCACGTGGGTGTGGCGGTAAGGCTTTTGCACGTCGTACCCCACCTGCAAATACAAAGTAATGCTTGCTTTAGATAATTTGAATGATTTAAATGAATGGTTTTGTTAGCAAGCATGGTCGGAATTAAGTGGCAATTAATTTCTGATAATCTAAATTAGAAGTCTCCAAAACGTTTTTCAAGCTAAGGACCCTTTAACTCAAAGAGAGACCGAGCAGGGACCCCTTACTACATATATTGTATAAAACTGAGCTGCACTTGGGACATTTCGGGATTTCGGGTCTTCCCTTGTTTGCCTGTAGCTGCTAAGTCAGCAGCAGTTGTAGCATAGCTAGGTGCGTTAGCCTCCCTACTGCACTTTCAACGGTGGTTTCCAAGGTGGACGGTGTGTCAGAGGCTAGTAGAAAGTTATAAAACAATCCACTGAGGCTCACAAGAATGTCTGTAACCTCGACATAGTAATACAGCTAATTTGCTAATATGCCAAAAAAAGAGAAAAACGTGCCATACATTGATGTAGCATTAACTAGCTCATATGATTGCACAAGGATTCATGGGTAACAGTCAACCTATCATTAATGTTGCAGTGACTCTGAGAACCCCCTAGGGGTCACGGACCTCCTGTTGAAGACCCAGGATCTAAATGACTATTAACTCATTATTACTTTGAGACTGGGAGGGGCTGGCACTCAGTGGACCCCAGCCATAAATGCACAACAAACTTTCAATCTCATTTTTTACTGGACATCAGGGGCTGTATTCACAAAACTTCCTGCTGCTAAGAGTTTCTCCTAGTGACGAAATTCTACGAAAATTCTTAGAATTCTGACGTTTTCTTCGAATTTCTCCTTTAAGTTTAGACTAGGTCCTTTTAAAGATAAAAATATTCACAAAGCATCTTAGACCTTAAAAGAGCTGCTAAGGTGAAAAACTGTTAGGAGCAGAGAGGAGGACTTTTAAGAGGTTTAAGAGTTTCTTACGGAGAGGAAAAAATGGTGGAAACACAAAGAGGTCGGAGAAATATTCTCCAAACATTGGATGCCAGTGAGTAAATGAATTGCTACAAATTAGATCATGCAGGGATAATATTTGTGATCAATCTCATTAGGGGTATACACACATTTCACACCCAGTGCAATAACACTATGAAACCAGAAATAAAATGATCACAACACTAAGATATTTGAAAAACTGGAAAAATGCTACACTGCAGAGTGATGACACTAACAATGAAAACACGTTCACAGTCAGCAGTTCATGTCATTTCCACTGGGTGTCCACACCTTGCAGGCTCACAAAAGGGCGTGTCTGTGACAACCAATCATATCTGTTAAAAGAATGCATCTTACATAGCGACAGGTTCAACCACACCTCCTCACTAAGGTAAAAGTTTCTGTCCCTTCCTTGGTAAGAGTCGCTCTGAGAACTTTCCTGTA
Source organism: Cephalopholis sonnerati (assembly GCA_019142605.1). Taxonomy (NCBI): domain Eukaryota; kingdom Metazoa; phylum Chordata; class Actinopteri; order Perciformes; family Serranidae; genus Cephalopholis; species Cephalopholis sonnerati. The sequence goes on along the minus strand of JAGQAX010000005.1, from coordinate 35,811,824 downwards.
TCACTCCTAAGCTAGGATTCCTTACCAAAAAATTAGGCAGAGTAAGGAGCTCTCTGAGAAGTTTTTATGAATGTTTGTGAATATGGCCTTAGATATTATTTTCTCATAAATCAATTATCACTGTTTTGCTTTGCTCGATTTTTACCATTTTAATGTTGTTCAAGGATAAGACGCTTTCAAGCTCCGCTCTATTGGCCGATTAATCGGCTATCGTCTTTTTCCTGCTCCAAACTATCATTATTATATTGGCAATTAAAAATTCACTAACAGTCGACCTCTACTTTATTCCTTCTAAAGTTCTTGTTTGCTTAATTTTAACTATTTTGAGTGATTTCTGAGTCAATATAAGTGACTCTATCTGCAGTGTGTTTGTGAAATGTTTCACCCACTGTGCTGTATATGAATACGACAGAAATATTTTCTTTGCCATAGCTCACCATGCTGAGACACCACTTACAGTAAAGATGAGGCTGTTGTGAGTTTTGTAGCCTTTCCGCTTTGTACAGCCTGACTTGGATCTTTAAATTGCACACTGCCGAAGACACTCCTCTTGAAGTGCAATAAACAGTAAATGTAATGAGAAGCTGATACTGAACATAGACAATCAAAGTCCTGTGGGCAACGGCGAGCCATGTAAATTAGATTTAGCGCAGTGCAGCTCTAAGGGATGTCCCCTGGGGGCCAACAAATTATGGCTGTGTTTGTAATGTTCCACAAGTCACTCAACTTCTAATCTTGAGAAGTAAGCAAAGGGCATCTGCAGAATATTATCCCTTGAGTTACCTAAAGCTTGCTTAATCAAAACAACTTCTAATCCTGGTGTAAGACGCTGAAGATCTGTTGAGTATTACCGCACACCTGCAGCACATACAGTAAGCTGACGTCTGATGTATAAAACCGTCAGTGACAAGAGAAACACCCGCTGCAGAGACGAGTAAAAACTGCATACATGATGATGCTGGAACCTGGACGTTCCATATGCCTCCTTTCTCCAAAACAGAGGGAACGTTCCCTCGGGAAGGCTCCCACAAAGACTGACAGACAGCCCAGTTCTTCAAAATGAGTCCTGAACATCTGATATTTCCACAATTATAAAGCAGTCTCTAATGGCTTTAATTCATTGAGAAGATGTGACCCGAGCTTCAATTTATGCATCCTCTGAGGCAGATGGTTGTTATTTTTTCCTCTCCCCCTCTGTTTTTAAGAATACCACATTTTCAACACATTGAATATGAATGAAGGGTTCTACTCCCACAACTGCTTAACAGTTCGCTTCAAAATAAAATAAAAAGTAAAATGGAAAATGAGTCATAAAACACTTACCTCAATTTCTGTCAATACCCACATTGTGCATATACTTGTGTTTGCTTAATTAAATGAAATGAATGTAACTTTGATTCAGCTTTATGCTGCTAAATCAATTTCATTTCAGGGAATTCACTTTGAAACACCATTTAAATTAACAGTTGGTGTCTTAAGCCCCGCTTCCACCAAGCAGTACGGTACAGTTCAGTACAGTTCAGTGTGTTTCTTTTTCCATTTCCACTGTGAAAAGTTGTGGATGGCACCAATGGAACCATCCCCATTTTTGGTCCCCCCTCTGTTGGGGTACCTAGCACACAGATCTGGTACTAAAAGGTGGAGCTGTGAACACTGCAGCCTGTTGATATGTCAACAACGATGGTCACTCTGCTCAGGGCCAAGTTGTGGCTGGTTTTGAGGCTCATGTATCCACTGTATCATGGAGAGTTTCATTAGTAGACTATATAAAATAACTTAATTCACTGGGCTGACTGCAGACCACTTGTAAGGTGGAACGTTAACTTGTAATGTTACTCAGTGTATGAGTTGACAACGTAAATCCATCAGCACACCTTAAATTTCAATATGACAACTTTGACCATCACTTTAGTTTTTATATGACATACACTTTTAGTAATGAGTGGATCTTATATCTGTCTATATATATATTCATTTCGACAAGGTTATGTTAACAGCATATATTCTAATCCTCACCCTGAGGAAAAAAAAAGCGCTGTGGAGCATTGTTCCTGTGGGCTCCGGCAACACTAAACCCCAAGCTTGCCCTAGAAGGACTAAATGCAGAAACCCTGCTATTTTTAAAAATTCCCATTGAGGCAGACTCTCACTGCAACCTGTTCTGAAAATGTTGCCGTGCAACCCCAGGTCTGTGGATGACACCAACCCCACCCACATTTAAGAGTACTGTTTGCGGTGGAAACACTAGGGTCTAGGTACCATGTCTGGAAGGGTTACTTTTGGTTCCAAAGGTACGATACTGAAAGTGTTTGGTGAAACTGGGCTTTAGTTACATAAATGAGCTCAATACAAGCAACTTCCTGCATGGGACATGGCACTCTGCCCTTCTTGCATTAAGCATTATGTGCCTTTTATGTTGTCCGTACTTACAATAACATTTCACTACACTGTAAGAAATAGAAGCCACAATCCATAGTCCATGTTTGCAAAGTGCACCCTTAAGTTTAGCTAGAGACATTCAGTTCAGACAAATCAAGTGGGTCTTTTTGTCCAAGTAGTCATCTGTACTGTATGTCCCAGCAAACAAACATTCCTGCAGCTACCAGGACTTACATCCTCTGCTGTGACAGGGTGCTGCAACCTTTACTGAAAGGACTGTAATCTCTATATACCACTTGAATTGCCTAAACTAGATTGGCATGGCAGGTTTCAGCAGTCTAAGGCATGTGAGCACAGCAGCAGGCATGTGAGTTCTGTATTTAATTGGACTTGGAAATGGAAAAAAATCAGAGCCAAAAAAAATCTCACCATGTAGAAAGTTCACTAACCAATGAAACAATCATCAGAACATCAGCACTGATTAAACCCCTGCAGCCATGTTATGGATGCCTTATTTTTGTGATGCTTTAGGATGTCATCTCTGCTGCCAGCACTAACACTAGGACAAATGATTGTTTAAAATGAATAGATGGATAAATAGAAATGTTTTCCTCCCTCCACAACACATGTGCAGAAGTGATGTGGGTGGGTATGTGGAAAATTTCCCTCCACTCCAATTATCAGATAATTCTGATACTAACACACTGAGACTTGGCGTTGCCAAGGCAGATATTTACATGACACAGAGGCCTGTGGTCCTCGTCGACTCTCTGCCTGCATCATCCGTCTCTATTTATTTACATTTGCACTAATGAGGCTCTTTGACTATTTATGTGTGCTTAACGTCCTGGCGAGCATGTCCACGGCACGACATTACTCAGTGTGATTTTTATTTTCCCTCACGAGAAAAGGTTTGTTGGATTGTTGGGTTGTATGTATGGTTGCTGTGGTGCCTGCTTTCATTGCATTGCCTTGCTGCTGTTTTAGTGTGACATGAATTTAACAGGGTGTGAATGAATCTGTAATTGGAAAGCCTAGCAGAGCTCAGTGTTAGTTGTCAAGGAGATTTACATTCCTGAAATGTAAGCTGAATACACTGTAGCTCGCTTTTTCCCCAGAAAATATTGTACAAAATGTGTTCAAAAAAGGAAACTAGTAAGACAACATTTTGTCAAGAAGAGTTGTAAAACTACCTTCAGACTGTTTTTCATTGCTCTACTTCCTGATACTGGCTAAAATGGAATCACAAACACACCTGGTGCGACCGAGTTTTTGTAAGTTGTGTGACCAAAGCCAGAATTAGTTTCTATTAATACTTCCTGTCACATACTTTGTTTAACACTTTGATTGCCAAGATTGCCATCTGTCATATTTGAACATTTTTATTTGCAGACAGTCATGTCAACACATTCTCACTCTGACCTTGTCCTGACGTCTGACGTCGGCATATGACGTGCAAGGTACCCAGGGTGTGTTGGTTGTTGACGTTCTAGGATGCCATGTCGACTTCAATCTGTTACATGCATTGTGTGTTTGCAAAATACACTTCTTTTTTCACAGGAAATGTACAGTTTATATACAGTTTCTTTAAAAATAGATGCACTGCATTGGTAAAACACCATTAATTAACGTTTTTTCCTTCAACAACAAACGCACGTGGTTAAGTTTCGCCAACACACGTGTGACTGCAAGGTGAAGAGGTGAAAAATTTCTAAATATAGCTTATTCTTGAACTGATACTGATTTTTTTTTTTTAGACAACTTAAGACTAACTGCTTGAAGCAGCATTTGCTTAGCACTGTTTTATTTTATGTACGTGACACAGAGGTATCTACCCAGAAGTTATTTTGAACAAACATTGTAATTCTGTCTGTAGACTGTTTCAATGCTATTCTGTTACTAGGGAAGCAGCTTTAGTCCCTGTTTACTTCCTGTTATCACTCACCAACACCGCAGCTCCCTGTCTGTTTCTTTTACACCTCCACAGGGATTATTTCTTATTAGTGTTAATGGTTTTATCTCCCAATTAAGGTAGGGTGTCTGCGGCTAACATTAGCTGAACTAAGTGCAAATGCTAACAAAGTTCATTGAAAAACAAAGTAACAATTAAGTTATAAAAGCCCATATTTATAATGATGACACAATTAGTGCCACCTCCTGATAATTATAGGAAACATTATAGAGCTGGTTAGATATTATTCAATATCATTAACAGTTTGAAGGTTGGTTCGTTATTGATAATCAAATCGATGTAGCCTACAGTAGTAACTGCCAACAGCAGGTAGGTTAGCTGTCTTGGAGCAAACAGGAGCTTGAGTTGAGCCATATGCAGCCGACAGCAGAGTCATGGTCTGTTTGAAGACCAACAACAAGTAAAACGAATGTGCACACTTGGATAAAAACATCAGTCAGCATCATGTAACCTGTGATGTTTCAGTCAAAGGTGAAACAACAAAGATATGATGGGTTACAGTGTGATTTACTGTGTCCTGGCTCCAGTGCTGTTACTGATGTAATGTCCTTACCTTCTTGTATAGGCTAGTTTCCTTGTCAGCTTCTGCACTACCAAAATCCTATCAGGAAATACACATGTGCTGCAATCACATACCATGCACTACATACTGAATATGTGTTCTACTGTTCAAAGTATTTTTGTATACATAAACAGTAGTATCTGTCTTTTTGGACGCACTGAACTGTAATTACCACATCACTTCATGAGAGCCTCCCTGCCTGCTGGAGACACATAACCATGGTAACCCATGCCAACCCTGGCTCAACTGGCATCTGCAAGCATAATGAAGCTCTTATATTTTTCGTTTTTTCATCAAGTCTGTATGCTTTGGCTGTTAGAAAACACAGCCAGCAGGTGAACTTGATGTGTGACTTTATGTCTGTGCTCAATATTAATGCAATATTATATCCATCTATAATGTTACCCCTGCTACAGTACTGCATGTAGTGTTACCTAAATTGCACAGCAGGGAGCAAACTCATGACCAAAGTTATTCACCCACATTATAGAGCGTGAAAGTTGTCATCGCTATGAGATATTTATGCTGCATAGTGTCATGTGTTTGCATATTTTAATATTTCACTGTAAATAACATGCATTTCACACACTGTTGGTATAGTACTGAGGTTTCAGAGGTCATTCATTCGGTTGTAGCTGACGCATCCTCGAACCCATTAAGAATGTGTTCTGTTTGAAATAGTCTTTAACACTCCTGCTTACAGGACAGAACATGTTGCTTTGGTAAACCACAGGAAATGGCGTTTGAGGTTTTGTGTTTAAAAAATGTATTTGACAGAGCCCAGGACATCTCTGTGATGATTCAGTGTGTGCCTTTGAAATGTGTGTGTGTTACGGTGTAACCATTGTGATCGGCAGAAAACCAGAGAAGGTCATGTACCTATTCTGTGAAATCTCTGCTCTGTATCTGAAAATTTGACTAATTAATTAAGGGTACCCATGCTGTTTGACCCGTGCATAATTACACGTAGTGCATCCTTCAAATTAGAGACTGCAGATGGAGCGCACATGTTAATCCTGCTGTTGTATGATGGCTACAGGTATTTAATCAACTGAAAGGGAACAACCTCATGTATCCTACATGTTGTGAATGAATTTGTAAGGAATCAACCATTAATCCAAGCCAGCAGAGACTCTGTTTTAACCAGTATAAAAAAACTATGATGTTCATTTAAATGTGTGACAGGAAAATATGAATTTAAGAGAAAGGAAAAAAGGTGTGTGTTTGTGTGTAGTTGTGAGTGTGTGTGTGTGTCCAACAACCTGCTCCTCGCCTTGCATTTGTAAAAGGAGGTGGTCTGAGTGGTGCACTTTCTTGCCAAATTGCTCCACACAAGTGAGCAGAAGCAGGATTTGTTCGGAGCCACACAGGTGCGAGTGTAAAAAATGGACTTGCACGAATGAAAATGGCATCGCGGCTGCATTTACACCCCCGCTGTGACTGCACCTGCACAAAAATAGAGCCTTGATTGTGCCGCAAAAGCAGGCTCCTGCACGTATTGAAGCTATCCAAGCAACGGCCAGCCTGTGCAGAACTTTATACAGTAGAAGTGTCTGTGGATTACTCCCAGCCCCCCCACCCCCCGATGTAATGCTTAATGGCAAGCATCAAGAAAATAGGGCGGACTTTCATTCCACCCAGCTATGAAAGTAAAATGCTCGAACGAAAATGCCACTCAGCTGGCAGTTTTTGAGCAGTCTGGATTAGGTGTATTCTTGCCTTCAGCAAGGACAGATACTGTCAGTGCAACAGATTCCAGATCTCTGTTGAGCCGACAGAGACTGTCTACAACTACAAAAGCAAGTCTGGTGCCAAGGTCTTGCTGCTGCCTCGTGGCTATCAGATATACATTTCTATTCAAATCATATGTTTTGTTGGATTAGTTGGTGGGCAGGCGGGAAAGCCAGTTCATTCCTCTTAGTATTCCTCTTGTCTTTTTCAGTCCCCTCCTGTGTCAGAGCCTTATACTTCACTGCAGGTGACAGTTAAAGAACTGTAGACGCTAACATTAAAGATCTGTCTTTGGAGAGGCGGCCAGGCAGATGGTTCACTAAAATCAATTCAGGTTTATCAAGGTAAGACAATGGATTAAAGCCAACAAGACACTTGGAGAGCACACTGAGGATGGAATGTTAATGTGCCTGACGGTTATGGTGGAGCTTTTATCTGCCATCAGATGGTGGGAGGTTTGACCGCTTAATGTCCACTGTGCTTAGCAACAATCAACTCAGTACACAACCCCCCCGGGGCGGCAGTGTGTGGACTTAATATGTGTTTTTTTGTGTGCTCATGTGTGTCAATAGACGAACTGGAGAATAAAAGCCATTCTGTAATCTAACAACGTCCATGCAGGATAGATGGGAAGGGAAAACGTTTGTGATAGCAGGATGGGTATCTCATGAATTTTCAACATGGCACCTCCCTCACAGTGAATCTAACCCCGTGTATTTGTAAAGCCTCTTTCATCACTTAAGTCAACTTCACCTACTGATAACTGATGGAGTATATGCACCCTTCTTTTTGCATCAAATTGTCTTATGTCAGCTGGCTGCCATGTGCGGGCAAACGACGCTCAGCATTAGTTATAGATATGTCGGTTTCAGAGGAGTTTTTATTAGCCACTAAATGACCTCTACCATAATAAGACAATCTGAACAGAACGCACGGTGACAAGCAGGATACAGTAGATGGAGTGAGTTAAACAGACTTTCTGGTCTAAAACAGGAGGCGACGGTGAGATGAAAATAAAAAAAAAAAATGCCACTGCAAGTCCATTTTAATTCACTTCTTACCTTAATGAATTCTCTGGAAGTCATCACAGGACTGTTGTCAGGGAAGCATGAATGAGCTTAACAATGAGAGCCTGCAAAACATTCTCATTCATTATACTGCAACTGGCATTCAGAGATAGTAGAGCCGGTGCATTATCTCCCACCTGTGAAAGTGCATCACAGTGGTAAACTTTCCTACTTGAGTTTTGAGCTTTAAATTATGAACTGTGACAATACCAACAGGATGAACGAGCTCAAACCCCGACTGCACTGCTGTTTTTAAAGCTGTTAGAAAGCCAGGTGATGCTGTTTGGAGTGAAGGTCATGACTGTGCAACATTTATGCATGTGCACAGAATCATGGCAGCGAAGAAAAGAGAAGGGGGATGAGATTGTGAGAGATGCAGTTTTTCCCATTGTGTCTGCGAAACACAAACATAATATGAAAAATGAATAAAACACACACAGTAGGAAAATTGGGTAAATGAATATTCATGCCCTGGATCGCTCTAACAAGCGCAGTGAGTCTTAAATGTCTTTTCACCGTCTACAGCCGTGCATTCAGTTCTCTTTGTATGCTAACTGCATTTGCCTGATTGCTTTTTCTGTTTGTGAATGGTTTGTTTGGAGAAAGGCCTTGGCATGGGGTATAAGGCATCACTTAATCCTCAGGCAATAAGAAAGAAAGGATAAGAAACAATGTGAAGGCATGGCAGAATAGGCATGCAATGATGCTTCTCAATGGTGATCATTGCGGCATTCTCTGGCACAGCATGCTGAATGGATTTTCCGGTTATACTGTATGCCTCAGTTACTGCCAAAAGCCAACTGACTGAATTGACAGAATGTGTCATTTAAATGTGACCTTTATTGAGGATGTATGCTATTCTGGGCGGATACAGACTTTGTTCGGGTTTTTTTTTCCTCTCATGAAGGTTGGTGCATTTAGGGGCAGAGCAAGATAAAGAATGTGACTTCCCTCTTTGTTGTTGTTGTTTAATTATAACCAATGAATTTAAATAGAGAGCTTCATGCTTTGGTTGACTTTAACCATCCATGTCAGCACAGCGAGCAACCCAAGGGGGCAAAATAAAAAAGAGTCCAGTCATTTTCTCCACACAGGGAATCACCAGCCGAAATAAAACACAGCTGACTTCTTTCCCCATCCGTGTGAGTGGTTAAGCTGTACTTGGACTGATCACCCAGCTGGAGCCTATCACATGCCTATCTTGCTGTGTGTCCTGCGTGTTACCACAGCACCACTCCTTCATTTTTATACTGTTATGTACTTCTGTTTAACCCTTAAAAAATACGTTTGGTACCTCTTTCTAATAAGGCATCTGTTAAACTGCGCTCACGAGTTGTGACTTGTGGCTTTACTAACGGTAAATAAATAATTTAGCAATGCTTTATCAGTTAAAAGACATTTACAAGAACAGCTTTGGGGTTGCCAGGTTGTGAAAAACCCCATTTGGCTGGTGTTTATCCTCCTCTGTAATGAGACTTGCAGTATATTTTTAGATAGCTTTTTAATCAGGAGGACACTCCAATGGCTTTTTTGTCTATTACCTTCTGTAAAGGAGCTCAGTGACTGGACTCAAAACACATTTATTAAAAACAAATTAATGTCTGCACCAAATTTTATAAATTGTTTTGGGTAACATTTATAAATAGCATTATTACCAAATTGAAAATATAAATACCAGTCAAGGGTTGCAGTAGTTTTTAATTTAAGCTAGGGATATGCCTGGAGGGCATTGTGCATTTGGTCGTGTGTGTGTGTGTGTGTGTGTGTGTGTGTGTGTGTGTATTTGTCTGCCCGTAGCTATCTCACAAACTACTGGACCAATCAGTCTAATATATTGTATGCACATGTATGACTGTGTACTCAAGGATCTTCCGTGGTTGTAGTGAATCATAATTGTTGAAAAACATGTTTTATTGACTGTTTTATACTCCTCACTCCTCTTAACTGGGCAGTAGGGCAAGTTCTCTCGACACCAGCTTAGCTAAAAACAGCAAGCCTTACTAGGGCTGGGTGATATGGACAAAAATTCATATCTCAATATTTGCAGGCTGACTGGCGATACATGATATATATCTTGGTATTTTCTATGAAATGGGCTACATGTTTTCAGTTGCAAGTCAAAGCCACATTTGAGATGTCACAAACACTTTTGGAAAAACAGACTTTGATCAAAATAAAATGCAAAGATGGGTTTTTTTTTCCCGTTTGAAAAAAAATGATAGAATAAAGAAATAATAAATAGTAGGGCTGTATGTTACCTTTTTGCACATGACACTGGAGCTACAGAGGTTTAAAGGTTTGCAGCAGAGGACACAAAACTATAACATCAGTATAAAAATTATCAAGTAGACCTAAATCCATCTCAGTTTGAAACAATTACATATCTTTGTGGGTGGAGTTAAAAAGCCGTTTTACGTGGCCTTTGAAATGAATCTAGCGCTGGAAAATTATTTAAATCTTTTTTAATCTTAGTTATGAACAGAGCATCAACAGAGAGGCCGAGGGAGGGAAGGAGCGAGAGACACTTTGTCCACGTTATAAACATCCATGTCTTGTACATGAAACATCTGTACTGTCACTGCATTTCTAAACACATCTGTCCCCTGCATCCAGGCACTGTCTCCATGTCATAATACAGACTACAACCAACAGGAAGAACAGCGATGCGCCATGATCCACCTCATGCACAAACTAGCAACAAACGTTCACCTGACACAGTCAAGCTGCTCTGTCTCCCACACATGTGCTGCTGCGCTAATTCATTCATGATGACTGATTTAGCGTAGCATGTGCAACATATAGACCGATGTCACACTGTAGACTTAATTAGCAGATGGATTAAACAGAGGAGCAGCACACGGTCTCTCTTAGTGTTGCTGGAGAGCTTGTGAGTGAGTTAATGGAGCGGAGCTTTGCGGAGAGAGGTGAGGTGGACACTGGTATGCATTATGTAATACAACTTGACCCTAAATCAATATAAATGGTATTGTCTAAATCTATATCTTGCTTGAAAATATATTGATATACTGTACATTGTCATAACATCCCCCAGCACTAAGCCTTACCTAGTCTTTTACAGGCTACATGTTGGCCTTTGTCATGGCTCAAAACTGATCCACAGAAAAGTTTGGTCTCATTTTGAAGTGGAGCATCTGCAGATTAATTCTATACCCGATATGTTAGGCACAATTCAAAATGAATTGGTCCCCATTGTTGTTATCTTTACTGCCATCTTTACTGTAAGGAAGTCAGGAGGGAGAATATTACCAGGCACAGCTGCTGCCCGCTTTTGTTCCACTCAACGCTTGGTGGTACACCACAAGGGAACATTTTGGAAGCAGAGGGTTTTACCTGCCTGATTTTGCGGACTTGCAGTTTTTCCTTTATATTGATGCTTCTACCGTAAGTTAGCAGGCTATGCAGTTTTTTTGTCACTTTTAATTGTGTTAATTATTATATTTACTTTGTGCTGTAGCCTACAGACAATCTGAGGACAACGTTAATACAGTCCAGAGTCCAGTTATGAATTACATGGATCAAAGATTTGTGGCTGTGTCTCAGTTATTAAAAATCCATTCATCCTCATAATTATATTGTATCTATATTTCACATACAGTGGCTGTTAGCAAGAACACTTGATCCGCTCTGTGCAACGCGCCGTGGCCCTGTTAAAAATAGACGAGCCGTGTATTTTTATTAGCTGCTGAAACGCGTTGCAGCGCGTCTGCTGAAATTAGAAGTACTGACTTGAGTGGCTGCCAGCAGCCTGGGTGGCCGCCTGGTGGACATCTGCACCCTGCTGACTGCACTTTCCTAGTTTTCTAGTTTTTATGCACTTTCTCATGAAGTGTTTTCTTTATTATGACTGAACCCTGCTATTGGATACAAACCAAAAAAAAAAGATGCCTCCAACATGTCCACAGCTGTGATGTACTCTGGGCTAGAATTGTTCTGATGCATTTACAAGTGTTCGCTCTATCATTTCATCATTTGGAACATTGTTGTTTAGTTTAGGAGCAGTTCCAAAGCTACCCATATTCAGATAGGCTGCCTCCAGCTCTATCTGCCTCCTCTGCCCTTGACGTCCATGTTCTGCATATCTAATCCTCCGCTCACCCCCTCACTTTGCCTTTGCACAACACTTGCCTCTTCTCTTACTGTCAAGAGCGCCTCTGCGTGTGAATTTTACAGGTTCAAAGATCAAAGCGGAGAATCCCAATGGAGATAAAGACAGAGGGAAAATGAAAGTGAAGATAAAGAGAGTCTGAAATCCCCTCCAGTCTCCATATTTAGATGTTTGTCATCACTTTGTTTGTGTGTTTTACTGCAACCTCAGTTTCGTCTGAGCTTGCCGAGGTTTTGCACCCTGCAGCCTTGTTTGGACTGCTTAAGTAACCTGACAGCTACTTAGTCATGACATCAACAAATATTTACCCACATCCAACTGTGGTTTCTTTTTTGTCACAAATTATGTAACAAACACTTTTTGTCAATTTGAAAGCCGTCATCTTTACAGCTAGAAATTAAAAAAACACTTACTATTGGGAACAAAATTGCTTGAGACACAATCAGTAAATTGCGTCGCATAGACCAACCTTAGATCCTCATGAGATTTTTATTAAAGTTAATGGTTTCTCTCTTGTCTTTCCTCAAGGTTATCAGTAATGTGCAGATTCCTGCATCACCATAGGGCCACGATTTCACAAGTGCATGAGTAAATGAAAAAGATGCTATCAGTTCCCACTACTGGATTACATTATGTACATTCAAAAGCCAACTGTCAGGTCGTAATATGGTGTCAGAATTACCCTGAAACATAATAAAATTACAGTGAATTAAATAAGAATCACCATTTTCAACAGACATATGGAATTAATTCGGCATTTAACTGCAACCAGCAGCTTTATAGCTCGCACTGTAAGTTGGTTGGCCATCCGCAAAAAATCCTCCTCCTTTTGCCGGCCACAGCTTTTGCACAAAATTTGGCATAGAGGTTGAGTGAGAAGATGTAGTCGGCTAAAGGGTGATGGGGGGTGACAGTGGGAGTGGCCTATTGCCAAAAGACGCGTAATCTCCAAGTGGTTTCACCGACTTACCCAAGATTTTGTGGAAAAATTGGTCATGAGCCAAAGGACAGCTGAGTAAGTGCTCATGCCAGTTGGCACAAAGTGCAAAGCGTGAATACATGCACATACATGGTCGCAGCTTTTGCAAATCTGTGCTTGTTTTACGCCCGCTGGCTCCTTTAACTGTGTCAGAACAGAGAATTTCGCCTTGTGTAGGTTTAAATGTGTCTTTGTAAGGGGTATACAGTACTGCAAGTGCTCAGGAAAGCTACTGAATTACTGTAACACACATTTCCTCATTGCAGTAGGAACTGTGTGTGTTTGACTGGAGCTGCACAGCAGATGGTGCTGAGGGATGGGCAGGGAACATTTGGTCTTAATTAACCTTTCTATTCTGTAGTGTCATTAATGTCAATCGGGCGTTGTCACCAGAGATGAGCTCGGGCTGAAGAGAACAGGTCAGGGTGCAAATGGAGAGATGAGCAGTGCGGGGAGATTGTGAGTGTCAGAGAAGTAGGCAAGTGAGCAGTGATACACAGGGAAGAGGGTTGAAGGTCAGAGCAGTGGAGGAAGAATATGTGGGGAAAGGCGAAAGCATCCTATGACCTTGCTGTGTGAATGGCAGATGAAGAGAAGGAGTTTGTGGTTGGTTGGATGTTTGTTTTTCACTATAAAATTCATGCGGCTGCCCTGTGGTAACTATGAGCAGGGCCGCATGCAGGCCAAACTTTTGACCTGCATTTTGATGAACAAAAGCTGTTGTTTCGTAACAAGACAGAGGAAACAGATTAGGAAAAACAACTGCGTCAGTCGCTTCTGAAATGCCACGGTCTTGTTCTCCCTTATATCACAATAAAGTAGGGCAGACAATGTTAATGGCTTTTCTCAAAATGGGAGATTGAAGTGTTTGTCAGCTTCTCCAGCCAAATCCCGGGGCAAAAACATAGATTAGAATGTGCACATCACATTTTCTGCATCAAAGAAATCAAAGCCTTCCCAAAGGAGAAAAAAAAGCTTTACATAAAGAAACTAAAATATAGACAGTTCTATTTGCATTGGTCAATACATCTCCATCCAGAACAGACATTAGATTTCTATCAGAAAAACAGGAGCAGTAACAGGCTGAGATGGAGGAGGTTTAAACTTTAATTTGCAGTGTGTGTAACACAGTATTAAAGCTGAGGCAGGTAGGAATGTGGAAAAGGTAAAAGAAAGCCCCTCCCATAAGACGATCACAGGCATGTGCTTGTGCTTCATACAGTGACCCACTGTTATCCTTACATTATTTCATTGGTAAGTTGCACACAGCACATTCACCTAGCTCCTCCTTGCCCCCCTCTCTCTCCAAAACTCAATGTGCCTTTGCCTAGCTCTCTTCCACTGTAAACTGTTTCCCCTGGAGGAGAGCTGGCAGCAGCTCAAGAGACAGACTTTCACTCAGTGGCTGTAGAAGTTCAAATTCAGCAAGCGCAACCCCCGTTGCTGGATGTCATAGCGAACTGGCTGGTGGTCAGGGGTAGCGCCGGGTCTAACCTGTGAACTGATTTGATGGGGAGTTAGGGGAACTGGGATTTGCGCTGGCTGAATTCAGGTTACTGCAGCTGCTAACTGGAGGTCCGTCTCCGGAGCTCCCGCCCGCTCTCCTCCCACTGAGGTGGTCTACAGCAGCGGGATGTGACGTGGAGGGCACACTGTGATTCGGGACTCTAGCTAATGTTAGCTAGACCAATATAAACGTGAACATAAAACCGCAGCCATGAGTCCTTGGCTACAGATAGAGGATGACTAAACTATTAGCAATACTTTCTCTCCATTTCTGAAATCCTTCCCCCAAATTTACATGCTTTGTTTTGTTTATTGTCAGACTCTCTTCTCAGACGTCTTTTTTTAAGTCCATCTTCCTTTTTTGAGTTGCTTTGCAGTGTAGGCCGTTGTTTCTGACCAGTAAATCAGGCTTCCACCAAAATACGCGTATCTGCATTTATAAAACAGCCAACAGGAATGCCCTCTCTCTGAAATGACTTGTGATTGGCTGTAGTCTCCCATCACAGCCTGAATAGACAATGTGCTCAAAGTTTGTTATCGGATTTTTCCCAGTGATGCAACAATTGAAAACTGCCTATCCCAGCTTTAAGGAGAGATTGTTCTTCTTTAAAAAGGGAGGGGCGAGGGACACTTTGTATTATTTAAAAGGATTTTATGTTTAGCTTTTTAAGTTTTAAAGTTCGTTTGAAGTATCTCCTGAGGCAATCATGACGTGTTCATACTAGGGGTGTAATGATCCATCAATCTGGATGGATATATCAATTCAATGATTATATAATATAAAGATTGTGTTATATTGCAACCCAGTATCACGGCAAAGGGTGTAATACACCCACCGGTCCCAAGGGGATCTCGTGTCAAGGTCAGGGTTTGCCTGTGCAAAGGACACGCCTGCGTGAAGGTGCAGCACCAGCAGGGGGCAGTAATTTATTTGATGCCCCTTACCTGGCAGAGAAGGAGCTGTGAGTCATCCTTACATTTCCCTTCAGTCCGTAGGCATCGAATAAATGACTGCCCGCTGCTGGTGCTGCACCTTCACGCAGGTGTGTCCTTTACACGCCTAGGCGAGGCAAACCGTGACCTTGACACGGGATCCCCTAAGGGACCAGCGGGCGTATTACACACTTTGCCGTGATACAGGGTTGTATATGGGCAGATAACATCATCTCTTATCTATCGCAGGCCCCCAAATCGCATCAAATCGAAACTGTATTGTGGTAGACTTTGTAATATTGGGAAATATCGTACTGTTGTCCGAAAAATCCGATGAAACTGGTGATTTACAACCCTAGTTTATACTTATAATTACAAATATCTAATCTGCCAGAGTGTTTAGTTTATCTGTTTAGAATGAAGGAAGGCTCCCCAATGTAAACAATATATTGATCAACTGTACAGCTCCTTCCTCTGAGGAAAAAGGTTTTTGGTCAGTGGGTTTTCAGTACAACACCCTCATGACAAGATGTTCTGAGAAGTTGCTGGAGTGTGTAAATTTCAGTTTGGATGTGCTTTTAAGAGTTAAAAGGGCACAGAAAAGCAGGTTTTTCCTCAACCCACTTGGTCCATCCATTATATATATATATATAACCTTCAGGCTGTGTCTAAGCAAAATCCAGCTATCGATGCCCTCGGTAAGAGACTGAGATACACACAGCGTTAACAGCTTTAAATTGAACATGTGAATGAAAAATAAAAACTCAAAAATGTAAACCCTATAGCTACTTCTACATGTAATACATGTACATATATAATATCACACTACATATCATATCACATCACATAAATGCCACCCAAGGCATATTGACATTCGATTTAGTCCATAGTTGAGAACAGGTTAAAACCATTCCAATTTTGCTGCTGGCAGATATGAATAGACATGCTGCCTCTAGTGTTCCCTCGCTGTGGTAATAGTGAAAGATTGATCTGCAAGACATGCTCAACAATTAATTCATGAATTGATTTTCTGCTTGGGATTAGTATAGCTGCAGTCTTTTAGAAAAGCTGTGGTGTCTCGGGCCTGGAGCAAATTTTGTTCGCTGATAAGTCCAATAGAAAGGACATGAAGGTCAGGGAGTGTTCAACGGAGCCAGAGTGACTGCAATGAAGGGCAGACTGAGCATATGTTGAAGTGAGGCGAGTGGGTTCACAGCTGATCCTGCACTGATGGAAAAACCTGGACATTTTCATTGGCATCGTCGACACCTGATAAATTGAGTGTGCCACGAGCACTTTAAGATGCTTTGATCTAAATAATAAATAAAAACCTAACATGCTGATTTATCACCCGGGTGAAACGTATATTACCTGATGCAGGAGCACCTGTAGCACTGCTGGTGCTAAATCATGACGGGCCTGTTTGCAGCATTTTTTATGGGCTCATCTGCATAAGACTGTCTGGCAATAATGTTGTTTTCCGTAGTCTGGTAAGAAGAATCCAGCAATTACTCTGCTGCAACGATGACCCTCGCATACTGTGACTAGCTACCAACATATTAACACGCTATACATGTAGCACATTCCCCAACATTTCTGATTGATAGATCTTAATCGCCTGCCTTGCTGGAGCTCAGGCCATATGGACGTAGAAGACATCACTCATGTGCAGTGATCAGCACACTTTTTTCTTCATTACACATCCCTTGCCTAACAAGGAAAGCCCAACAGCAAGCATACTCTCTAAATCCTGACTTATACGAAGATGGATGGTAATGACCAGCCTTTACCTGGCTGTAAAGTATGCAGCTGCATGGAGTGCCCTCTCCTTCTGGCAAGTCATTAAGAGTGCATCATCAGGGTCTTCCTTCACACCTGGAAAAGCAGGTGCAGGGCCTCGACCTCGTAATGGAGTACAAGGTGAGCTCAAATAGTAGACAAATCCCTTTTTTGGGAAGTCCAGGACGCAGTAGTAGTGCTGAGAGAGTGTGCGTGTGTGTGTGTGTAAAGCGCTTTTAAGGATAAAAAAATTCACTTTTCCTGTTTAAATTTCAAAGCTACAAACACAATTGCTCTGCAGTGCAGAACTCATGCCAATTATGGACTACTGCAGCTTGAAATCTCATCTGTTTGATAGAAAATATTGAGGAAACACATCACATCCAACCAATCAGGTGATATTTTGCATGCAAAGTGTTATTGCCTCTCATGCAACTATAAATCATTTATTTAATTATCAGTTTAAGGGAGGCTTAGATTAAAGAACTCATTTGCATTATTGAGCATCAGACCACTCTGCTAGAAAATATATGAACTTTGTCAGAGAGATAATGACTCAGTGGAAGAAACAGCGCAACAAGACGGTGTCACATTTTTACTGTACATCATAAAATGAATCAAGGGCATAGATTAAGTTGCTCTAAAACAGGACGGTCCCATGAGGACAGATCGGCGGTGTGATGAAAACTAGGTTTACGTGAGGAGACGTAGTAATGGCTGTTGATTCTCAAGTGTCTATTTGACATTGCTTGTGGCCCTTAAGAACAAAACGCAATACTTATGCAAAGTACTAATCAAGTAGTATCAAAATTCACCATGCCAGTTTTGCTTAAGTGCTTTCTTGGCAGATGTGGACGTTTACCGTGCGTGTGTGTCTGTGTATGTGTGTGTTTCAGAGAGAGTTAGAAAGACAGATTATAGTTCTTACCTCATTTTAAAATCGTCATTACACCTGCCTGAGGAAATGTTACTCACGTGGCATTTGTATTGAACAGATACTCTCAATACTCCACTATCCTGACATGAATACAAAACAGCAGAACCGCGTCTGTAACCTCAAGCCAGCCATTTGCCATGGCATCTGTGAGGGTAATGGGAGAGGACAAGAGGGGGTGGGGATGTGACACTCATTGCATGCACCTCTGGCTATGGCGGGCATGCCTGAAGAGGTATTTGAAAGTGAACTGATTTAGGCTGCTAAGACTAGCGACCGTCCGTCACACCAGCGGCAAAGTAAATTTGAGAGAAATGAGCCCTTATAGATAGTGTATTGGTCCTGACTGCAGGCAGTCAGCATCCATTTATGCTAATGGTGAGACACACAAACCAAGGTGCCTGCCTCGGGTCCTGCTTATTTCCTTTTTTCCCCTCGCTGTGGTGTTTCTGTGTGTTAAACCACTCTTAAATGAATCTTTTTATTGTCATTCTTTTGTTCAGAATTGACCATTTTTTCCCAGTTATAGCCTACTTGAGTCATGTCTGCTTTAAGACTTTTAATCACTCCATGCTTTTAAAGCCGCCCACACATGTTAACTGGTAAAACTGCTCCGTGCCGGCTGTGCCAGTTCTGCTATGCGGAGAGCGGTGGCTCCCAGCTGGGCAGAAATGCTTCCCTTAGCGTGGCACTACTCTCAAAATTGCCACCAAGCACTGCTTTCAAAGTTTAAATCATCTCAACTTTAACCTCATTTGCCACTGACCTTTCAGTATGCAACAACTGAGATAACAGCTGTATGTGATGAAGCCATAAGCGAGTAGCAACACATATAAACAGAGGAGGGAGAAAGTGATGAAAGAAAAACTTAAGTCTATGATGCATCATTAAAAAAACATACCACAATCTCACCAGGGAAGTATGGTTAAATATCAGCAATCAGATGGTGCTACCAGCTCTCTCAGGTAGTCAAAATGACCTCCTGTCTATTTTTGTAAGCTGAAACCATTTCCCTCAGCGAAAACAAAGCTTTTATTTACTTTAATTTCACAGATGATAAACAATAAATTGTGAAGACAATAAAGCCTCTACAAAAATAGCATTTTATGTCTTGTGTGTGATTTATCCTGGCTTCATATGAGCAGAGGAAAACTTTGCTAGTCGCTAGGCTAATCTATACAATGTAAAATGCCATAGGCTTGTGCTAATAATGTTAGCATGTTATATTTGTTTGGAAAACATGTTTAGTATGAAACAATCGTTTTGTTGGTGAAGTTGTGAGTTGTAATGGAGCTGAATTTTATAATGTTACTTTTGTTAAATGTTGCTGTTGTCCCTGGCCTCATATGAGTAGAGGAAACGTCCCCTAGCCACTAGGCTAATTTATACAATGTAAAATGCCATAGGCTTGTGCTAAAAACATTAGCATATTGTATTTGAGGGGAAAATGTGTCCAGCAAAAGACAAATGCTTTGTCTGTGAATGCGGTGAGTTATAGTGAAGGCGACTTGTGCACAACGGCACAGGTCAAGCGCTCAGACTAGGGCGTAGGCTCTGCATACAGCAGACACACAAGTATAAATCCCGCCTCTGGATGACTAACGCCCCAGAATCAGGCCAAATAAACAGTCTCGATTCCAGCTACAGACACTGCCATCACTGGGTTATAAATAGTCATATTGTTTACCAGCTTAGCTAAATCCAATGCTTAAGTTAGCTTAGCTGTTTATGTACGTCAGCTATGCCAGGCAGACACAGTAACTTCGCCTTTGCTTTGTATCAGGAACATCCTGATCTGAATGGCAAGTGCCAGGGTCTTCTTTTGAAATCAACTCAAGATACATTTTACACAAAACATATTCTTCTTCTTTCAGGTTTTACCCAAACAAAACGGTCTGTGACTGCGACTGATGTTTCCTAAATGACATACCTGTGCCACACTTTGTCTCTGCAGGTGTTCACGCCCTGACTCACAGTGAGCAAAGAGCAAATATCCAATCACGTGAAGGCAGCTTAAAAGCTCGTGTTTTCTTTTTTATTCTCTTTGGAACTACTTTGATTGTTTTAGAGTCTCCTTCATATTTGATTTATGATGATATTCGACTAAATCTGATCTAATTCCACAATATTGAAACACGACCCCGGGTTAACTTCACAAGTTAATATTTCATTCTCCCCTGCTGTAACTTCGGTCATTGAGACAGTGTTGATAGGCCATTATTAGTGAGTGATGGAGTGATTGCTAATGAGGAGGATAGAGTATGCAGCCAAGCCCTAGTTGATGAAGTGTGATAGATAAAGGAAGAAATTGTCCTGCTAATGTGTAATTGAGTTTGAAAAGACACCATCATCTTGAGGTGAGGGACGATTATAGATGACCCCCTATTATTTTATTATTGCGGCAGCTTTTTAGATATGAGAATTTTCATGTTTTCCGTGTCACTTCCTTTTACAGTTAATAAGGGTCTTGAAGAGAAGGGCCTGCTGAGGTAGTAATTTCACAAGTGATTGAAACATGCACAGGTGTTCATTTTTCTGTGTTTCAAAAACTATTATATCCTGAATGGGACAGACAGGTTGATAATGCCATATAGTTAATGAGTTAATGATTGGTGAAACATATATCTACGTCTCAGTGTGTGTCTCCCTCTCCTCTCTCTCTTAAAGCTTTTAGCACCGCCATAAAATATGAATAGTTTTAAATATGCAGGCATATTGCTCATATTGTGAGACAGGCATGCACATGAAAATAAGACAGAGCTTAAGGCAGCATTTATATAATATATGATATAGCCGTTCATACGCGTTAACTAAATACACAATGTTTATGTTGCATTTGCAGTTAAATCACATAAGTAGTGACCTCACCATTTTCTTTCTTCATAAACAGCCACTTAGCTTGATTACCTCCCACTCACGGCTCTCCACTGCTCGCAGACCTGTCAAAGCCTTTTTCCACAACAGCATCCTGCTGCTCCAGTGTGACACTGTCTGGAAGATTAAATGTATAGATCACAGTTTCCCAGGCCAGACCACCTGAGTGGCAATGAGTCTGGATAGCATCACCTCCCTATCTGGGCCACGCCACAGTACACTCAGGTTCCAGACCGGCGGGAGTTGATCAGTCAGCGAGCAAGGCATTAATCTGCTGTGACACACTGACTCTCCCCTTGGAGGACGTCCGGCGCTGGGAAGCCGTCCAACAGTAGTGCCCATTGCTGCTAGAGTAATGCAGGGTGTCAGAGAAGCTGGCATGGATGGAGGGACAGGGTATGCAGGGATGGAGGTGAAAAGACAGAGGGAAGGGGGAGATGCTGAGATGCTGGATCAGCGGAAGAGAGGAGAGGGATATGGGAAAGAATAAGAGGGATGGAATGTGGCATGGAGCAGATAAGGACTATAAGTTAGTTTGAAAAGAAGCTGAGTTAAGCTGCAAGGGGGAGTGAAATCTTCATTGGCTGATCCTTTTTGCTGTTTTGTGTTCAGATTCTGTGGGAAGTGACTACGTTATCGTTGCAGAGATCAGAATCTTGTTATAGCAGTATTACAGTTTTGGGTTCAAATAGTTTATCAGTCATAGGCAGGTATCAGTACACTATACAATGATTTCTCTCATTCCACAGAGCCAGTTTCTCTAAAGAAACTACTATCAACCCCCAAATTGACAGTTTTTACAACACATAGATTAACACACCATAGCTAAATGGAAGTATTAATATTTTCATGATCCTGTAAAAGTTTTTCTTTTGTAAGTATCTTTACTGAGTTAAAAAGTTGTAATGAAACAAAATGATCCTCACACATCTTCTTTCTTTCCTGCATTGGCTTCAAGTTTCTTTTAGAATCCATTTTAAAGTGCTTATAATCAAGTACAAGGCTCTCATTAATCTGGCACTGGAGTATATAACTGAGCATGGTGAGACATTGTAGCTATTGTTTCTTAGAGTGGCTGTAATATATGTTTTTTATAATAGCAATGCATCAAATGAAAATGTGAAAGCACTGTGACAATGTTAAAGGTGATGAACCAACAGAGAATTATTACCTTAATCTGCAGCTTCTGCTTCGTCTTTACAGAACTTTAGTGAGTCTAACGTCATTGTTTAGCTGTCTGGCCTGCAACTTTACTGTTATAGTTCACTCTCACTGCTCTCTTGAACCACTTTTTCACCATTATGGAGCAGGTACTGTTTCGTTTTGTGCACTCATTTTGAACAGCTGGAGGCATTACAACCAAAAATAAATTTGTTGTCAGTTCTTAGCTGAAACCAAATAGACGTATAGCAGATTTTCCGTAACCTGCAGTGCACATCACAACACAACATATCACAGCGGGCATGTCATTCTACACGATGGAAAGAGAGAATGTAGTCTTTTTTTTTTGGATAACGACAGATATCTGTAATCGATGCTATCACTGATGCACTCTGCTGTGCATTGTGCAACACCCTTTATTGATGACGCATCCTTGGTTCCAGTGGTTCCTTTCAAAACTAGTGGTAACACACGCTGGTTTGCCAGATAGCACCAAGTTTCCATGAACCCTGAACACAACCAGACCAAGAGCCTAGAGGTGATTTGGTTGAGAAGGGTCATGAGTGCTGTTTTTTTTTCTCTGGAGCAGCAAGTAGCTGTCGGCAGTGAAAGTACTCTAAAATCCCACTGTAAAACACCTGCTCAGCACCAAAATCCAAACAAAGTAAGCAATGATTGGTCAACATGTAGTAAAGTATTTAGCATTTTAAGAGTCAGATATTTTTTGTCAGGAGTTGGTGGAGACCAAAAATAGAGCCAAAAAGAGAGCATTCTGGACTCACATTTGCTAGAATCAGACCTTTGGTGTTTGGTATCATGTTAGTAATGTTCCGATTTTCAGCCCAGAATTAGCCGTATTTTCCTCATATAAAAGGACTCTAGTTGCTCAAATGAATGTTGAATGCACATTACTCAGATGTTGTGTGTAAAAGAAAAAAAGCTTAAAACCTGGGTATCCACAGTTAAAGGCACTGTCATTTGAGATGATTATAAAACACAACATCAAATACCATATTTTGTATGTTATTTTCATCTCATCACGTTCTTTGAAAGGGTTCCTTATTAGAGACATTGCTCTTGGAACCAGACAAGTCTTTCAACTAGTACATGAATCAGTTTGATATTCTGGTCCCAACAGGCCGTCATCACAGTATGGCTTCAGTATGACAAGAATCGTATATAACATCAGATCATTGATGCCATGGCAGTGATTGCATTGAGAAGCTTTATGTATCATCCGTGATCATGGGTGGAATATGGGACAACGGGCCCCTGGGCACAGGATATGCAAAGGGACCCTATCACCTCTCCTACAAAGGAGCAAGACACACAGACTTGATGGTGGTTTGAGTTTTGAGTCTCTTCTCAGTCGTTGCGTGTTAATTTGACATTTGACATTTGTCGATAAAGGCCAGAGGGTCCCCTGACACTTTGGACCCCAAGGCCTGTGTCTGGTAAACCCCTTCAGTAATCCATCCATATTCATGATGTGAAGGACATAGTAAAGAATAATCTTAAAATGAACCCCTCGTTATATTCTAACAGTTCCTACATCAAAACAGTTTCACACAAAATTTGGATATTTTATATGAATTTTACAAATTTTAGGAATGTTGATTGTTGGCTGAATCAAAGACTGATGTACTGATTAAAACACTGAAGTAAATGCCAGAGCAGTACACAGTAAATTAGATGTTTAGCAAATCCTCTGTGTAACTGCATTGGAAACAGTTTTTTTCCTAATCTACATGTGTCCTTTCTAAATAGGTTAAAATTAGGTAATCGTCTTGGTAAATTGGTCGGAACAACAGCAGTTAAGACTCCTGTAGGGACTTTGTTGTATTGACCAAATAACTGTTAATTTAAGCAGCTCTTTAAGTACAATATTAAGCCATGGGATAAGCAGTGACTCACCAGGCTTCAGATCAAAGCATATATACATGCATACATAGGCAGATGCATACGTTTACACAAAGGAATACATGGGATTCCTTTGTGTATGTAATGTTCTTTTATTATCAAGAATACCAGTGCACATTATATAAAAGAATCTCCTCTCATACTTGGTTTAGATGCACAGGTGTGCAATAAGAGACGGTGTGTCTATTTACTAGGTAAAAGTCTGGACAAAAGTCCCAAGCCAGTTGTGGTGTATTAATGAAATGCTGTGCTAAGTGGTGGGATAAATCAAATAGCTCCTGTCTCTAGAGTGCCTTCTACCACCACCGCCCAGTTTGTCTCAAAGGAATGCTGAGCATAAACATCAAAGCAGAAATTACATTAATCTACCACTCTGATGTTGAACTTTGTTCCAGAAAGTTTCTTTCATATGAAAATACAGAAGGAGTTCCTGTGCCTCTCTGCATGCTAATCGCCCCATCCTCCAGTTTACATAGTCGGTGTCCTGCACTGGTGCAGTGACACCAAGGGGGGGAGGCGGGAGTGTAATGGACAAATGCATATGCCATACAGGGGGATCAGGTGCAGTAAAGTCATGGTTGCTGCACTCCCCTGAGGCTCGGAAGACAAAGGCTGAAGACCCGCCCCACAAATGTCAGAGAGAGCACCTGCTGCCATGAATAACTACGGAGATAACAGAGGCAGGACACATGCCCACCTGCTGGGGGGGCACGCACAGGCCACGGTGCTTCACAGAGGAGTGAAGACATTCAGGGAAACAGAGAACACATACACAGCATGGTGGTTAATTACCACAACATACTGCAACAAGCAGAGATCTGCTTTTATGGTTCTAAGTAACACTTTAGAGAAGTAAAGAAGGTCAGAATTCTTTGTAATTAGACCCAATTTTGAAGCGACACCACTGCAGTCAAATACAATACCACCACTGAACATGATTCTGGTAACAAGGTATTTTTCTCTAACTTGTCCTTCATGGGGTTACTGAAAGAACCCCTCTAATTGGAGGTTGTTAAATTCATTGTGTAGTTTATGGAACTCATTTAATATTGCCTGGGTCTGAACCTGCTGGGAGTACAGCTGTCTGAGATTTCTTTGAGGTAATCCAGCGATTTTGAAGCACCTGCTGACAATGAGAGAGCCTGTTTCTGATAGTCAAGTTACTGAGAAAGAAATGTAGAAAATAAAATTTAAATAACTCTGAGATAAGGAAGGAAAAGAATAGAAATCCAATTATAACTTTAGTTTGGTTCCACTAAAATGAAATTAATTCACAGTCTGCTATTACTAATTTCTCTAAGGAGAGTCAAATTCCCCACTGCTAAGAAGTGACATTGCCCTTAAAGCTAAGTGTTGTCATTTGAAAATGAACACAAAATGGAAAATGTATAAATGCCACATTAGACATGACCTTTACATTATAAGAACATGGTAAGTTTCAGTAACCGCTATGTCACAATATACCAAATTACGATAATGAGAATGCTGCCAAAATTAATGTCTATAATGTGCGCTATACAGGAGCTCCTTGGGCAGCATCATAAACTCATAAAGACAATAATAACAGTATTTTTCATGACTCAACACTAATTTTTCCTACCCTCCATCTGTCTAAGTTACTTGCTCATGAATTTCTTTGCCCTTTTGTTAATGTGGAGAAGGGGTTGCAGCATTGTGTTGGTGCACAGCAATGGCATACAGGAAATGTCCCACAAAGTGTTAGCTGTCTTGCCTCGGGAAGACTCCCAAAAGGTTGGTCCATTCCAGGCTGAACTAGTTGGTGGTCAGAATGTTTATTTTTCAGTCTCTGATGTCAGTACACTGTATGTTCCTCGACTGTAACATGGGCCAGCCTGGCTGTCACAGATGCAGACAGCACAGAGCGAAATGCTGCCTGAGCAACCCCTCCCAATTTAGACTGAATTTCATTTTGATGAAATCTGAATGGCTCATTTATTTTCATCGTGACAAACTCTATCTGTATGAAGTTTTTGTGATATATGTAATTAGCGAAAATGGCGAAGAAGTGGAAGAAAAGAGATGAAAAAGACATGGCAAAAAATGTTAGTGCAAGATGCAGCTAAATGTTCCATACTGACAGATCTTTTCTATAGTAAAAAGGACCAAGGTTTCTGTGGCCACAGTTAGCCAGGTCATTGTTGACTGTTGGACTTATGGGCCGTTATATATAGATCTTACCGCTAGTAAGACGGTAGGAGAGATAGGAAGCTGCACAACATTATGCAGCAACACGTCATGACACGCCTCTTTGAGGCGGTTCTACCAGTAGCGGTCTCGTACGAACTCAGAGGACCATGACTTACGAAAGACTATTATTTTTACTGTTTGATTTGAGTCTACATTTTAATTACTTGTACACATTACAATGTCTTATGGGAATGTGTTGTTGTGTGTGGAATGTCGTGTATGTGTTGTTTATCCGTTGGTGTTGGTGAAAGTAGCTAGCAGTGTTGCTAATAATAATAAGCTTGCTACATTCAAGGTGAAAGCAAACTGTCTGCCAACATTTGAGTAGCTACTGCAATAGCAACCACTGCTTTCTTGGATGCATCTCATTTAGGTTGTAAATGGTACAAACGCAAGTGGGGACGCATAAATTCTGACATTTTACGACATCATCTTGAGTCTCACCGCTCGTAGCAACATAAATGGATCACAGCATGATGCTTGCTGGTGATGTCAGGTCCTACCTCAGACCAGCAGGCCTGACATCTGGGCTTTAAGAAGGTAAAGGAATGTATACCTTGGAGGTTGGTTGTTTCTTTAATCTTGATGATAAGTTGCTTGGTTTTAACACACACGCACTCTTGTACTTCTATTTTTGTGAGGACTCTCATAGACACAATGCATTCCCTAGCCCCTTACCCTAACCTTAACCATCGCAACTAAATGCCTTACCCTAACCCTAATCTAAACCTAATTCTATCCTGAACCTAGTCTTAACCCTTAAACAGGCCTTTGAAAAAGTGAGGACTGGCCAAAATGTCCTCACTTTGCAAACATGTCCTCAATGTGTTGCTAAAATACATTTTCCGGTCCTCACTGTGTAACATGCACAAGCACACACACACACACACACTCGCACAGAGTGTTTTTATGGGTCTGCATTGTAGTTTTTGATGACATATTAAAAGCATTGTTAACTATTTGACCACTCTATTGACTGTCTGTGCAGGTTTTGCTACACTGGTTAGCAGTAATTGGCAGTACGCTGTAGCTTGGCTTGGCCGGCCTGGTCCTGTTTTGATTCAGTGACTTTATGGTGACTGGCTTGTACAAACTGAGGAGGCCGGTGTCAGCAAGACATCCAAAAGTGTCTTTAAGGTCTTCAGCATCATCAGATTCTCTTCATACCACAAAAACTGTATTAGTGTTAAAATTACTGCCAAAAAAATTTCTGCTCACACCCTTTGGGCGCCCTCATAAAAGGCCTCTCCATCTCAAAGTTCCGGGCTCAATTTCAGTCCCAGTACATCCCTGGCAATGACTATTAGGTGGCTCTCTCTAGAGATTTTTGAGGTGAAAATCAGATGGTCTCTGGTGTGTTCTTAGGTTCCTTGTCCAAATCTCTTTTGCAATCTGTCAGCATGACACTCTAGTGACACTCTGGTGTCATGCTGTCTCCCTTTGAATTAAAAAAATGCCAACAGCAGGGAAACCATAATTTCAAAGCCTAATTCCTCATTCATGCAACCTTAATTCATACAACCTCTGTTTGTGCACTGTTTAATTGTGACAAATGTAGCTTAAGTTAGCTAAAGCTAGGTAACATTTGCTGACAGTAGCCTCTAATCCTAATAACCCCCTTTGAGTTAGGTGGTTTTATTGACTATAAATCAACTTTTTTCTTTATATGAGACTGAATGTGCTTTTTTGTTTGTTCAAAATTAGCAGCTAGCTGTACATGCACCAGTGTTCTGCCACAGTAAATTACCTTTTTTAGTCTGTATCTTTTGTTGACTGGAAACCAGCAATGACCAAATGAGTGCAGTGAGACATTTTGGGTTAGGCTTTGTTTAATTCTCGCACTGCAGCAGAACTTGAAAGCATCTGAAAGTAAAACACCACTAATGGTATTCATTTTCTCTGTCTTTGGTATATTCCACCATGCAATGCTTTGGCTGCCAAGGCTGCGCTTGGAGCAAAAGTGATTTGCATGGAGAGAGGGAGGGCAGATGCTGATACATTTGGCAGCGGAGGTGATATTTTACACTGGTGCCACTAGAGTACTCCCACCACTGCTAATCTAAAACCTTGCAGAACACCCAGATTCACACCATTAATTATTTGTTTGCTGCAAAAATAGCAATATACCCTTCCCTGTAATCTCTTTTGACAGAATCACCATTGTAGGGGAAGATTATGTGTGACTTTCATTGCTTAAAGGGTGGGACCACTCTTGACAGGAAACCAGTGACATGAATAGCAATTTAGTAGAAACATGCATTTGGTACATGTGCACTGGTAAACACAAATTACTTAAACCATATATGCCTAAAAACTGTAACACTGCAAATGCTACTTTGGTTGCGGCAGAAGTTTGGTATAAAAGAAATATCCATGTTGACCTTGTCTCCGTTCCTGTAGCCAGATATAAAAATGACCTGTCACAAACTAAAAAGCAAAACCTCAACTACAGCTGCCTTCTTGGTAGGTTTTGGTCCAAAATTGACACCCCATTCACCTCAACAAACTGCCTCCACATATTTGTCTTCTTTCAGGGATCCAGAGAAATATAATTAGGTTGTGAAACATAGAGGAGAGAAAATCACATTACTGGTCAGAATAATGTTTTAAGTTGTAGAACAAAGAAGCAGGACCCAGCAAGAAATCCATAAATATACACAACAATACTGTTTGAGGTTCACAAGGAAAGAGTTAGAATTGCACAACTTTGTGTCTTGTTCAAGGCGCATTAGCTGGTCCAGACTACTGTAGACTTGCTGCATTATGTTTTGCTTGTACTTAAGGTTTAAGTACATTTACAAATGTCCTAAAAATATTTAACTTAGGCTACATATTGTTAGTAGGGGTAAAACAGCTCACAAAATCTATAGCTCGGTTTTTGGTATGACATGGTGGTGTCACAGTTTAGTATGTTTTTAATAGCGCAAATGCCAGAGAAAGTTCCTTGATTTTAACATTTATTAAAACTATCATAGGTAGGAACTTTTTCTACCATCTAACATCTCTTTATAAAATCTGAAATGTTATATTGTAGTTATAAACAAATACAAACAAAAGAAGCATTTTCTTGTTTTGTTTTTTTTAATTTTTAAATGTATTAAAACTATCATAATTTGGACCTTTTTTGTACAAAGCAGGAATTACAGTCTGGCTAAAACCAGTTTATGAATATTATATTGGGGATCCATTGTATTACACTCGTAATAGCCCTTTTTCCTCTTTGAATCAGTTGGGAATGGCTGCTTAAATGCTGCTGGGCTAACATTAGCTTGCAGCTTGTGTTGCTCCTTTTTGCGTCTATAGTTCTACCTATTGACACACCAGGGTGATGTTTGCATAAATGAGTTAACATGTTTGAAGTATACCCACTGATGTAACCTACTGTCATATAGGTGATGCAACATACAATTGTTTTTAGTTTTTAATCCACCGCTCTCTTGCCATCACCCTCATAATTCAAAGTGAAACCAAAGTGGCTCCCAGTGCCAGACCTGTAGGTTTTAAGAGGATCTCCTGTGTCTGGTCTGGTAATGGACTTACTAACGATCTTGCAATGAATTAGCTTAGCGTAGTGTGCCTCCCAGTGTGTCTCACTGGAGTAGAATGTTTTGGTTTGAGGGTGGGAGGAGCTGACAGCATGTTGCCTGTTGAGAACATTATGTTCCACACAATTAAAGATGTAAATTTTATTTTTTTAACTAGGCAGCACATATGATGAAACAGGCAACGGGGGAACTGAACAAGCCTCTTAGGTCAGAGGTGAAATGTCTTCAAGTGACTCAAGTAAGTCCAGCTGCCTACAATGTAGCACTTAAAGGACCAATCCCTGACAGGTGAGCGACGAGTGGACGGATCATCACAGACAGACAAATGGTTCGTGTGTGTACTTATCTCAGCTGTGGGAAGAAGATGAAATAGTCCGGCAATATCACATGCCTCGTCTTCACATCACGTTACGTCGTGCTCGTCATTCGACTTGTATTCACTTTCCAAGATGGCGGCGACAGGCAGTTTGGTCTAGGTCGGTAATACAGTTTACAGTAATACAATCTTTTTAAATAAACTCTCTGATAACCTCAGAAGTTCTCGATGCTTTTGGTTTGATGTTAGGGCCTGTCCAGTCGACCACCGAAGTGTGGTGCAGTTCTGTGCATTGTGTCCTTAGAGTTAGCCGTTTTAGCCATTTGGCTAGTATGCGCTGAAGCTGTCTACCTAGCGCTACATCCGATTCGCATGATTTTGCTTCCCAATGCACGTTTCAACTATGGATCATCCAGGAATACACCCCAGATCAATTTTACCCCAGATTGGTCCTTTAAGAATGTGCTCTTTGCCCCTTTTCTAAATGTATTAGGATAAGTTGGCTGCACAGTGGTGCAAGCATTGTCGCCTCGCAGCATAAGTTCTTGGTTCTTGGCACAAACCTCTGGGTGGGGGAGTCCTTCTATGCAGAGTTTGCATGTCCTCCCCATGTCAGCATGGGATTTCTTGAGGTACTCCGGCTTCCTCCCACAGTCTAAAGACATACAGTTTGCCCCGTAATAGTCTGACGACCTGTCCAGGGTGTACCTTGTCTCTCACCTAATGTCAGCTGGGATAGGCTCCAGCCCCCCCACAACCCCCAGCAGGATAAGGGGTTATGGAAAATGAATGAATGAATTAGGATAAGTTCAATAATCATTTGGATTGTAATGTGTACCAAACCAAAAGCATCACACTGAACAGTTCAATATAAATACTTGTATTGTTACACCCCTAACCTAGTGTACTGTACAGATTTCAAAGGATGTTCTGGTTGTCTGCAGTATTTTATGATATTATATCACAGGTTTTGTACAGAAAATAATGCACTTTGTTGGACAGCCCTTGGGCCACATCACTGACGACTGAACATCTGAACATCTGATGCATCCCCCCTATAACACCAAACCTACATCAGGCTATTAAACTGAGGTCAGTGACACTAGACTAATTAGTTAAAAACTGGAAGTGAAAACAAGCACAGATCAGAAAAACTCTAGCCTGTCTAACTACCTCTGTCTGCCCTATTGAAACAGCAGTCAGTTCTCCAGCTGGCTTTGGCACAGCAAGGTTTTGTTTGTTTTCATATCTGGATTGATGGTTGTACAATGCTCATTTGAGGAAGAAGCTTTTACCCAACGCTACAGCCTCGAGTGTGAGTCATGACTTTGACTGACAAGATGTACAGGAAATAGGCACCATCACCAGGCAAACAAATATGCAGCTTACCTGTTATTGCACAATAAAACAATCACTGCTGTATGCACAGCAGGTGGGAGGCTGATTATGCAAATAAAAATTCAAAATAGTCTCATTTTTGAATGAAATTGCAGAAACATATTTATGAGGCTCACTGCTGTGTTATCTGTTATCTATCACCGCAGCGATCCACAACCTTATGCACTTGACTCAGTGAAAAAGACTGCATGGGTGGTTGGCACTTCATATTGAGTACAAACTTTGCAAATGCAGCCTGATGGTGAAGACAGATAGGGGTGCAGAGGGCAAGAGGGGCACCATAAATCAACATCTATCTGAGCTGCCACATTTAGTTTGGAGTGATGTCTCCTCAGCATCCCAAAGGCACTGGATGCAGACCTCATAGCGCTTCTCTTGCTCCATGACAGTGGGCATGATTGCATGTTTCACAACAACATTGTTCAGAGAAAACATTCTTTCATTTCTCTCTGTCAAGATGCTCTCTCTTTCTTTTTTTTTTGGGGGGGGGGGGGCACTGCCTTAAACTGACTTATACTGACTTGCTGACCTCAATAGCAGCCAGAGGTGGGTGTAAGTCAAACATGTACAAGTCACAAGCAAGTCTTAAGTCATAACATTTAAGTCTCAAGCAAACCCAAAGTTAGTGTGGTGAGAACGAAGCAAGTAAAGTTGAGTCTCTGCTGTAAATCAAGGGCAGTGCTCGGGTCAAGCAAGTCACAAGTCGAAGCATACACAACTCTCACTCATGATCCAATAAAGTAATACATTAGCTAAAAAGACACATTCTGCTTACCTTTATTTTGTAGTGATGGATGAAGTCAGATGTTGGTGCAGACCTTGCATACTGCTGTTCTCTTTTTACTTAATACCTTCATTGATGACATAATTGTGGAGCCCAGCTTTAATTATTTTTTGAGTAGCCCCCTCCAGGTAGCTGCATCATGCTTTGGCCTCTTCTGGTCTGCCGCATCCTAGTAGGTTGACAGGTGTGCATGCATTACAGTAGAGATCACCCATTCATGTTTAAAAAACAAAATATAACTTATCAGTATCTAGAAAACTATTTCATATAAAACAGTCAAGTCTTTCTAAGTCATATGTCTTAAGTCTAAGTCAAGTCTCAAGTCACAGTTAAACAAGTCAAGTCTTTTATCAATGTTAGTCTAAAAACCTCAAATGTGCGTCTTTAGTCTGACTTGAGTCAAATCATGTGACTTGAGTCCCCTATCTCTAATAGTAGCAGTACAAAGTATGTCAACAATTTTAGATTGGCCCACACTTTGGATTTCCTGCTCAACATGTTATTAACTAGCCTCTGTAATAACTGCAGGTACCAGCCCCGTAAATTAACCTGACTCCTGTCTGACTGCTGAGTGTGGCCTCTTCCTGTGTCTGTCCTTTCAAATTAAATTCCCACACTGTCCACTCATATAGGTTTTGATTTATTTTGACAAAGCGCAAAGTTTCACACTTTATTTTTACTTTTTTGTGACTTAGCGACCAATCAGATTTTGCCTACTAATGACCTTCTGGTCAACTAACATTTGCTTGACCATCAGGGGGCAGCCCGAAAAGAAATGGCACACAGTTTCCTGTTGGATCATAAACTTAATCTTACAGTTTTTGAGAAACCTCTCACAATTTCACCTTTTTTTTCCTTTCTCTTTTTTTGCCAAGTCTTTGTTTTGTGTTTGATTTGCACCAATTTTGGTACATAACCAGAGGCCGGAGCAATCTCATGGCAATTGGTTTGTCTTCCTGCCCTGAGTGAATAACCTTTGTAACAGATGTGGTCCAACAACTAAACCACAGCTGACTGACTATTTTCAAAACAGCACAACCAGCTGTGTTTGTTAAGGAGAGACTATTCAGTGCACCTGTGATAGCATCCTCAAAACAACCCTTTTATCCTTTGTGGTGGTGCTGCAAATTTGCCACAAATATGAACAATGAAGGTCATTTTAAAACCAAAGATTGTCTTCACAGCTGCTGCCTATTTCCTTAACACAACACAGTAGGCCTGCACATTATTAAAAATATGCACAGTATTTGGGCCATGACCTCAACAATGAATCAGAGGTGAGTCTCATCATTCCATTTCAGTGTTTTATTTCACATTTGAGAGAAGATTTATTCATTTTTTAATTTGACATCACCACCTGGCATGTTGTACACTTATTACTCGTTCCCACATTGAAGACTTGGAACATGAATTTTAAATTATTAAAAGCTTGTGTGAAAATAAATGTACATGATATTGTAACTCTCTTGGTGACACAGAACGGTGTCTGCACTGCTTCAAGCTATATACAGTGTGTCTTAATCCCAGCTGTGAATTATGGTCTGTGGTACAGGATCCTGGGGAATGATTGACACTGTGGAACCATGGCTACTGTGATTTACAGAGCTTGGTGTGTGCCAACTCATCCTTAATTTGAATTACAAATGTGTGTGTGTGTGTGTGTGTGTGTGTGTGTGTGTGTGTGTGTGTGTGTGTGTGTGTCAGAGAGAGAGAGAGACAGACAGACAGACAGTGACAGAGAAATTACTATGCTGCTACGACAGTTCCCCTTTCTGGTTTTCCATCATACTATATGTAAGATTTTATTTATACATTTCTCTTACACTAGAGTACAGCTCCCTGATTTATTTAACATAGCTTGATCACTTTAAATATTTTATTTGGCCTTAAAGGGAGAAGTTTTTCGAAGTAAAGTTGGAGGTAAAGTAATCAATATGTTGACTGAAGCTCCAAAAAAAAAAACCCCTCTGCATTGCTGCTTCTCAACAGCCCATTAACTAAACCCCCAACCACCGTTTTACAATACACTTGGGTTAAACTTTCATTTTGAGTCGAAGCAGACTACCATCAATATTCAAAAAGAACTCCTAATGCATAGACCTGTTTTGCAAATTCAAATTATGCTAAATTTATCAAACACATTGACATTTTTGCTTATTTGGCACTAAACTTTTGATGTCGTGGTTCTTTTTAATACATTTTCCCTCAAATTAGAGTTTGTCAGAATGATGACTGATTAAATTACAGTACTTTTTTTGCATCTGAATTGCAATAACCAGGGTAAAAGGTCTGTCAGTTCTCCGTGCCAACCTCATTTGGGACTTGAGCAAGCATTTGGGGTTGGAAAGCAATTTAAAGCGATAGAGTGCAGTCGGTGAATGCGCCCAAGCTCTTTGTCATGAGGAATTAGCAGCAGCTTGTTTAATGTCT
Organism: Cephalopholis sonnerati; assembly: GCA_019142605.1. Lineage (NCBI taxonomy): Eukaryota > Metazoa > Chordata > Actinopteri > Perciformes > Serranidae > Cephalopholis > Cephalopholis sonnerati. Next base: position 35,777,220 of record JAGQAX010000005.1, on the reverse strand, counting down.
TTAGGATTATGATGATGTGAATGGTAATTACGATCATGGTAATGATGATTAAAATGTGGATGCCTCCAAGGTAAAACAAAATGAGAGAGAAAAATAGGCTGTAAATGAATTGGTTTTTAAATGATCAACTGCTGACTATTGGAATACTAGCTATGCTGAAGAGTGATTAGCTTTGTTTGATCAACAGAAGGAGGGTTGCGTCCCGTCTCTACTCTCCTCAGTTGTCAGGGAAGGTGTCATCTTCCTGTCTCTGCTATAACGCTTGTTTCCATGTTTATTTAAGAGAACAAATGGCCGTGTCATGCATTCTTAGTGTAGTATTGGGTTCACATATTCAGCTGGTGACCTAAACAGCATGTTGACAGTCATTGAGGTTGACTAGCGCCGGGCTGTCTGTACCCAGCGCTATGTTGTGTTATGTACGGGTTCGACTCATGAAACATTCATTTCAATTATACTTCAACACCGGGAAGACCAACCATGAAGCACAGGCTGGTTGGAATCTTTGACTTGAATCTCATATTTTTAAGCTGTGCAGATGTTTACTTCTTGGCTTTTTCCTAGAATCAAAATATTCACAGACAGGGAGTGTTAGATATTCACAAACAAGCAAGGAGAATGATGTGATTGTTTTTTAAGCTCTTTCACCAGGCAGCTCTTTTGCTGGGCCCATTTTGACAGTTAGGGGCACACTGATGTTGCATGTGCTCGAGTAATTTAAAAGAATTTGCAGCAGATGTAGCTTCTGAATTAAACATACAAAATGGTCTTGCTCACTATTAAAATCCAATTGCAGTTTAGTTGTTTTTCCTTTTATAAAGCGTCTTGAGAATCTAGAGGGCACAGCAATCTAGGGAGGCACACATGGCAGTTAATAACATGCATCAACTGATAAGTTGTGTCACGTGTTGAGGGATACACCGTTGTCCTATATACCAATGTCAACACAGCGATTTGATCACAATTGCTCTGACTGAACTGTGTTTCTATAGTGTGTGTGTGTCTGTGTACAACAGTTTCAACTGGCGTGCAATGCTACGTGACGTGGTTAATGTGCTGTACAGTAGAACCCAAGCTAGGCGATATCGTGAACTTGAGCTCAGTCATGCCACAAGTGTCGAACTGATGTTATTTACCCTCAATTTTAAACACTTAAACATCAACACATTTTCAGATGGATTTACTTTTAGCTCACGACTGGGCTGCAAACAAAAGCGCTCACCATGACACACAGCTGCTGGACAGCCATCAGAGGAGACATACTGGTTCTAACAGACAAAAATTAATGGGACACAGACGCCACACGCCATGTAGGTGGGGCGGAGCGGGGTGTTTTTTTACCTCCCACACAAACTCCATCTTTGTAGCATTAGCTTGCTGCCAGCTTCTGTGTGCATAATGAATTTTGCCAAGTGCTAATGTAGTTGGTTATGCAGCGTTTGGAAGCATAGGCTATGTTAACAGGTGCTGAATTAATCAACTAGATACTTTAAAGAACAGGATGTATTGATTTGATTGATTTACTTAATATGAAATGTTAATACACCCACAAGGTTGCTCTGCTGCTACACATTGCCTCTGGTGCAATGATGTATTTATTGAAATTATTCTTAAACAGATTGTTGTCGTCTTTTACACAGTTTTATACAGTTTTTTACTTGTTGGAGGTCAGCTGGGAATAGACCAGAAAAGTGTAGAAGCTTATCTTGACTCATTTTCAGTGTGTAATTGAGTGAATAAGTGGGATGTTTTTGAGAATAATTATATTTCTTAGTCAGGAAGGCAGTGTAACATAGGTCTCTCTTCTCCTTCATATCCCTTAGCCTAACAGCTAGCTGATTACCGACAACATTTCTGGGGCCCAGCAGCATGTAGTGCACAATGCGTTTCATCCTGGTCGCTGACAATCCCTCTCATGTGATGTAAGTACTGTATGTATTACAGGCATTGTTTGACTTGTATAGGATATACTCCTGGCTTTTTTACAGTTTATTTGAGCATCTCAGCCGGTGTGTCTCTCCTGTCCAGAGGTTCCCCACATAAAAAGGAAGAGATTTGTTTGCCAGTTGGTTGTCACAGGTGGGAATGCTTTAGTCAATCTTGAACGCTGTCAGCAGAATATTACACACACATCAGGAACACCACACCCAACATGGCAGCGCTGTTAGCGGGGGATTTCAAAGGTTTAGCAAGAGCACCATTCAGCCTGTGTGGAGAAGGTTCAGGCGGCACAACGGAACATGCAATAATTTGGGAAATTGCAGGAAGCAGCAGAAACACTGGTGAGGAGTTCGCCGCAACTGGACAGAAGGACATTAACCCACCACTTAAGGTATTTATGTGTGAGCCAGCAACATTTCTAGACACCATTCAGTCGAGGCTACCAGGGACTTTCACAAGGTTAAGTTCTAAACAGATGGTTGAGTTTGTATTTGTGGGCTATAGTTCTGTTCTGTACATACTGTGGTCTTGTTATACATGTTTTCTTCTTTATATACTGTGCGATTGTTGTTTAATTCAGTTATATAACTAATCGCCAGACCAAAAAGGAGCAGACTGAAGGGGACAAACAGATTTGTGAATGTGGAATTAAACTGCAACTTCACATTTTATCATCATTTTCCCATTTTGTTCCTAACTACAGTAGAAAACAAAGGAATACACTCAGCACAGATTTAGACATCACAGACGCACCAGTAACATTAAATTACAAAGAAACAACTTGTTAACTGTTCATTGCATGCATATCTGAAATCGAGCACATTTTGCTATTACTCAATCGGTGGACTGAAATTTAAATCACCATCTCATTGCCAAAATCCCACAATCTTGGCTCCTATTTCTAAGTGACAACTTCTCATCACTTGTCTCTTCAAGATGATGGCACAGTGTAATTGTGGCAATTAAAGCGTCTGCCAGTTTATTCATATACACATCTGTTGGTGTGCCACAATGTGTCTGTTTAGCACCATGGCCTACAGCCTCCCTTCTCTCCCTTCCCTCTCTGTCACTCCTTCCATCCATCTCTAACACTCTCTGTCTTGGTTTCCTGAGGCATTGAACTCACCACAACACAGGCTTGTCTTCCTTACAGCTGGTGCATTGAATTCCTCCCAGTCTGGACATCATGGGGATGATGCATTTATTGTCTGTAAGGGACAAAAAGACATTCTGTGTTCCAGTAAAACTGAAGCAATTATTGCATCGTATTGTTTTCCCTTTTTAACATTTAAACACATAGCTATGCAAACCAGATGTCTCTGCATTGCTTTGTTTTGCCGCCATTTTCTTTTTATGATGTCTTTTTTTTTTTTAAACCGAAATCATAGTTGCACAAGTGTCATTTTTCCATGATGATAAATACACATAAAACTACACAAGTAATACAGGTTTTGCATTATTTTTTTTCATTACTAAGGGCTGTTATTTTTGGCAATCTCTTTTCATGTGCCAGCTGACATGAAATGCCACAGTTCCTCTCGCTTGGCATTATGTTAAATCGCCAAAACAAACATTGATGTTGTCTGGCCCAGGAGGAAGTGCAAGCAGATGTGAGGAAACTGTGTGCCAGTAGGATCACGCGGGTGTGACAGTAAGGTGTATCAACAAGATGGCAGCAGGCAATGGACCAAGAGATCTCTTGAGTGGAGCTCTAGCGGGCAAACAAAGGCATCAAAGTGCTGCAACAGTCAGGCTCTGATTTTGAATGTGATGCTGCAACATCTTTCAGCATCTTTTTAATACATAGACTTTGAAAAAAAACATTTAGTGATTGTGAGAATCTAATGGTGCTTAACTATAGTGATTGTGTGATTGGCTGTGAGCACTGTCAAAATGCACCTGAACTTCCAATGCATTGTCATCCCAACTCTGCAAATACCACCACTTTGTCAGTGGACCTAAATGTAAAAATATATCGCACTAGGTACCCTCCTGTGTCAGCTCTGGAGTAACTGGGATGGCGTGTCGATTGATGCTTGTTACATGCGTTGTGTTGTTTCAAAGTACACTTCCGTTTTCACCTTTCATTTTGTTGACAAAAACTATGACCAAAATTTTTCATCAACCACCTTTTTTCCATGATGAAAAGTTTCATTAACAAGAAGACATGACAAAAATGTTCATGGTTGACTATCAGACATTGATAAAAGGACAGTGTACGTGCCTGTAATTATCTTCAAATGCTGCATGAGCTACAGGCTGGCAAATTCCAGTAAATACACTGCACCGGGATGTTTTGCTAGCCGGCAAAAACACTCATGCCGGAGCAGCTTCAGCCATTGGTGTGAATTGTGAGCTGAAATTCAGCAGTAAATAATCACATGTGTGGGTCTGACTGTGGATGGTGGAGCTGCTGAATGGATCTGTGGAGTGCATTAGTTGCAGCGGTGGCTGTTAGCAGTTCAGGCTGTTAGCTGCTAAATGGCAGCAGAGCAAGCAGCCACCGCCACCAGACGTCACAGCTGATCCCTGTGGGACTCCACTCAGTACGGACTTGTGAAGGTTTATGGTTTAATAATAAACTTACAACATCTGTAAAACAACTCATTTTTATGTCCTAAAGTTTAGGCAACAAAAGCATGTGGTTAGGTTTAGAAAAAAAACATCATGACTTGGCTTAAAGTAAGTGTGGTTGTTACTGATGTCAAGTCACGTGACTTCATGTGACATAAATCACTACTGTAGCATGCTGCCAACACTAGCACGCTACTTTGCCATGAAAATAACTCATCTGACATTTGGTTTCCCACAGGAAACAATCAGCAGGCTCGCAGGTGAAAGTCCGCAGTTTGTTTGACCCATCCACCTCTACTCCTACTCACCCTCTAGGAGACTTCTCACACTTTATACAGTAGTTGCCGACGGTGTTACAAACTGCCACCGGCCAGCGTGTATCATACCGCTGCAAAAGGTACCTCTGTCCATCTGTATCACCCAGATCCCTGACAAAGTGGCAGTATTATCAATATTGTACCTGAACACATCCTATGACAACACAGGTGGAGCACTGAAGTTGCTGCTAGTGTGCTGCTCACACTACATATCCTGTGTAGACTTGGTGCAAGCCTTGCATTTTTTGGAGTGGAACCAAAACAACAGACTTACAGTAATAGCATTTTGCAAAACTTACACCCAGTCTTGTATCCTTTAAACTAATTATCTACAGCATACTTTTGACCTTTTAAATGTTGCAGCAGTTTAATGGTGAGATGAGGACGACTGTGTTGTGTGTGAGTGCTGTTCTGTTTCCAACTTTTTCACTATGGACCCTAATTATTTCCATACACTGAGTTGCAAATCTTTATAAATGCAGCTAATTACATGCCAAGCTCTGTGTACAATCCAACCTGCAATTATGAGGTGTTATCTGTGTCCTGAAAAATGTCTCACCTTATGAACCAGCTGTTCAAGGCTCATTCCCAGGCTCAAAGCAGAAATCAAGCCCAGCTAATGTGAAGGGGATAGAAGCCTGTAATTGTGAGCCACGTTCCAGCTGGCATCTTGCCCTGGAAGAAGACACATCCCCCGCCCCTGTTTGGGTCCTTAACCAGATCTGCCTGTTTCCCCTCTGCACATAGCTAAACGTTTAACCTCTTCAATGACTTTTCTGTCGAAAAAAAAAAGAAAAAAAATCTGGGCATTGCTAGCACTGCAGTGGCGCCACTCCAGGCAGGATCAGTGGCTGTCGCTCATGCTCACAGATCAGTAAGAAGCAAGGCCTGCCACTCTGTGATGGCACAAGAGCTCTAGGGGACGGAGGGCACATTGACACAGGGGCAGTTTTAAGTTTCTTTCTTTTTTTTTCATATCACAAACCAGCAAATCAAATCAAGTTTTCTGCTCTCTGCATATGTCCTTGCGAAGACCTAGAATAGAACACTTTCTCACCAGTGTGATCTTCCAAATAAACATTCTCAAAATGAATTTTTATGCTAAAATGGCACCTCGGTGCGAATACAATTCAGGGCTCTGTTTCAGCCATATACTGGATTTGAGGTTTTGAGGTTTAATGTGTGTGTGTGTGTGTGTGTGTGTGTTTTTGTGTGTGAGAGTGAGAGCTACTGTAGTTTTCAGCACTGAATTGATGCCAGTGTATTGTGCTACATTTCCAAAACCAACATCTCTGCCAATTTGTCATGTATTGTTTTGGGATATCTTCAAAATGCGCTTTTATTTGTAGTGCATCGGTTTGATATATGTACAGAATGTATGGAAGTATAGACCAGTGGTTTGATATATGTGTACTTGGCCAATGTGAAACAGAATGGGGTCATCCCTGTCATGAGTAATGCACTGTATCTCAGATACGTCTGTTCTGTATTTTATACTTGAATTTATCTTTTGTTTAGTCTGTCTCCATACTCAAGTGAGCTGGCATGATAAGATGGCATTGGCTGCAACCCAGCTTTCTCCAATTTAGGAACAACAGTGCCTCCTAGGGTAACAAATGGCAGTGCATAATCTGTGCCTTCCTCTCCGTGCCCCCTCCCTCTTCATCTCCATTCCTTTTGTTTCTCTTATTTTTGGACGGAGCCTTCTGGCTTACTGGGAGAGACATGATGCAGCTCAGGTTTTGCAAATGTGTAGGGTTTCATACAAGTGTTGCAGTGCAAAAGTTGCACTAAGTAAAGAGAGCGTGAGGAATGCTGTTACAGTGTTGGAACGTAAAGAAAACAAGATCAGCACTGAAAGAAGCTTTAAGTAAGAATGGAGTATTATGAGACAGAAAGAGAAAACAGTCATCCAAGGAAGAATTTCTTTTCTTTTTCCTCTTTCTTTTTTTTTTTTTACTTTGCAGAGTTTGTCTGGCAACGCGACACACAAATGAAAGCCAGCATGTCAATCATCCTTGGACAATGAAAGTGTTTGATAGTGAGGCAGTGCAAGCAATTTAGCGACCAAGCTATTACAATAATGTCTCGATGTATTCTGTATGCTTTCTGCCTCTCAGAGGGAAGCAACTTTTTCCACTTTGCTAATCTACTCTAACAAGTTTGCTCTTTTAATGCAACAGTAACAGCATTGATTTTAAAAAAATAAAATAAATATATATATATATATATAGGTTGTTGTAAAAAGGCTATATGACAAGTTTTGAAAAAGCCTCCCTGCTTGAGTTAGTAGCAGGTTGTTTTCACCCCTCCTGCCATCTTGTTTACTGTAAATATCCTGCTCACATAATTGCCGTGGTTCTTCATAAGAAGGTCCTTGTAAGAGCAGCAAACGTCAAGTGGATTCTTGATCTGAGTGCCACATAGGGTGCTTTGAGTGGGTTGTTTTTGGATCTCGAAACTCAAACTCTGAACACCCTCTCCCTCCCCCACCGTCAAATCTTGCAGGTCTGTCTCTTGCCCAGAGAGCATTTTTATGGGGCTTAGCAGTACCTCAAAAGTCCTCCTTTCATTTTCTGACAATATCCCCAGTTGGTGTTAGCTTTTCCACAATCTTACTGAGAGCAGCCTGGTTGTTGGCTGGTCTCACCTCCAGAATTGCTGAAAGGTTTCCAGAATATCTTAGGCTGACTGAGCCATCTTTTCCATCGCCTTTCCACACTCCTCCCTCAGCAGGGGGCTTTTTGCTTCAAACCTGCAGAGAAGACAGCTTCTCTCGCCCAATGTCAACAAGCAGCCTCTTGGGTTGTCTCCTTGGCAAGCACTGACTTGGGTCACAGCGTGTCCATATGACCCTTTTTCTTGTCATATGCGTCTTGTTCTCTGGACCGTCTCAAATTTCTGATCTTGGCTTGTTTTCTTGTTGTACTGTAGCAGTTTGTATCAACATGTTTTATAATATATAACAGAGACTGATGACTTGTAGTTCAAAAGCAGCGGTTCTTCAAATTTCAGAGTTGTGTGTGGAGCCTGTAATGGCTTTATAAAACAGCTCAAATATACTGGGGAAAAAACAAGATATTTTTATCTAGATGATTTTATCTATTTCAAAAAGGGGCAGAACCAAAATGCCAAATGTGACTCTATCAACCACCATTGATATATGGACGAGGATGTGGACTCTGTAGCGTTTTCGCAGCATAAAATAAAACACAGATACATTTATTGAAGTGTGTTATTTTCATGAAAGGTCTAATTATAATATCCTATAACAGCCCCAATTATTTAACCTTTGTTAAGAAAGAACAAAGCTAAAAAGCGTCACATGAACAAAGGCCTAATAGAGAATCTTAAATCTCCTGCCACAGTCTCATGACAGACACGCCTTTCATGTCTTCTACTGTACATATCTAGTTGCATCAAAGCATGTATGTCAACTTGAAAGATGTTATTGATCAAATCCATGACCAAGCCCAAAACTGCCAAGCATCTAATCTCGGTGATCTAAAATTCCCTATACCGGTTCTATCACACGAGACAATGCACGCAGAGCTTAAATCACAAAAGGAAATGTCAACATGGCATAAAGTGCTATGCACACTGACTGTGAGGGGGGGAAAAAAAGACTCTTAGTCAAGTGTGCAAAATGTTCAATGCTCTGAAATAAATGTCTGTTTTGTAAAGGGGAGCCTCACTTAGAGGCATGTAGAAAGATGAGAAGCAAACTACTCAAGGAGAAAATAGAACTTTTGCAAAGCAAGGGCTTGAGTCTCTGATGTTTAAAGCGTAGCTGTACGAGTAAAGGCTGCAAGAGGAAGCTGTGCTGACAGGTGTGTTCCCTGATGTATCCGACTGTTTTGCACATGACAAAATGAGATGATGCAGGTGATCAGACGGGCAATGATTACGGTCAGAAGCAATCAGTCACCGGCGCTTTGTTCTGTGCGTAAAGTGAAACTTGTGGACTTGCCTTGATGAACATTATGCATGTAAGAAGATGAAAGCATTGGGGTATGGATTTCTTCACTATGCAAACACTGAGTGCATTATTTTCTGTATAAAAACACTTAACAATAAACAAAAGCCAGACAATGAAAGGGGCGCTAAATCCCTAAACCTTTTCCCGTGCTTCACTTTAAACCAGTGTTGTATAGGCTTCCAAAAAAATATATATATGAAATGGGTGCAGTACAATAACTATCTCAGTGCACAATGAGTTAGCGCTAAAGCATTTCACTATGAAAAGAAAATGCTTCAGTTACTGTAGGACATGTTAATGAGGTGATAATACACAATTTGTAAATGTAGGTGAAGATTCTCAGTCATCCAGGTCATAGTAGTCTTCAGTGCTATATCGTGGGCAACTGGACTTGCTTATCATTAAAGTCACATGACAGTCACATGCGAGTCAAGACTCAGCTGTCCAGGTTACAGCCATCTACCTCAAATTGGAATGACCATCATTAAACAGAGCACTTATCACCCACCCAATACGGTCTTGGGATCCCTCCCCAGACGACTTAACATGCATTCACACCTGGACCCGTTAAACCCTAACAACACACATGATGGCCAGGTGGGTCAAAGACTGGCATGTGACCTTAACGACTCTGACTCCGATCTGAAGCCAGCTTTGATTCGGCCATCTTGTAGTTTTATGTTGTCAGACATTTTGTTTTGTAGGCCAAACGGCCCCTCGTTTACCACACCCGCCTTTGTTTCTCTCTCGCACGCACACACACAGACACACACCTACACACACACACATGCTTGTAAATAATTAGTCAGGATTTGTGTCTTTTGGTTTTGCTTTGCTTTATGAATAAATATAATTTTGGAATCGTACCTGTTGTCTGTTGTATTGCACAAGAGTGAATGAATGGTCAACCTCTGCTGCGTCAAGAACTCCGAAATCCTTCAGGCTTTATTATTAATTTTGGTTATGGTTATTAAGTCAATTATTAATCAAAATCCCAAATTAATAGTTTAGTGAACTTTATGAGACTGATATCATTAACTGGCTATCATTTTCCCCTTCTTGGGAATGTTGCCCCATGAGGTGATTTGATGTAAATTAAGTCACGTTATTTAACATAATTAATAATTATTATTAATAATTATTAATTATTTCTGATAGCCAATTTGATTTTAAGGTTGGAGATCTGTTACAAGGTCAGGCTCTTGATGAGGCCTACAAGTGTAGATTCCCTACATTTATGGTGCCTCCATGTGACACCAAGTATTGTTCCCAACATTAGTAAACTGTAACTATGAAATGAGAGGATGTTTTGCTGCCTCTTGCAGCAGCTGGAGTCTAAGAAAAAATTAATTAATTCACTGGGCCGACTGCCGGCGACTTTTAACGTAGAACGCTAATACGGTGCAGACTTTCATTTGTGTCACAGGTAATGAGGAAATACAGTGAGTGCCGGACGGAGCAGTGAGAGACAACAACGCTACTCACATTTAAGAGTACTTTTTGTGGTGCAAACGCTGGGATCTAGGTACCATGTGTGAAAGGTTACTTTTGGTTCCAAAGGTACGATACGGAAAGTGTTTGGTAGAAACGGGGCTTTAGAACTGAAGAAGCCTTTTGGATAAGAGGTGAAACATCTTCAAGAAACTCAAGCAAGTCCAGTTGCCGATACTAAAGCACTTAAGACATAAATGTATTTTCTTTGAACAGAAACAAGGGATGTACACCAGAGAATGATAAAAGACAAATTACACAGCACATACTGCAGTGGTTGAGAGCATTAACACATTGATTATTAACTATAAGAATAGATGTTCAGACAAGTCTAGAATCCTTAGCGCCTGTAATAAAGTGATGTGTCCATTTTGTCTTCCTGGCTGTAGTGGAAAAAACACATGGCCCTTGAATCTTTTTTTTTTTTTTTCAACCTGAATTACAGAACTGTATCAGTACGTTAGATTGTACCACGTCATGAGTTGTTGTTTTTTGTTCCTTCCAAGATACACCCTTATCAATCCTCTGCAAATGCCAAGAACACATGGAGAACACTGTAAAAAAAAATGTGTCGGCTAGCCTATCACCAGGAGAAAAAAATAAAAAAAGCTCGTCTGGCGAACACGCAGGCAGCCACCAGTGTTGCTGTTGTGGGGGCGATAAGGATGGAGGGGAATGGACAGAGTGTTTGAACTTCAGATAGCTATAGTGATGACTTAATTCTCTTTTCTGTCTCAGTCCTGCACTCGCTGACCTTTCTTTCTAATCCCTTTTCCCAACCACGGTATTTGTCAAAGGCCTGGGTGGTGTGACCCGCTTCCCAGGGTGATAAAATCAGATTCATTCCGTTCACGGCCACTCTGGCTGCCTGTATCCTGATGCATGCCCCCACAAGCAATGTTCAATAAAGTTTATGTATAGTAGTAAAGAAGCATCAACTATTTTATGTGTGTTTTCAGGTCTGACTTAATTTTATCTGGTCCATTTGTCTGCATGTTGTTTGAGTGTTTTGGGGTTTTTTTCCCTTGTCACGGTCATGCTGTGTTCGTCATGCAGTATTGTATTAAAAATTAAAATGAGCTCTACATAGAAATGTGCACAAGATGCGTGTGTTTTTGTATGTAATGTGCACTGAAGTGTTTCTGGCCCCAGTGTCCCCTGGGTGCCTGCCCTCCACTGTCTCTCCCATAAACACATGAGGGCAGATGGAAGGAGGTGTATGTGTGCGGGGGGTGGGAAATGTACGCTGCATTATTTATCGGTTCTCATCCATGTCAATGCTTTGTGCTCATTTCCCTGTGACATTTCAGAGGTTGAGGAAAAAAGCAACAAAACAATGTAATGGAGAGAAAGACCTTCAGCACAGCACAATAGAGCTGAAAGAAGCGTGACGGATGAAGCAAATGCCTCGATTACCTCTCACAATTCCCTCTCTTGCTACCTATCTGTGCAGCCTGGTGTGTGGATCACATGTACAAGAGACTGGGAACACAACAGCTTACCGGGGCTGCTATATTACATGAGCTCCTCATAATTATATGGGAGATATATTATGTTGGAGCCGCTCTGATCCTCCTCATCCTGTCTTCACAGGCCTCTCTTTCATCTGTCAAGTCTAATGAACAGATGTTGCTCAGCTGTTGGAGTCAACATGATGGACTGAGTCGCTGGCAGGCACATCCTTCTGCTGAGAGAAAGTGAGAGGGGTCATCTGGACAGTGAACAGCGTGCCAGGGCGCCTTGACTCTTCCGTGTTTCTCACCTTCTTTCTTCCTCATCACTGCCCTCATCTCTGACATTCAGGAGTCTTTCCACCTGGAGCCCCGCCCCCACCACTCTACCACCCACCGTCCTGTCCATCTGACCCCTTGTCAGCCATTCTGTTCGACTGATCACTTACCTGTAATGTGCCCTTGTCCGCAACTGGAGAAGCCGGCCGGTGAAAAGGTCGAAATATTTATAATAAGGTCAACTAGGCCTCTGAGAGGCGAGTAAGGGAGGAAGGAGAGAAACAGCGGTAGGAGAAATGTGAAAGATTGAAGGTTATATGAAAAGTCATTCAATATTTTTGATACAGAGAAATCACACACTGTAAATGTTGTTATCTGTTTCTTAAATCCAAAGAGATATCACATATTTTATTTCTGATATAAGACGGTTCAATCAGTGGTGCCCCCAGTGGAGGGTCAGGGGGCCAATGGCCCACAATTGCTGGCCCCTGCTGGCAAAAATGACAACCTAAAGCCCCTTATCCACTGCACAAAAAATCTGTTATCTGGCTTTTTAATGTAATGGGAGATGTTACAATCAGCATTCACAGGTGTTTGTCAGCTTTGGCTGCGATCAGAATTGATGGAAATACAACATCCAGGTGAATGCGTACATTTTAGCCCATTAACCGGTGACATGCAGTGATGCACCACCATAAAATGTCACCCATCTTTATCCAAGCAGCACTCAAACATCAATGTTTTAAAAAGACTGAAGAAGTAGGAGATATATAAAAAAGTAACCACTGGAAAGTTTCCACCGGCCTCCATGATGCTTTCTACTATTTACTAACCTGTTTTCCAGCATATCCGTGATGTCAAACATGACACACACACAAAAAACAAAACAAAAACCCCCACAAAAAACAAAACAAAAACCCACACACTCAGAAAGGCATATCGTCTGCTGCAGAGCTGTGTACACTGCTCTGGTCTGCTGGCAATGGGAAAGGAGTCTATTGCCACTTTTTAGCAGGTTTACTTGTGATTGAAAAACCCTTGTACACGCACATTGGTAGCAAATTTCTCGCCATAACTTGCCTGGGATGGGGGGGGCACAATATAATGATGATGATGATGCCGTTTTCAAAGGGGTCTCTTGACCTCTTACCTGAAGATATCTGAATGAAAAATGTGTTTCCCCTAAACTTGAAAGTGCTTGTTCCCAGTAGATGTTTTGTTTCTTACCACCAATGTACTCCTTGATTTTAAAGCTTTATATTGGTTTTGGGGGTTTTTTAAGAAATGACAACCAGCCTATTTGAAGGACAACAAATGGCTGAACATGTACAGATACATAACACATTAAAACGGGATTAATGCGGAACTCAAAATGTTAACTGTATCAGTGTTAGTCTGTGCACATCAGAAAATTAATAATATTAACTGAAAAATGAGAAACCAAAGTATGTGAGTACGTAATTCCTAAACTCTTATATAGACATGATTTTCAACGAGCCTATGTACCACAACAGCATAATAGAAATCCTGAAATTCATAAAGCTGTAAAGTCTTTCTTTCTTTTGTGATCAGTATATCATTTATACATCCTCCTGTAAGGTACAACAAACAGACATTTTACCAATAAACTTTCAAAGCTTTTTAGATCACACATTTTTTTGTTGGCAATGATACTGATTTAAAACAGCACTAGCACACTAGAAACAATCAGTGTTTCAGGCTATGTTCCTGTTTTCACATATCAAAGCATAGATAAAGTAATATCACACTTTGCTAGTTGGCACAGATGCAGGATAACAGATTCAAATTAACAGCAGGCTTCTTCACAAAAAATGTAATGACCTCTCATCTCTACAGAGGGTGGCAATATGTGCAACAGTAGCTTTAATTAAATGCAGAAATACTGTTCTGAATGTATAGAGTCTGGTGCAGCTTTAGCTAAGAGTGATTTAATCTGATACATTTACTGAAATGTGCTAAAGCAGAAGCCCTGAGGAGAAGTAACTATTCACACTTTAAAATTTCCTGACATTTCTTGAGATACAAAAATAGGTGTGAGAGAGATTTGTTCAGAAAGACTCCACATGAATAGGCCAACAGGCAAACTACCCAGGGCAGCAAAACCACGGACCGACCTAAACTGCCTGGCACCAGAACAGATAAAGCTACAAAAAGGTATTACGTTTCATCAGCCAAAAGTGCTGCAGTGATCATATTTAATGCCAGCGCTTTCTCCTAACACAATAATTGAGTTGGTGCATGTTAAACTTAGCGGAGAAGAAGGTGACAGGTCTATCACCCTCCCTGATAATCTCTCCTGTAATAGGAAGGCACCTGCTCCCACACTGAAGTGTCCACCTGCAGTGAAAATTGTTCCTCTACTCCTGGAGCAGCCAGTGTCTGCACATTTTCAAACACCTTTTGACATTTGTCAAAAAGCGTTCCAGACATACTTAGCCTGGGCTTTTATCAAATCTGTCAAGGGCGCTACAACTAAAGAGAAATTCTTTCCCAAAATGGGTGATAATAACGCACCATACCTATTTAACGCATGAGTTCCTTTTTAGTAGTGGGTGGCAGATAGTGAGTGATAGCTGTAACTTTATCCCGTACTACCCTTTTCTTTATTGGACCACCTTTCCCTGAGCGTGTGACGGCCTTGGCAGCCTCACATTCCCCCAGTTTAGTCGACCATACCCTGAGCCAATCTGTCAAACATCTTTTTCCCTGTTGCATTTCCTTGTTTCGTTGTCTTCAGCAGGACTTACTGTTGCTTGCAGCGCTGTGGGCGCTCAGTCGGTGTAACTGTGTAACTATAGGCCATGTCTTGTTTGTCATCATCGGTTTCAGCACATTTGCAATGTCCTCAACCATGTCTCATTCTGCTGGGGTAACATCCAACAAGCACTCATCCTTCCCACTGTAGTTTCGATCAGACATCACTCCCTTGCTCCAGAAGTTGCTCAAGCACAGAGCATGTTGAATGAGGAAACATCTTGCAGCAGTTTACGGTCGGGGACGTTTTGGTCTTGTTTTTAGGCTTTAGCTTTTTTTTTTTTCCTTCAGGTCTTCCTTCAGTGCAGCATGAACACAGAGCAGGACTGCATTGCAACTTCTGCAAAGCTTGATTCCAATAAATGTCAAGCTTTGACACATCCTCCTGCTTTAGATGTAAAACCTGCAGGGAGAGGGACAGCGTTTGCTCACAGATGAAGGTGAAGAGTGGCTCAGAAGCTGTCACACAGTTTTGCTAAAATATCAAAAGAGATTTAAGCATGATGTAGAAGCTGGAATGCTTCTTCGGGATATGTAATGTTACTAGGTTGTTTTACTGTGGCAGAAATACTTCCCGTAACTTTATTCAACTTCCTATTCATAACACAATACCACACACTTTGACCTTATTATGACACGTAGACCATTCAATGGATAATTTAGTCCTGACACAGTTTCCACAATTGTTTCATTTATTTAGAGAATTCAGTGTAGTTTCACCTCGATTTGACATATATGATTGTCTACTGGAACACTGAGTCCTTGGCTTGCCTCTCTGCAGTCAAAGTTGCTTCTCTTAAACCCAAACAACGTTCCATTACAAAATGTCCTCTCTGGATAAATCAGCTGCCAAATTAAAGGAAATGCAATCAAGCTGAGTGCACATGGAAGAATTCAACAAAATATACTTCATGAAGAACTGAGGAAACAGATGCTGAAATACAAAAGTGGTAAGCTGTAATAGATATTGAAGAATAACCTGTGGCACTCTGTTCAATGCTGCTGACCATCTTACTAATTCTGTGAAACCTGTCTC
Source organism: Cephalopholis sonnerati (assembly GCA_019142605.1). Taxonomy (NCBI): domain Eukaryota; kingdom Metazoa; phylum Chordata; class Actinopteri; order Perciformes; family Serranidae; genus Cephalopholis; species Cephalopholis sonnerati. The sequence goes on along the minus strand of JAGQAX010000005.1, from coordinate 35,761,377 downwards.
CATGTGAATTTGAGTTATTCTTGGCCTTTACTAAGAATGCTAAATATTGGGAATAAAATAGTTTAAACTGTGAGTAACACTAAAATTATTAGGGATGCACAGTATTTATGGGGCCAATAAATTATCGGGCATTAATGGGGCATTTTTATAATTATGCATTATTCCACTGGTTAAAATTAAAGCCGATAAATAGCGCTGATAATATGAAGCCAGGCTGCTTTCACTGACCTAACGAGGGCAGCATCTATATACCCTGACACAGTGGGCGGCAGTACATGTACCTGTTAACTTGGTTTACCGGCAATAAACACGGAAGAACAACAAGTGCAGCATGCTGTCTAGAGGGCAAAACATGTCACAGTGTAAACGTCTTTCACAGTTCTAGAGGAAGACAACAGGATTGCGCCGAGGGTCTGATCTCAAACTGCCCGACACAAGTTAGACACTGCGCAGAAGGACTGTCTCCGCAGTGTTAGCACGAGCTAATTAGCAGCAGCGGCTTACATCCAACACAAAGCTTTTAAAAGGCCCAACTCTGTCGTTAAACTTACCAATAACCGCTTGCCATGTGATGCTACAGTTAGCAATTATGGTTGCGCGTGTGTGAGACACAGCAACTTGTTTGTCTGAGTTGAGTTTTAATGTGTGAAGTGAATCGATATCGCATTGCTATTCTACTTGGTAGCTGCAGGCTAGTCTCTCGTGGGACGGTAAGACGAGTGTGGGTGTTTATATAAATGCAGTGTGATGATATAAACATTTCATACACCAGATGTAACGCGGACCTGGCGATGTTCATATGAGTCAGCTGTCACTGTTTGTCTCTGTTAGTAGAGACTCCACTCTGCAGTGTAGTTTATACACTTTACTGATACACTGGAGAATTACACAAAAACACTGGGCTTCATAATCTCCCTCTCTCTTACTGTTAACTGTAAATTTAATACTGATTAAAAGTCATTTTACTTTCACATCCTTGTATTTATTATGTTCATCTGTAGCGTAGGGTTATATGGGGGCAGGGGAGTTGAGGATAAGCCATTTGTCACTACCCCAGAAAATCTCTCTTTTTCACAGCCTAATGTCGGCAGGTACAAAGAGTCAGAAGTGTTTTTTATTTTTGGTGTGTTAACTATTAGTGATGTCAGTTAGATTTGGTTAGGTCAGAGCTATGGAATGTTAAGTCAGCCATATTTTCTCATCACATCATGGCCTTTCTTATCCTCAGGTGTACGTAAACTACAGGTTATACGCTTCTTTTTAAAATACAAAAATGTGAAATTATCGGTCTCTTGTATCGGTTATCGGCCACGAGAATCAGGTAATTGTTGGTTATCGGTATCGGTTGAAAAAAAATCCATAAGACTTATCTCAGTATTTATTTGGAATTTTTACCACCTGTCATAGAATTGGGAGTGTCCAAGGTCTTAACTCAGGGCTGGTGGTTTGATCGCTCTCCACATGTTTGAAAGGTCCTTGTGCAAGTTGATTCAAATAGACAGGGAAAGGATGAAAGGCAAATTGTAAAGCACTTTGTCCATTAAAGTAGATAAGCTCTATGTAAGTGCAGTCAATGTACAATTTACTATATATTACATAGCCTTCATATTATCATCAGGTCTCTTGCAATGGTCCTGCTCTCTGCTTTAGAATGCAGTGGAACCATGCACAGAGACCTCCAGGCGATTCTGTATTTGCTTCCAAGATGCAGCATATACAGAGCTTTCTTTTCATAGTAAGAGCAACCAAGATAGAAGAGGACAGCCTACACACTGACCACAGAGCCTGCGTTCTTTGCCCTGCACAGCAAACTGCTTGCAGGGAATTCCCAGTGTAACGGCAGATGTCGCACTGAGAAGCTCACAAAGCTCTCCCTCCCTTTCTCTGTCAGTCTCTGGCCACCGATGACAGATGTGATCCAGAAAAAGGAGCCACACAGACACTGTGCTGTGGGAAATGGTTCACATCAGACATCAGGACGCAACAGAACAACAGACGAGTATTAGTGTAATTTTTGCAACAGACAAAAGGGTCATCAAAAGGGGCATCAGGGTCATAACCTCACACATCATCCAATCAGTGGCTGCCTCTAATATGCCAGTAATAACCCTTTTTGTCTCATATAAACTCAGGACAATGTCTGATGATTTCCTTTCACACATGTAGCACACGCCTGGATGCCTACCTCTGCCTGCCGCCCGGCACAGTGTCACGTAGAGGTTGGGTTTGGTGCCTAGGGATTGGCAGACCAGGGTGGTGGTTCCCATTTCTCAAATAGGGGAGCGGAGGCTGTGCTCCAATTACAGGGGTATCACAGTGCTCAGCCTCCCTGGAAAAGTTTATTCCAGGGTGCTGTTAAGGAGGCTCTGACCGACTGCCGAACCTCGGATTCCGTCCTGGTCATGGAACAGTGGACCAGTGGACTAGCTTTTTACCCTTGCAGGGCAGCTGGAGGGGTAATGAGAGTCTACCCATACAGTCTACATGTGCTTTGTGGACTTGGAGAAGGCTTATGACCGCGTCCCAACGGGACTCTTGTGGGGGGTACTGCGGGAATATGGGGTACAGCAACCTGGCTTTGGATAAGCAGTTGAAAATGGATGGATGAATTGGATGATTTTGAGTTAGGTAAAAGTGCTGTAGTTTTGATCAAATGTAATGCTAATCTATTTTTAAAATTATAGATATTAAATATAATAGATATTATCCTTTAACGGACATTTTCCTACATCAATGGCCTCAAACAGTATTGTGTTGTGTCACTGCTCCTTTCCCGATTCTGACACCTTTGTTCCCTCCTGTCATGGAAAAGCCACTCTTCTTTGACAAATATATCTAGATGGTTTGGATATGACAGGCCAAGGGGTCTGAGCTCTCTTTGGAAGATCCACCCACACGTTGACTGACAGCTTTAAGGTGCAACAGCATGATTTTGAGGATGTACAGCACTAAACATATTGTAAATGAGTTGTAGGTCAAAGAATAAGCAATGTATACATTCAGGTGTGCCTTCTTCAATATAAATTTTAAACAAAAGCATTCCTCTACAGAAAAGTGCATCTGATGTCAGAGTTGAAAGACTGACAGACTCCATAACTTGCGGGGTTATCAGACCGACTGATAAGGCCCTTCAATTTCCTCTGGACCTTCAACGGTCTCTGCAGGAAGTCCAAACGATGAGGGTTGCGCAGGGGGAGTTCATGTTGTCCCTTATTCCCAATTCAATATGAAATGCAATTGCTTTGTCTCACATTTTACTCCCAATCTGCCACACTCGACCACCTTACTCATCTAATCTCATTCCCGAGCAAAGAGCTCCCCTGATATGGTGAAAGAGAGATTGAAGAAAAGGCTGAAGAGATAGCGCTGTATTAAGGACGTAAAAGGATAAATAAAGTAGACATGGGCATATGTACAGTAAGGTTTCTATAAAACACCAAATAGGCTAGTAGCCAATCAGGCTTCATCAGGCCCATTCAAACCAATATGAATCCATCTTTTAATAAAGTTAATATTTTAAAAAAATTACAGATTAGAAGCGTCCCTTGGTGCATCTAATGTCCCACAATATGTAACCGATGGACTCTAGTGTTGTCTGCGTAGTGTTGATATGAAGAAGCCCAAAGTGTGGATATCTTCGGAGGCGATCTCTGTTTATTCCTGACAGCTGACAACAGGTGTAAAAACAAAATCCTGCGTCAAATACAACCATATAAATTCCAGCCCCCCTCCCACAGAGCACAACAGCAAAATGGCGGCCATGTTACATTCAGTTAAGTATGATAAAACATAGAAAACATGCCTGATAACAAGAGGTTAAAACAAAATCCTATGTCAAATCCAACTTTAGAAACTCAAGCCCCTACATCAATTAAGTGACACAGTATTATGTTAGCATTAAATGAACTTATAAACCTAGCTTAACAGCACCAAAACACGGAAATTACTACGAGAGCAATGTTGCTTACCTCGCCCATGGAGTGCAACAGCAAAGGGAGAGAGGCAAGGCGGGACACACCCCTTTATAGGTATATCCATACTGACTATGGATTCCTAAGCGCTGAACTGAAACAAATTTTGCGTACTTTTAATACTTAATATTACAAATATACGTTTGACTTTGTCGCACATATTACTGCTGTATAATTGACCCTGTTACACAGAGGCAGTATAGACACCTCAGACGAGGTGGTAATGATGATTAGCACAGACTATCACGCTTTCACTCGACTGATCAAAGCACCCCTTGTGCTAACTAATCCCTCAAACTACGCAGCACAACACACTCCACTGTACTATGCAGTTTCAAGTTTCACTTTTTTTCATCGCAGCATGCCACATGCTCACTCATTACCAACTAGTGTAGCTCACCAGGAGCCCTTCATAAGATTGTAACCCTCACAGGAATGGCTTTGTGGAACAGGCATGCTGAGCAAACCCACTCATTTCCATAGAATATTCATGAGCCATCGTGTCAACAAAGAGAGATTGGCTGCTGCATATTTTTACAAGAGAAAGGTGCACCAATAAAAGAGCCCCTCACTAAAATCTGGACCTCTGTGTTGATATAGCAGACACAAAAATGTTGTTGGTCGGAAGCTTGACCAGCACCCTGCTATAAATACTCCAGTGTGCGCCTAATAATAATAAATATGGGACTCTGTACAATACAACGCAGTAAAGTATCATAAACTACATGGCTCCAGTGGTCTTAAAAATATCAGTAATAAGCTTCAGAGGTGGTGTGATGAGATACTAATAAAAATGTATCTATGCAGATGCACAGACCGTTCTCTTCCCACATGCTGCCCAAGTTTGAGCAGTGCTCTGGAAGGTCACTCCCCTGATAAGGATTTTGCGCCTGCTAATTTGAGATGACAGCCCATGTCATCGAGAATGTTTTTTCTAGGACCCGATTATCATCAGAGCTGCCCATGCAAATGACAGGGAGACCTTAAGGGATATCATTTTCTATTAAAATATGTAAGAGTCTAATTACAGATAAATGTCACATTAGCTGTGTGAGATACAGAGACCTGGAGTGAATAGGTGGTCGAGGGAAGGAGGTGGAAAGAGCCAAACATGCTCATGGAGTGATGCGTGAAAAAAGGAGGGAGAATCAGTGGATCTAATAACAATGTCCAACATCATTAGCACACTTCAGTTAGTTGTTTTTATAGGTAACATATGACAATTTGAATGCAGAATAGGAGCAGCAAGTGCATGTGATGAACAAGAATATGATTAGATTGTGAAAAAGAAAATAGCACTACAGGTAGACAGGTTCTATATAATGGCTTGTCAGCAGGTGAAAATGTCTACAGGGGTATTTAAAAAGGTTATACTTCAATAATTGATGAGGTATGGAGAAGTTTATGTTCAACAGTATATTTGTAAAGTGCAAATATTTGACTTGGGAAAAACTACAACATGGCTCTGACTAATCCGCCCCTAAAATACAAAGTACAGCTTCTGAGGTGATTTTTACAAATGACCTAAGCTTTGTGACTTTCCACCAGAGCATGGCTATGTGCTGCAGCAGTGAAGAAAATCCCGTTCCCTGGTCAAGGTTCTTTTCTCGTCCTGAATTAGGCCTCTCAGACAGCACTTATTCCCAGGCCATATACCGTGCCCAACATCCACCACTCAAATGGTAATCTTAAGTTAGAGTAGAAGTGGTAAAGCTGCTGTCAGACCTGAAATTGGCAGGGCAAATTGAATCTTAGGCTGGCTGAAAAACAAGTGGGACAGGAGGAAATAGTATGGACAGGGTTATAACCATAATCTTGAACTAACATGACTAGCTGACAGCCATAAACATTTTACAAGTTCAACATCTTTTATCACTTTTTCAGCACTGACCTCGCTCTTACTGTCAGCCATCCACCGTATATCTCTCAGCAGAAGATATTTTGACTTGTCATGGCAGGGAAAGTACAGGTGTGACAATTATGGCCTTATCCATGTCGGTGTGCTAGTAAAGATATAGTAACGTTAGCTGATTGGCAGACAGAATTCAGCCCAGACAGGAAGTGATGTCAAGGACTTGATGTGGGTATATGTAATATAGCAGAGGAATCATCAACTGGAAACAGACTTGTGATGCTGCAGTTTGTAGTCTATAGACACTTACTGTTAGTAAACAGTGTGAAGTTTTTTGGTGGGCGGGGCTTAGCTGGAGGCAAAACAATTCTCCACAGACATTAGCCAGTGCTAGCTAGCAAGTTCTTTTGGCTTGTTTTAGACAATGGAGGAAGGTGATACAAGTCCTTTTGTCTTATCGCATTTAAAGTTGTCTTCATTTTTGTTGAAGGGCAGTGGTGGCTGGTATGTGTTCAAGTTTAAGTTTTGAGCCATGATCTCTACTATTCTGGCTCCCAATATCACAACAAGACGACATTTGAAGACTCCTATGTAGCCTGCAGCCCTGTGGTGGCGAATCGTGTTTTGCCTCAAGCTAATGAAATGACGTCATTGTAAAGTTGGCCCTAAAAGGGTCTTTTAGTGTGATATCATGCAAACAGAAGTAATGTCTTCTCCATTTTCATACACAGTGTATCACATTTTGCATTGCAAACAGTGGAAGGCATCTTTGAATATGTGGCTGTGTGGGTTTCAGTTGGAGTGAAAGGGAGTTTGACTGCATATTCATTATGATTGGTGCACATGTGACGGTACAAAAGTCTTGCCAGTGAGTGATCACATGCCAAACCAGGGCATAAACACTGACACACCCAAAGAATGGGCAGACTGCATGTTTTACTCTGCCTTTCTGTACGGCCAGGTCCTGCTACTTTCAGCTGACCGACCGTGACATGGCTACCTACACTGTGACTTGGAACAGTTTTGTTTAGTGACAATTCCAATAAAGTTTTTTTTCATACAAGATGGCAGAGGTGGGACCAAGTCATAATCTTCCTAATCATTTGTGCCTATAACTTTTGACTGGCATGTTTTGCATACTACAATTTGTTTTTGTTGACAACTGTAAAGTTTTTGTATGTTATTGGAAATATCTGTGGTATTATTTTTTCCAACTGGTGTTCAGTTACAAAATATTAGTTCTTCATGGTTCTTTCCTGCAACTTAATTGGTTGCTGCTGGGTTGGTTCAAACCAAGTAAACCTGGGGAATAGTGTTAAAGCTACTTGATTCAGGAAATGTAATGAATTGATTCCTGGCACAATTTATAAATAACAGATTTTCTTTTTTGGGGGGCTTGGGGAAAGGTATCAAGTATTTTCAAGTTAAAAGTGAGGTCACAAGTCATTGGTGTTATAGTCCAAGTCGAGTTGCAAGTCTTTAGTCGAGAGACTTAGTTGAGATTAAAGTCATCAATTATGTGACTCGAGTCTGACTTAAGTCCAAGTCATCTGACTCAAGTCTACGCCTCTGTAAGATGGGGTGCATTCTCAGTAATGTTGACCAAACAAGACGGGCAGTGTTGTGCAATTCTATTAACGGAAAGTAAGAAGGACAAGAAAAATGAAATGGATAGACGATAGGTCGCAGTAGTCTCTAAGCTACAGTTTTAGCCACATTATGAAAAAAGTACTGTTTCAATAACAATAAAAGCTCACTACAGTTTATAATGAATTTTTTGACAGCAGCCATGCGGGAAATCGGTCCATGGAACTGCTCAGCCTGCAAGACAGCCAACCAAAATTCCTGACATGTCAGAAATCCAGATCATTAATCGTTCAGGCAATTAATCTAAAATCCGTCAAACTGTATGTCAGACGTCAGGCGATCTGGGAGAAAGTCAACCTGATTCTAAAATGAGTCGAGGGCAACCGATTCAGTGCTAAAATTGGGCTGAATTCATACAGTGTCTGCCTGGATTAAAAAATATTCCCATTATTATTATTATTAGACCCTGAAGGAACCTTCCTGCAGCTTGCATTGGTTTAGCTTTTACTTATTTTTCATTCTGCGCTGAAATAAACTTTTTTGGAATATACATTGAATAAATTATTTGGATAATTTATGCATCACTTGTAGCGCCACAACACTGCTGCTTTACGGGGTTTTAGTCATTTTTAGGTCATTTTGATTTCCAGTGGCAGATGAATTGCTCTGACTGATGTTGGACCAAACCACTTGCTAAAATTTGAGTGAATATTAACCTTCATTCATTAGGTGGCCAGAGACACAACTCTAATGGGATGTTCATATTCAATTATCAATGGATAATTGAAAACTGACTGTAGGAAGGCCCCAGTGCAGTGCAAGTGTCATTGTAAAGGGATGCGCTTTAATCAGCTTTTGGTTTCAGCTGTTCTTTGTTTCTCAAATGTGTGTTTAACAGTGGTGTTCCAGCAAACTGAAGCTACTTCAAACTCGAGAGTAAAGCAGGTTATGAAATTTTGAACACAATAAATCATAATTATTGCAAAACCAGTTATGAAACAGCACAAAATGCAACTGCAATTATCCTTAAAGTTCTCTTCCTCTCTCTTAACTGTCTCTCTCATTTTGTTTTTTCATGGTCTTTGGTTTGATTGATTGTGAGTGTGTGTGTGCATGAGTTTGTGTGTGTATATTTGTGAGGGACGGACAAAAAGACAGCGATTGTGGGGAGAAAAGATAAAAGCAAACTGTCTTCATGTGTTGCCCGTTTTTTACTGGGTTCATGTTACAGGTCGTTTTCTTGCCATGTTAGTGGTGTCGTCCACCTTGTAGTGAAGAAAGGTGGAGACACTGAAACCAGCACTAACCTTTTTTTGTGGCAGGAGCAGGAGTTAATTTGTAGCAGTGTTGACAACGCCACCTAGGGGAATTTCACCCCAAGGAGATTAGAAAGTTTTACCACCACATCAACCATGTTTCTCTTTGAAAAGCAAACAGCTAATCACAGTTTAAAATACACATTTAAAGCAACAACATATAACTAAGCCTAAACTCATGGGAGGCCTCAGTGGATCTTTTTTCAGCTCACAATTCGGTCTCCACACAGTATTTAAAGGAAACCTGGGAGAAAGGCATCTTGATTGGTGATGAAACCTGGGAAACTTGCTTAAAAGACATTCACAAATGCGCCATAAATTCAATTTAAAGTGCTTCACAGGCTACACTACTCTTGTGCTAAACTTCACTCCTTTTATCCTTCTGTCTCTCCACATTGCCTTCAATGCAAATCAGCAGAGGGCATCTTGGGCCACCTCTTTTGGTCTTGCCCCAAGCTGAACAAGTTCTGGTCAGACATGTTTAAGTGCTTTTCAGAAGTATACAGATGTGATATTATACCAGACCCACACACTGCCATAATGGGTGGCACCTGACATCTATCAGCTTTATCTCACTTGCAACTAAAGACAATACAATATGGCATGGTGGCGGCAAAAAGGAATATCTTGACTCTTTAGAAAACTGAGGATGTGCCTTGTTTTATGACCTAGTTGGCAGAAATCCCCAACTTGTTACACATGGAGACAGTAAGGTGCAGTGTTTCTCTCAGCTCTGTAGTCTTTGATAAATCATGGCAACTATTTATGTCCTGTTTATCAAGAATGGCCCTAAATTTTTACATGTATGCACAGATACTTGTTCATCACAGGTTGGACAAATTACATTTGTGTACTTGCATATGTACAGACATCCATTCCATTGCTGGTGCTTAACTTCTTGCTGGTCATACCTGTTTTTTGTGTGTTATTTGTGTTACAATCGGAAAGTCTACAAATAAAATATAAAAAAAAACACATTTAAGGACAAAATAGCTCTAAATTAAATTGAAAGAGTCAAGAAGTGTGGGGTGCTCACAATAACTAAGAATTAGGAGTACATCACAAAAACAAAACACTAATAGGAACGGCACACCAAACATTAACAAGACATACAAAAAAAGAAACAAATCCCCAAAAACAAACAATTCAGCAAACTGAAAAGAAATCTCAATGACACCAATTAAACCAACCTCAAGAAAAGAAACAAAGCACACACTGCTCATATTCCCAGTGTCCTAAATGGACAGCTTCACCAATCCTGACCGAAGCGAGCGTGGACAGAGCAGCCAAGATGAACCAATTGCGGGGCAAAGCAATGAAAAAGAAACAACAACAGCAAAACCAGTTAATGTAAAGATGCAGAGCGTGAAGCGTGTAGAGACAATGCGAAGCAGAGTCAGAGCAGCTCTTGCACCAGGGAGGAGAGGCCAGGATTTTAGAAAGGGACACCCACTGTGGCGCAAGTGCCGGAGAGCAGAGGCGCAGCCTCCCAGACAGCGGGAGGGTGAGAGCCGCAAGATCAAGCCAAGCCAAGCAACGGAACAAAATCACTTCAGATCTGCTGCCAGGAGCCGAGCCAGCTACGCTTATGATTGCTGGGACACCCGGTTGCTAATAGACAAGTGTACTGTATAAACCAGCCATGCCAAACTGCAAACCACGCCACCCACACGGGAGACAGGTGGGAAATGTTCATCTAAGTAACAGTCACCTAACTAGACATAGCACTGAAAGGTGCTGCCCAGTAATTACAATGCTGGTGTTGAATCCAGCCTAGTGACAAGTTGGTGGGCAGGAAGACAGAAGGCTTATCTGCTACAGATATCATATATTTAAATGTTCATGCTGAGCAGCTCAGCAAAATGCCGTTCAGTGTTTGGTTACATAGAGACCAAAAAAAAGTTACATATGTGATTTTCCTTGCCAGCATGAAATTCCGTCTATATTTTAGAGAGAATTGTTCAACTTTTAATGAACAAACTCATTAAAAGAAGGGTTATTTTCAGAAATATCCCTGTTGGCTTCCACGCGCCAGATTGAAACCTCTTTTCAATTACCATGCAGCCCCAAAGAGACAGACAGCTTTTAAGGCCTGCTCTGAAGCCACATCATTAAAATGTAATGAGAGGCTGTCCAATGGAGCTCCTGCACTGAAGGTACGAGGACACTCATCCACTGTCTCTGTAACGGTGAATGATATTGTGCACGCACTGAATGAATTTTTGCCATTTTATATTTCCATTATATTTGTGTTGATTTTGAATCATTGACATCCACCTACACAATTTGGAAAATAGACTGAGTTAGAATTTAATCAGCTGTTATATGGTGAGGTATTTTGTTCCAGAGGCCAGCAGTGCAAATGCTCATTATATTATTTGAGGTAACTGCCAAAAGTCCCTAATTAGATAATAGATTTTTAGACAACTGAGGCACAATAAGACACTGGGGGTGAAATTCACATTTTGGGCGGAGTAAATGGTTAAATGAAGCTTAAAGGATAGGTTTACAGTGTTTTTTCCAAGTATGTCTTCATACCAACAGGTCCTTAAATAAAATGGAAAGAATACATGTAAGTGCCTACTTACATGTAAGCTTGCTGCATCTCCTGCCCGACCTGCAGGTCTGCTACCGAGCATTCTTATATTTGCCAAAATTCTCCTCTAATCTAACTTACCATGCATGAAAATAAACCAAACTTGGCACATAGGTCCAGTCTCATGCTATACTTCCTCAACAGGAACAGGGGGGCAATAGTCCTGATGGTGGCGCTACAGCAACTGTTTAAAGTCCTAAATTTTGAAAACTTATAACAGATGACTTGTGTAGCTTACACCTTTGCAACTTTCATTAAAGTATAGGCCCAATTGTAGAGATACTTTTCTAAAATCCAACCTATCTATTTTATTTAACATTTATTTAACCAGGGAGTCCCATTGAGATTGAAAATCTCCTTTTTACAAGAGAGACTTTGCCAAGGTAGCAGCCAATCTTAACACATTTAAAATGCAACAAATACAACATATAATACAGAAATCCACAACAAAACAACAACTATTCAAACATAGCAGCCTCTGGAGAAAAACAAGCGCATGTCTGTATCACCACATTCTTTATGATGCTCTTAAATTCATCTATGGATATAAGTGTTTCTAATTTCAGATCTTTTTGAGGATTGTTCCACGCCCATGGTGCAGAGTAGAAGAATGCAATTTCCCCCAGATCTGTTAAAACCCAGGGTACATTAAAAAGCAACCGCTAAGAGGAGTGTGCAGAGGTAGGCCGGAAGTCTGCCCGATATTGCTTTATAGATAAAAAATATACCAGAGGTGTTGTTTGCGAAAGGTCAATGATGTCCAACCCACCAAATCATAAAGAATACAGTGATGAGTAAGTGACCTTGCATGTTTTTAATAAAACATAGAGATGCATAGTATACTGAACCAAGGCTAGGTTAAATGGGGGAGGTTGCATGCATATACAATATGTCACAGTAATCAATCACAGACAGAAAAGTAGCTTTCACAAGTTAATTTGCACCTAGTGGAAATGATGAAGTCCATCACTCTGTTTTTATCAGAAACAGCTCCATTGTTCATGAAAAAAATGACAATATTTTGCTGTCAGGGTAGATGAAGTGTGTTCAATTCCAGACTTTCATCTCAAAAAATGAATTTTTGGCAGCATTTTGAATTCTGTCATCATGTAGCTGATAGCAGTCAATGGAAAAAGAACATGTTGAAGCATCATTTTTTCCAGACATTAATAAATCAGTCTTTGTAAAAAGATATTCCACATGTTTTATATGTTGTCTAGAAGTATGAAACTTTTCAGAATTTTGTCTTGATAACTGAATTTCTGACTAGTTTGAAATCTGCCTGTAAATACATGTACAGCTGTTATGTGTCACCCTGGTGGCTGGCTGTCTCATAATGTGAAGTCACCTCTATATTCTACACTGGTGAGGTAGCTCAACTTGTTATCAACTTGCCATAGTGAGTTCAAGTCCTGCACAATGCAGATTAAACAGGCTTTGGCCCAGAAAGATCTACTGACAGATCCCTGTGGATGTGATATTTATCTTCCTCTTCTTTGCATGTTCCTTATCCTACCCTTCTTCTTCTCTTTTTATTCCTCTTCCTCCCTTTCTGAACCCTTCTCCATAGGTATGTTTAGCTTAGCTATTATGCTTTACACACAGTTTGTTTATCCATAGGGGATTCCAAGCACAGATAGCTCAACTGAATCCCACTTAGCTATTTGTGTCAGAGGTTCTTAGTTTAAGTCCTGAATGATGCAGAATAGTTGGCTTATGCCTTCCAGGCATTGTGCTGTGTGGGTTAGAGACATGATTTCTGGTCTGGAAAATTATGCTGTTGGACCCTTTTTTTCTTCTTCTTGTTCCTCAAAATGCCCGGCCCCGACCCATTGCTGCACAGCAGCTACAATTTTGACTTAAATCCTTCATCTGAATGCCAAGTTTCTTTTATATCTGGAGCATCCCCTCCAGAAGCTTTTCTTGGGCACTTCTTAGGATTTTCTGCTGTTGCTTCCACCATGGTCCTGTAACAACTGCTCTGTTGCTGTGGTCTCTTCATCATTTCTTTTCTAAAAACCTTAATTTTAAACTGTCACCATACATGGTATCAAAAGAAAACATCAGAGTCACACACATACAGATGAAGCACTGAGGGAAAAAAGGAAAACAGTGCTAAACAGAATAAAAGACAACAAAATGAAACAAATCTCACGTGAGGGTATAGTCACTGTGAAGGCCTTCCTCTTTCAGTCTTGAGGCCTCTAATAATATCTATAAAGCTTCCCTGACTGGTTTTATTTGATTTTATTAGAGCATCAGAATCCAGAATTGATGTAAGAACAGGAATAAAGGAATAGATATAACCTAAATCAATGTATTTAACTTAAGGTTCTTGAAACTGAACCCTCAGAACAATATGTACTTCCTGAATTTATTTCCACTGCCACCCGTCACTATTCAGGCTCGTCAGTATAGTAGATGAAAAAACTCTCGAATTTCACACATTGCCTTTTAAAAAATGTCACAGCAAGAGGGGAGGACTGTGCTTGCTGACTTATATTTGTTCCCCTTTACCATTCTGTGGCCACAGATGGGCTGAAAATCTCCATTGTGGAGAGAGTCAATTCAGGTTTGTCCAATGCTTCAACAGTATGTGGACACAGTACACAGAAAGAAGCTCCCAAATCCTGCGACAGCCTCCTTCGACACTACTGAAGCTGCGCAGCAAGATCTTCTCTTCTTAGCCAAGCTTCAGTTCTCCATGGCTGTATGCTGGTCCTTCAGCCCCTTCTGACAAAATAATACCAGATGAACAAGGGTTGCAATTTCATTGCAAAGTTTTGACAAAGTTGTCAAAGAAAACACTGGCTAATCAGTTTGCCCTATTTCAATTCAATTGTGTTTAAATACTTTTTTTTTTAAACTTTATAGCAGATCTTAGCGATGCCAAATTATAATATGATAAAAATGAAGACAAGTTAATTTAATTTTGCTTTTACTAATGCAATCTGTGATTTATTAACAAGGGGAAACCAAAATACAAAATGATCAGACCTCCAAAAGACTTTTATACTTGTGCTGTGGTGTGTCTGTGTCACTATGTAGTTACCCCTCCAAACCACTAGCCTGCCATAGGGTTTCTGTGAAGTGCAGTTAAGTTTAGTTGATTCAAAACACACCCAAAATACACTTTAAACATGGCTTAATGGTGACAGTTTCAAACACAAGTAAACAAATCAGCTTCACCATAACTCGCAGCATTCACAGACAAAGCACTTGTCTTTTGCTGGACACATTTTCCCCACAAATATAACATGCTAATGTTTTTAGCACAAGCCTATGGCATTTTACATTGTAAAAATTAGCTTGGCAGCTAGCAGACTTTTCCTCTACTCATATGAAGTCAGGAAAATGGCAACATTTAACAAAGGAAACATTACAAAATTCGGCTCTACTACAACTCACAAGGTTCACTGACGAAAAACTGTCATATACTTAACATGTTCTCCAAATAAATACAATATGTACAATAACGTTATTAGCACAAGCCTATGGCCTATCACACACAAGACTTAAATTGCTATTTTGTGGAGGCTTTATTGTCTTCACAATTTATTGTTTCTTGTCTGTGAAATTAAAGTAAATAAAGGCTTCCTATCCACCGAGGGAAATGGTTTCAGCTTACAAAAATAGACAGGAGGTCTGCATCGCCACGACATGTAGCACCATTTCTGGGTAGATGCATGTCTGGCTACGGCATAGGGTACCATGTTGATTCGATCCTTAAGCATAAATCCTGCATATACCCGGCGAGGCTGTACTGTTCCACAGCACTGGTGGTTCTCATAAATGAACACAATGCTTCCAATAAAGCCCATGTGAACTAGAGTTACATCTGGGTAACTTCAATCTCAATTTTGTATGTGACACATGTCAGGAAAACAGAAACCCTATAGAAATGAATCATCTCAAGAAGATCTAGCCTAGAATTCATACAGCCTAATGGCAGTTGTGACCTGTAATCAATGAGATCGCGTAGGCCAGACCCAAGGCCAAATATGACCACCAGTTGAAGACCCTAGTTATAAATTACATACACTTAACAATAGGATTTCAGATGGATCTATACCTCCACTATCCTTAACACAGATGGAAAATTAGGATGAGAGCTGGAGTGCTTCTCCCTTAAAGGATGTGAGAATATGGCTCAGGGAGCCCTCAAAAGGATAAGAAAGAGCGAATAATAAAAAATAATTCAAAAGATGGGTTATAAAAGGTATAAATAGCAGGAGTAAGGAAGATTACAAGGGTACGGCAATCTGTGTGCCAGACAGGGCACACACAACACAGTGTCTATCAGCTGGAAATGCTCCCTAACTTGGAAGGACAACAGGGGTCGGGATTTGGCCATCAAGAGTACAAGCTGTCAGTGTCCTCCCTTATCCTGTCCCTTGGTTCCCTTCACTAAATCCCTGAGTTAGACATCAAGGCCATTGTGATCTGATTTCATCCTATTTATCTAGTTCAACATACCCAGTTTTTCTCTCTCTCGACTGTTGGGAAATACTCCTGTTGTAGCCTAGTTGCTTAGAAATTCAAGGAAATATAAGCATTTGTTTAACACACACACACACACACACACACACACACACACACACACACACAACACAAACATAAATATATACCAGTATATAAATGATAGAAAGTATATAAAGGATAAAAATATGTTGATGTTGCCTATTTTTGTTTGCTGTTGTCAGTGAAATCTATTTTGTGCAATGACAAAATTCTAGTTGTGGTGATTTCACTGAATATTTCACAACTGCCTCATACCGATGCTAATGTGCAACTGAGAGAATAGCCCACCAGATGGGATGGAAGGTGTAAGTACTAAAAAAGGATGGGGGAAAGAGCTATTTGAAATATGGTGCCTCTTTTTTTTCTATGGGCTGAGCTCCAGATGAGGGTCATTGAAGATTTAAGTATAACCATGTCAGACAGGACACCAGAAAGTCACAGCTGTCCCTGAACTACACCAAAAAAAAAAAAAAAGTAGAGGAAAGAGATCAGTGTCTCTGCTTAGCATCAAGATACTGACACCAGGTACAAAAATATCATGTACTGTATATACACACCCAAATTAGATTATATGGAATATACGGCTATAAAAAGAAGGCCTACATTTGTTTCATTTCATTTACAAACATTACATACCATAACAAATCAATGGCACACGATGTGGCTTAAGTACATCCAAGGTTACTTACACAGAGGAAGGACATTCTTCAAAAAGGCACCTAGTTTACAAACTACTTTTGGCTTATCTGATTGTAATAACAAAATGAATCTGAACATAGATGGACGTTTTAATAATACTTTAGCAAATACCAGCTTACATTCGGACACTCAAACAAAATATGATACTCATCTCCCACACAATTATCATCACAGAGGTTGCAGATCCTCTGCTTTCTGTCCAGCCCTTTAGATCCAGTGACTTTAGAAATTCTGGTGTTATTTACTCTAAAATTACAAATAGCCTGTTTGTACTTTTGGTTTACATGCAACAGATTCTTCTTCAGTTCAAACTCTTGTTTAATTTTGTCATATATATCACATGTCACGTGTCATACTTCTGAGCTCACTTTGCCACTTTTGTATAAACTGACCTTTTAGCCTCTGTTTAACAGTTAGTTTTACCCAGCTGATGTTGTTACACTATTGTGTGAGCCAGATATAAGACAAGCCACATTAATTTAGTATCTACTTAACCTGCAAGACCCATGGTGACACATATACACCTGCATTATGCAGGCTGAGCAAATAGTTGTACATCATTCGACTGAGTTTAGTGTCTTTACCCTCATTCAACCACCTCCTGTAGCCAATAATTCTCTCTTTAACTGCAATACAGAGTGAATATATTTCCAACACTCTATAAACCATATTATTGCAGGCTGTCATATAACTTTTGGGATATATTTAAAAAATTTGAGATGTAGTTTTTCCAATATATCTATTCTTTAAAACCTCTACACTTCACATACATACAAAATAACCGGTGCAACCAGCTTGTTAAGAAGATCAAGCGTGATATCTACAGGTAAATCAAATTTACATTTACAGAGAATGGCAACAAGAATTGCACGAGAGGCTTGTTTATGCAGCTCCTCAATGGCGGTGTTAAATTAACCATAATATTTCATGATGACCCCGAGATAATTAAAGCAATGAAAAATCTCTAAATATTCTCCATTACACACTAATTTCAATTTGCTGACTTCAGCTGGTCTGTTACCAAAAACTGTGACTGTGAGTTTTATCATTATTAACCTTTAACTTCTGTTTCTCACACAAATCCCACACATGATCTATTGCTCTGTATAAACCTTTTTTTGCGGTAGACATAATAATTGTATCATCTGCATACATCAATACCATAAGCTGGATATCTCCATGTCATTAAAGTTAATGGGCTCCCAACCATTCCATAGTAGGTACTCCTCTAGGTCACTGATAAACAGAGCAAACAGCAGTGGCGATAGATTTTCACCCTGTCGAACTCAGATTAGGTACCATTAACAAATACACCATTTGATATTTTTTCACATATTCCTCACTACATCCAAAAATGTGCTATTAAAACCTGCTTTTAATGGTTTGTACTATTGTGCATCCCTCCAAACTGTATCAAATGCCTCAATAGTCAATGAAAGAACAGAACAATCTTTTCTTTTTTAACATTGTTGTCTGTTTTTTGTTTGTTTGTTTTGATAAAAAAAATTGGTAGAATGCAGTGATCCTTTATTGGTGTCACACAACTTTACTGATGCTTTTCAGTAGTTATGCCAATACAACTGACACAACATTAACATTTACTATGTTATATGGAGTTCAACTCAGCAAAATGTTTGTGGAATAAATATGAGTCAACAGCATCCGCATCCGCTGAGCACAGAGGTGGTAATTTAGTCGAAAGAAAGAAAAAAAATCTGCCAGCATCCATCTGGTAATTTTATGGCTCACAGCAACATTGCACCCACATAGCCGTCACTAAACTCACATAAACCTCTTATATGCAAGTTATGGATGCTTGTTTCACTTTGATATACATTCAGTGACTGGAAAAATATAAGGCCTGCCCTGGAAGGAAAAATGTGCATCTCAGAGCCATTTGCATAAGTATTTTTAAACCAACAGGTTCATGCAACAGCAACTGCATTTCCATACTTGCTTTGCCTTTGAATAGATGACAGAGAATGGGTTTTAAGTGTGATCTATCAGCCTTTGTAAAAGATAAAAGAAATCGTCGTGATCATGGTTGCTGAGAGGGGTGGGTATAAGCATTGGTAAGATAGCATTTGAGAAAGTTTGTGTGTTTTTTTTTTTTTGCAAATGCAGATTAGACTTCAGCACCACAAGTGTGATACGTTACCCTTTAAACAACACTTACCCACTGCTTATGACTGTTTCTGAACTAACTACAGAGCCAACAGAGTCTGTAATTATGTGTTTTCTCTTGGCTGGTAATTAGTAAGCCTTACGTCTAAAAGCTATGGTGACCTACATCCAGGAAGTGGTGCCAGCCCTATCAGTCACCGACATTGTATGACACTCCTCCCCCATTGCTTAGAACCATTTCTCATCTACTCTCCAGTAGCTATTGATCTCCAGAGCAACACTTCCTGCCATGGATGAATGGTGTCACCACAGTAATGACAACATGTAGCGTTCAGTCCAGGAACCAGCAGCAGAGCAAAATAACATGCCTAGATGGTGAACACTAACAAGTGGCGGAAAGACTGTGCAAATGTTTTGTCAGTTATAATTGAGCTCATGTTTTAATTGGGAAAATGGGGAGTTTATTGTAACAAAGTCAGACACAACATTGGATTTCCTGTTTCAGTTTGTTGTAGTTTCATTCTTGGAAGCAGCGTAATGACTGGTATTTATAGAAAATGTCACGGGGAAAGGTTCAGGTGAGAAAGTTAATTAGTTTAGCCTTCATGAACAGATTTTCACCTACACCGAATTATCTATAATGTGCAAATAATTTCAGGAAAATGGGAGCATAACATAGTTTTTACTGTTAATCTTAACCACAAGAAGAATAATTTGTCAGCTGTAAATTAGATAACACCTTAAATTACCATTCTATGGCAAAATAATTATTAAAATCCTCTTCAAAGAAAAACCATTCAGACACTGTGGAGCTTGGTTAAGGATGTCTACAACCTGACCTTGCCAGCGCGTCTCACAAACACATTGTTACTCTGCATGCTGGCTCCTTTGACATCTGTGTGTCAATAGTGTGAAAGCAAAGCAGCATGAATCTTTGTAGTCTAAGGTCATCAGTTAATCCTACTTTACTCTGGCTGCAGATCTGCACGGCAAAATGTCTTTGTAAGTATTAGAACTATTGTAATGAATGGATTTTAGAATTATCTAAATATGACCTTGTATGGGGAAATTCTATATTTTCTCAGGGTCCTGACACCAAGCTGATGTAAAAGAAATAGTTCTAACAAAGGCTGACTGATCACACACTTCGTATTACACTAAGACATTTCACATCATTTTATGTTTCGCATCAACACACTGTAAAGGCTACAGCGGAAGGCCAGCTGAAAAATGTCAGCCTCATGGTGGCACTAGATGAAAAGCCAGAGGATCATCAAAGTGATTAGGACCCCATTTACACCAAGTCCCTTCATGTGTCATGGGCAGATTGGATAGCTTTCAGATTTCAAAAGAAGCTAAGTCTAAAAGCAGCCAGGAAGCATTCAAGACAGACTGAAATATGATTGCTCCTTCGGAGGTGCTTTGAGATGCATCCTAGCCAGATGTTAGAAAAGTGTAAATGCATCCGTATATCCATTCGTAATTTACTCCTCCAATAGTCTCCCATGTGAGTAAGCAGGCTGTGGGAATAGCTACTCTCTGTAAGATTATGTTAATACAGCTGTGCTCTGTTTCCTCTATCATTGTGAAAGCAGCAACTAAAATTGCACGGAAATTTGCCATAGTTCTCTGCATCATTAAAGCAGGAAGAAAAAACAGCTCCTGAGATATCTACAGAAATGCAAGGCACATGGAGCTGCTGTGGCGTTTATCTTATCTCTGATATCAGAACCTGTGAAGACAATAAAACTTTGTTTTGCTTAATGCATTCATGTGTAATTGTTAGCTAAACTTATGGTTGTAACTAGATTGCAACTAAGTTATTCTTCTGGTGGTTTTGTCAGTTGCAGAATGGCTTCAGGAGCAGTACAACCTCTTTCAGACCTGGAGTAGAGTTGACCCCAATTTACTTGTAGCCGGACAGCTCGATTAGTGATGTGGCACATATGTGGTTAAATGTAAATTAAATTGTACTTAACCTAATATGGATTTTATCCGTAAAACACTTGGAATGAGAAGTACAAATGAGGCCTAGAACTCACCCTCTGACAACCATTAATGTCTATGGCAAATTTTGTGCGAATGAATTAAGAATATGCCTGATTAAAGTAACAGCTGGCGTTGTGAAGTTTTTATCTGCTTTGCCATAAGATTTCCAGCCCACGGTCTTTTGCTTGCTGGAGGCCACAAGTCAGCAACGGCCCAACAGCGCCTGACGGCCCACTGACAGCTGAGTGTGTTCACAAGGAAAAACAAGTGTCATGTGGGAGTGTTAAGGTTAATAATGCAAAATTGGGTAACATTTTTCATGAATGAATATCCATAATGCAATACATGTACCTATATAATGCATCAGCACATGCATAATGCATCGTATACAATGCATAATGTATTGTTAAGAGTTACTATAAAAGTCCACGAAGCATTATTACTGTATGACTTATAAATAGTCATAAGGATCATAATTCTATGCAGGTCAAGTAGCAATTACCCTGAATAGCTTGCTTTCCGTAACAACCCTGTGTCAGCTCATTGTCTGCTTCAAGGAAATACAAATCTAGTGGAAATAACAGCACTCTGACAGAGGCAGGAGAGGACCTCCGTACCATTTGTTGGTCTTGACACCAGACTCTTCATTTAAAACTGTGACAGGAGGTGGCACACAGGAAACCGATCAAGTTTCTGGTTATTGAAAGAAGATGCAGTAATAATTTTAGTGGAAGCCTTCACAGGCGCCATTTTTCTGGACACGTTATGACACAAAGTACAACATGATGAATTTCAGTGATTCATGGATCTGCTCCAGTTGAACCTTTTGCTTCTGTATTGTGTGCTTTAGAAATGCCACATTTAGGGGTTAAATGAGTTCAATTGAGTTACAGTAAACTGATCAGGGATGAGTTTTTGGGGGACACAATTGGTGTCTCCAACTCTGATTCACTGCTTCGGATTCAGAATGAGCATAAATGAGGCCTTGTTTGATTGGGGTGGAATTAAGGTTAGGGCACGCCTCTAGGCAAGGAATTCAAGTCAATAGAGTGTCCTTAAACATGACCCAACTCCTCATGTGTGTTAATTGGTTTGTTAGATAAACTAACCCCAACACTAACCTCAAAAAGCAACAATTTGAAATCCTTATTACCTACTTTATAAACAAAGAATAGGTATAAACAAAGAAATAGGACAAACATTTCAAGGGCTTTGAAACTGTCACAATGGACATGAGAGACAGTTTCCTGTTGGCTGCTTTCTGTCTGCTTATGTTTCCACTAGATTTTCTCATCTTTTATTTGATGAAAGAATTCCTGCACTGAAACTCTTATTGCTACGGAAAAAAGCAAAGCAGATTTTAAGGACAATATGTCTTGTGAGCAAGTTAGGTGTAGAGTTGCATACTGATAAGATGCATAATGAAGCATGATTTCCTTGATTGCAGTATTTTAATATTTTTGAGAAGCGTATTAGAATCAGCCCATATTGGAAATTTAATGGAATTCTTTGATCTGGCTCAGTCTGTCCCATTGCAGCCCTAGTCTCTGATTTTTTTTTTTCTTTGACAAGATTCATTGCCAGCCTCTAAAATTTGTAGTTCATGATTTATGGCCGTAACACCAAAGATATGGATCATTACTTTACAAAAGCGCCTAAATATGTTTTTGTGTTTCACTTAACTCTCTAAATGGAGAACTTTAAGGCCAGCGTGCAGAGAACAGTACTGTGTGTGTGTAGAGCCCAACATCTGAGGACTTTAATTTTGGGTCAGATTAAGGTTAACTGTATCAAATATCAACTCGTTCTTATTACCAGGTCAGCAATGAATAACAATGTCAAGCCCCCTTGGTGTCTGATACTTTACACACAGGAGATACACAGCTGTCTCTTGGTTGAAACACATTATAACACATGGTTAACATTATGAAATGGTGAAGGTTAGGTTTAGGTAACAAAACAATTTGTTCAGATTCATATGTATATAAAAAAAAGATCATGGTCTGGGTTAAAATAAGTGTTTTTGTTAGGGTTAGGTTAGGAGACTTAAAAGTAATACACTAAGGTGTGTGTTACTTAGCACGGGCAACAGGTAATTAATCATGATATATTTAATTCTCCATTTGTAAGCCTATAATAAATGAAAAAAAGGAAGGGGGGGGTGTATGTATAGAGGGGTAGAAGTGCTAGAAGGGAGGGTAAGGGTTGGGGTTTTAGGAGATGGGGTGATGGTTAGGGTTAGAAAAAGAATGGCGGCGGGGGGGGGGGTTAGGGAAGGGAATAGAAATAGGGATTAGAGGTTAGGGTTAGGAAAAGCACAACAGGGTAGGTTACTAGAAGAAAGGTTAGGGTTAATAGGTGGGGAGAGGGAGGGGGTTAGAGTTAGGGAGTAAAATTAATAGGGTGAGGGATTAAAAAAATAATGATGAAGTTAGGTGGTGAGTAATTAAGTAAAGTACAGTGACCTATAGGTTAGTCAATATGGCAATGTGGAAAAACCCTGAGAATATGTACATAGAAAAAGTATACGATTGTAGTGATGACAGCCCCAATTCCAGTCCCTGAAAATTTGGGAAAAAAATGTTTATATTCTATTAGGATAATTAATTTGCAGGATAAAGGGATTAGGATTTGGGTTAGGATTTCAATCAGGGTGCACTGGCCTGCTGATCTGGTGTGTGACATGGAAAGAGAGGAATGGCAATGTGGAAAGTCTTACTCCTCCACTCAGAGGATCAGGGTTTGATCCCCAAGCAAAGGGTAGACCACCAGACCTGAGGATGGAGGAACATGCGTGTCCAATTTTATTTTTGAGTGGCTGTTTGGTGGGGTGAGTAAGGGGATGGGGTCCCGGTCGAATCTGTGGTTATGGTGGGGGTGGTGTTGGGTTATGGTAGAGTTGTGGTGGCTTACCGTCAAAATGGGCAGCTTGACTGTGCTAGATCGGGGATCAAGGCCTGGTCCTGGCTGCAGCAGTCCCTCAACCCCTGAAAGATCATTGTTTGGGTTAAAATAAATATATTTGTAAGGGTTATGCTTAATGTAGCATGACATCAATAAGTGACTTGACAGAAGTTTGTAACATACATACACAACTCATGTAATGTTACATTAAATAACACAGGACACCAACAGTGGTCTCCTGGGTGAAAGTCCTGCATTTGTTGGACCTGACCACCTCCATCCACGGACCTTGTGGCTCCACATGGCAGTTGTTCTAAGCATTTAATAATGTCATTTACGAGTTAATTTGCTTTTTGCTCACCTAGTAAGCAAAAACAGATATCCAAAAGTTATACAGCTGCTGCATTGTTTACTGTTGCCATGGTGTTCTGCACCACAGACAGCATGCAAGCACTCCGTATAGTCAAGCTGCACAGTTAGTTGTGTCGGTTACACACATACGCACCACTCACATTTTAGCTTTATTTTAGCCCCACCTGAGTATGTTACAACAGCTATATTCTTAATTCTATAAAATGGTAAAGTATGTTAATTTCTTTTACATTACTGTAACTGCAAAAATGGTATACTATGAAAATAAGCATATAGTACATATAAAATGAATTTGAAATTAGGACACAGCAACAGAATTCCTTACTAGCTAACTACTGTCTATAAATGCACTCATACTTACACCTGAGGGAGAGTTTGGAATAGAATTAAAAATACTGATATAGTGGAACACAACAGCAAGTCCTACCATTTACCAGATTAGCATAAATATCAGGAACTCTTTTTGCAGGTTCAGAAATAGTGCGCACTGACACATGAAGACATGCACACGCACACACAGACACTTTTAGTTAAAATTATGTTTCTCTGTTATTAAGAGTTGCTAAGCAAAATATATCTAACAGCTCGCTTTCTCCTGGTGTGGGTGGTCGTTTTTATATCTTAAGGTTACAGACAGAATGTATGCAGGTTTGGTTTCCCAAAATAATCTCCTATCAAGCTGTCTGAGTAATACGAGGCCTTTGGTTTGGCTGAGGAATGTACATTCAGCCTACTTGTCACCCTGCTGTGTTCCATTTCTTATTAAGAGCAGCAATTTGATGATAAAATGTTCCAAATCCTGGTGCCAAGTCAGCTCTCGGGGGAGACGCACAAATATGGGGGTAAGCTCATGTCTTTGATGTCATTACATACTAAGTCAACTCAGTCAAACTCAATTATTTCTCTGATCAGGTTGGGTGTCAAAATGATGTTAGAACACCTCTTTTACTGTAGTATCTCAAGAGCACAGACTGAGACACCCACTCGCCAGGCTCTGCTTGCATCCTTCACATCATTAAGCCCTTTAAGCAATGTAGAGAAACGCAAATTGATTAAGACTGCATCTCCTGCCTACAGCAAATGCCACTGAAGACTGGCAGGGCAGAGGAGGTGCATTTCAACAGGTAGGGAGGAAGCCCCTGCTCCATTTCTCCCACTGCTCTTTTACTTTAAGCCTGTCCCTCTTTAGGTTTCACAAAATTGGGTCTTTTGAGCACCAGTCTCATCCAGAGAGAAAAGCAGAACCCAGTCTCTCTCCAAAGTCGTCGAAATCTGGCACTTGGTCAGTGACTTCTGGCATCAGACGCCAACGATTAAAGCCGTCCTATCATGTTGGCTTGATACGCAGCCGGTCGCTGTTATTGCTTAATGGTGCCTGGCGGTGTCAGGGGGACAAGACAGAAGTTAAGGTGGTGGATGGGTCCAACAACCACCATCTATCACCTGGGAGACTGGTGTACGCTTCCCATAAGATTGTAAAGTCAAACCCTGTTTTTTTTCTCACATTTGGTTATGTTCTCTAAACGTAACCAATTTGTGGTGTTGTTTTGAAAGAGACTATATGCAAACTGTACATTTCCTAGGGCCATATTGGGGCTGAGCCAAATGCTTTGATTGTTGCCATGGTAATTGATAAGCTTGTTTTATTGTTAGGTGGTATGACTTGCTACAATACAGAGAGAACTATATTTCAGTATAATGCTGAAGAGGTTGTTAAATATGTAACGGTACTTTGTTCCTGTGTATTTTGACCTCTGTAAATATTTATACTGGTCCTGTGCAGCTACCGTACATATGTGACAAATGAACAGGAAGTGAAGCCTTTATTGTGAAATGTTCAGTTTGAGAGTTGTCTTATCATTTGTTCATTTGTTGGCATTGCCACCGAGCCCACTCAACGCTTAAAGCAGTCTCCTGTTGTCATTAACGTGGATATTTATAGGAGTGAATTGAGACAAAGATGAATACAACTAGACTTAAGATAGCTACTACAGCAATTTACTTCCAAATTAGTATTCAAACACATTACTCCAAAAATCCCAAATAGCAAATTAAGAATGGTTATCAAACATTATTCATTATGCATCAACAGCAATTACTTTAAGTTATTCTCAGACTCACTTACATCTAACATCAGTCCACAGTAGTCCATCGCTACTGGAAATGGGACAGTTTAACGATCTCAGTAAATCACTTGAAAACTGTATGTAGCAGCTTAGCCATCTTGCTATCATTGCTAATGTTACTTTGACCTGCATGCTAACAAAGTGGCTAATTGTCACAATATTTTAGGTGCACAGACTGAAAACGGATGTTTCCCAACAAGTCCGTCTCATGTCCTTGTCTTCCATTCCCTCCATTAAATATGACATGAACAAGATTGTTTGTAGGAAGCAAAGGTGCAGAGGGTGATTCAAAAGCAGTAAAAACTGGCATACTGTATGTGCTCCTGTGACACTGAGACTAACACAGGGCACAAGCTTTTTGAAGCAAGTCACTTCTTTTGCCCCTATTCCCCTTCCAGCACAGCTCGCAGCTTTACAAAAGTAAATTCATATCCCTCAGGAGGTACCAGACATATACGTGACAAAGCCTGAAAATGCACACACTCAAACATCACAAAGACATGCATACACTTTCAAACAGACACATGTATGCATACGCATGAGCACATATACTGTATATTCACACATCCCCTGGGGTATGTTGGGACTGCTCATCTAACCCATAAAACCTCGGCTTATCGCCTCTATGGGCCTCCTGGTTCTGCAGTTCCCCAATCCATCCTAGGGCCCCTCTGATAATCAGCCGTCTCTGTTTGGCCTGAAGTCTGGGTGAATATCCCTAGGTCTAGAGATATGAGATCCAAGCCCAGGCTTCAAGGTCTCAGTGTGCAAATACAGTGCAGCCAGAGCGAAAAGATGGGCAGATCCGCAAAAGAGCCCATGCTGCATGTGTGAAAACACATCCAGAAGTGCACTTGTTTACTGCGAACGTAATGAGTGGCATTGGACCTTATAAAAGACTAAGAGGCCCTGGCTTAGAGATCAGAGGCACGCAGGGTATCATTTGTCTTGGTCTATCATCTCATGCTGGCTCACTGCTATGGCTTAACCCCCTCCTCCTTTTTGAAAAAAACAAAACAAAGGAGAGACGGATGGAGAGCATGTTGAAGTAAGGAAAATAGTGAGTGGGGGGTAAAGAGAAGGAAAATGAAAAGATAAGCCACATCAAGTGCAGGCTTATCCAACACCCTGCTATAATTGAGACAGCTAATGCATTACAAAGACAGTGTAATCCTAGGTGTCAGAAAGCAATTACATGTGGCTAATTGCTAAATAATTAATGCAGACAGTTTAACCGGACAGGCCAATCTGCAAACTTGCCTTGAACTGGGTTTTATGTTTGTCTCTCTTTAGGGTTAAGCAGGATGCCTCTGGGCCTCGTGACACTGAAGATATCCCTTAATTACACTGTATTTTCGTAATAGCTGTCAAAATGTACACTCATGTGAAAGACCTTTTCGTCAGCCAGCGAGCCAGCGTTACAAGAAACTGTAGTCTGTGGTGGGCCGCAGTGAGGAGAAACAAATCACCCTAAAGATGAAATTATAATCAAACTGTAATGATTATTTAGCACCTGGTACTCATAAATCGGTTATTACGAGGAATGATTTATCAAAGTTCAGAGGCCCTGTCTAAATCAATTTATGACAAATGCTGTCACAGTTACTCAGGATAATCTATAGACCTTGTCATTGGAATCATTTTCTCTCGAAGATGTCCCATTAAGGGAAAAAAAAAAAAAAAAACAGCCCACAGCATTGCTCTTAACCCTTGTGTTTTGCTGACATTGGCTTCTCTTGCTCATTATATGGCTTCCTGTATGTCTGGAGGGGTTATGTGGGATCCTGCAGTATGTGCACAGCAGAAAAAAAAATATAATACTAACGTAAGGCGGGTTTCTTCCTCCTGTCTTATCTATAAACTCACTAGTTACTGAATTATCTATCAAAGGGCTGCGGGTCAAGTAAGAGCACTGGAACAGCTTCTCAGAGTGACTTGATCCACTTTAATCGCCCCCAAAAAAACGTAGGACAACTGAAAATCGACAACAAGAGTGGCATCTCACATCCTGTATATCACTCCGCCAAACTTCATCATGACTCTTTATACCTGCACGTAAGGTACGCGGTATTAAATAGTTCCCAGATGTAATAAGAGGAGCAAAATAAAATATGTAAACAATATATGCAAAATAGCTGCAAAATAATGAACAGAGAAAAACAAGAGAATCTACTTGATATGTCCTCATGAAAATAAATCTCCTTTTACAATAATAATAATGATAATAATGATAAACAATGGAAAAATCAGTCCATTTTATTCCTCCAAACATTTTCTTATGGCCAGTGTCTTTTGCTACAAACTGGGCTTGCACGTTTTTTGACAAAATATGCATTAAGCATTAATATTACATAAAAAAAAATAAATATTTACTGTATAATATGTTATCCAGGCTCTTTATTTGCAGTGTGTACACCCCAGAGGAACTCTTTGGTATGAACAAACTATTATAAAACTAATAACAGAAATCCAAATAAACTTATTTGGGTAGAGAACTGCTGCACAAAAGTAGTCTCAACAGCAGTTACAGATATAAAGCATATAAATTCATCATATTTAACCAAGTTTTACAGTATTCTCTGCAGCAGACTTCTGAAACATCTGAAACGTCTGATCAAAATCATGTTTATAAGCAGTTCTCACCAAATTAATGGCGTTTCAAACTGATGTTTAATACATTATTTAAGCTGTTAAAGAGGGCACTGGATCTCCAGGACCTCAAACGCAACATTAACATTGACTAATGTAATTTTTCAGTGCTTTGGGCAAGCTAAATTTATTTCACCTTCATTGCAGCAGGAGTCTCTGAGTCAGGCTTCTCAAAACCTGGGCTCAAAAAACGGAAAGGATTAGTGAGTTAGAAAATATGTAAAACAATGTAAAGACAATCACTGTGATTAAGAAATTAAATCAGAATGATGAGTACACTTATATGCATGGTAAACAATGTGACTAAGCTCTCAGTTTGTTGTGAAACACTCATTCAGCTTAAAAAGAGACATCATCTGTCTTCACTGGTGTATTTGTGCTACCCTATATTAATTTTTCCACAGGTATATATTAGTAACTTGTGAGTTTGTGAGCTTCCTGGACTCTCTTCTCCATTACCAAGCTGTCAGTACATTAGGGTGGGACGGCGCTGCTTTTAAGGGGGTGAAAGGAACCAATGTGATTGGCCACGATTGTTACAACCCCTAACACACCCACACATTATGTATGGTAATGGATTCTTTCTCAACCCACCCCATCTCCACGGCACAGTTGGCTGTGCTTTGCGCATTGCACCTTGATTCATCAAAACAGGAGCCTCAAAGTCAAGAGAAGAGGACGTAAATCACATAAAACATGGAAGAGGACAAGCAGGGACACTTTAAAGATAAGAAAAAAATATGTTTGAACATGACAAGGGTTTTGGGACAGGTTGGCCTTGACCTCAGGATTAATTTCATACCATATTAACAGAAATCAACTGTGGTCACTGTTAAAACTCCAACCCATGCATAATAATAGCTCTCCAGCTTAACTCCACCCAGACAGAGTGTCAGAATCAAGACACTGTGACACAGTAAGTGTAATTTGTATGGTCCTGGCAACCCTTGCGGTAACCCTTTCTTCCCTGGGAGATTCTGCAGGTAGAACATATCCCTCAGAATACTGCTCTTTATGTTAATATTATGAGAACAGTCATCCCCTTACCCCACAGTTCAAGGAAAATACTATATTTGATCACCTAATGTGTTTTTTTTTTCCCTCGCACATAATTGTATTTTTCTCTCTCTTTTAATTCTCTACTCCCCTGGAAGTTTCGCCATCTAGGTCAAGGGTATTGGAGGGAGGCAAATTGCTGCGACTGCTCCATGCGGCTTGCTTTACAGCAAAGATACTTCCAAAGACACAATGACTTTCTCTTATGTTTCTGTTTCCATATTATCAAGCTGAGGTAAACTGGAGAAGTAAGATGAATACTTCAGCTAATACGAATACACATAACAATGCCTCTAGGGATCAAAACTGCATTATACTAGGAAAAAAAACCCATTGAAATACAATACTTTGAAGATGAGAGAATATATGAAAGAACCAATGACAAAAGAGTGTAAACAGCCAGCCTCCGGAGTCACTCATGCAGGCCCTATACTGTTGCTCTGGCCATATAAATGTGGCACTAACGGCCTCTGATCAAGCCCTAATGGTATTCATAGTTGCCATGGGTCCTTTCACCGCGATATTATTAAGATCATTTTTATTCATGATATCTCCCAAATTGTCCTTGGAAGAAACAGCAGATTATGGGAGGCTGCTGACCCGTGGGTTGTGAATAAACATGAAAAACAATCAGTGTTCCATTTAAAGGCAGAATGGTGTTCAGCCCCGAGCCTCTGGGGTAAGATTGCAGAAAGGGGGCATCAAACGAATAATGAAATCATTAGAAATGAATTGAAGTGAGAATGAATGATGCCGTCCCCTAACACCTCATCCCGATTCCGAGCCTCTATTTTATGTACATTGAAAATTAGAGGAGGTCATTTAACTGTGTGATGGGGAGATGCGCTAATGCCTCACTACGATTTTGTTCTCATAGATTTCTAATGATCATAATTATGATAAGCACAACTTACTTTGTGTTTCCTCAGTAACCAGCGGCTGAGATTTCAGCACTTCAGCTGTGACCCACTTCTTTCATTCAGTCTGAAGCAATTAGCAAAAAAAGCACAAGGCAGTTTTGCCAAATTGCTTCTTTTGCTTCTTGTGCATTTCACCTTGCTCATGGTGCATTTTTTTACTCCAACTATTTTGGTTCTTTAAAAAGCACACAGACAAAAAGAGCATGCTTTTCCATTAAGGCATTGCCATGTAAAATGATTAGGTGTATTAGCATTTGTATAGTCCCCCATATTTGTGTTATACACCCACCAGCCACTTTATTAGGTACACCTTGCTTAGACTGGGTCAGACCTCCTTTTGCCTTCAGAGCTGCCTCAATTCTTTGTGGCACAGATTCAACAAGGTGCTGGAAACATTCCTCAGAAATGTTGGTCCATATTGACATGATAGCATCACACAGTTGCTGCAAATTTGTCGGCTGCACATCCATGATGTGAATCTCCCGTTCCACCACATCCCAAAGGTGCTCTATTGGACTGAGATCTGGTGACTGTGGAGGCCATTGGAGTACAGTGAACTCATTGTCATGTTCTAGAAAAAAGTTTGGGACATAGCCATCAGAAGATGGGTACACTGTGGTCATAAAGGGATGGACACGGTCAGCAACAATACTCAGGTAGGCTGTGGTGTTTAAACCATGCTCAGCTGGTACTAAGGGGCCCAAAGTGTGCCAAGAAAATCTCCCCCACACCATTACACCACCACCAGCAGCCTGAACCATTGATACAAGGCAGGATGGATCCATGCTTTCATGTTGTTTGCACCAAATTCTGACCCCACCATCTGAATGTTGCAGCAGAAATCGAGACTCATCAGACCAGGCAACGTTTTTCCAATCTTCTATTGTCCAGTTTTGGTGAGCCTGTGTGAATTGTAGCCTCAGTTTCCTGTTGTTAGCTGACAGGAGTGGCACCTGGTGTGGTCTTCTGCTGCTGTAGCCCATCTGCTTTAAGGTCTGACAAGTTGTTCAGAGACAGTCTTCTGCATAAGTGGTTATTTGAGTTACTGTTGCCTTTCTATCACCAACAAGGCATTTTCACCAAGAGATCTGCCCACTAGATATTTTCCCTCTTTCAGACCGTCCTCTGTAAACCCTAGAAATGGTTGTGCATGAAAATCCCAGTAGATCAGCAGTTTCTGAAATACTCAGACCAGCCCATCTGGCACCAACAACCATGCCATGTACAAAGTCACCTAAATCACCTTTCTTCTCCATTCTGATGCTCAGTTTGAACTTCAGCAGGTCGTCTTGACCATGTCTACATGCCTAAATGCATTGAGTTGCTGCCACGTGATTAGCCGATTGACTATTTGCATTAACAAACAGTTGAACAGGTGTACCTAATAAAGTGGCCGGTGAGTATATGTTCTTGATTCTCCTCCATGTTTTTTTTTGTTTGTTTGGCTTGGATGAAAGTCTCTCAAACAAGTTTCTATACAGCCACACTTTTTTGCTGTCGTTTCTTCCCAACAGGGTGAAACCTATTGATTTTGTTGGTGATGACATGACCTTTCCACTGGTGCCAGCATCAGGCCAAACTATTTACTACCAGCTTTCTTTTTGTTACCTTTTAAAAATCGCTGCAAGGGTTTTTCAGTCAGTCCTATAAGTGATTTTAAAGTACTGCCACTGTAAGGGCCACAAGATTTCTGATCCTCCTCTACAAACATCAAGCCAACAGACCATGCAGGTCAGCCGGTACCAGTCCTCTTACTGTTCCCAGAATAACCTCCAAACACAATCGAGTGTTTCTTAGCTATAATGCTGCAAATTTTAGAAGATCTAAGATTTGCTTTGACAGTTATTATTGTTGGATCAAGGTAATCTTTGCTTTCACTTTAACACTGGGCTGATTTTAAAAGCTTTACTATGACATTTATCTAATCCCTTCACCTTCTTGTTCTTATTTTTCTTTATGTTTGCTATTGTTATCTGTTAATTGTCTCAGAGTCAATGTTTTGACATGTGCGTTCCTGCTTCCAGCGCTTTAGTGATGGTTATGTAATGCACTAAGAATGAAATGCATCCTGTTGCTTTATGGAGACAAATTGGACAGCAGTTTGTCTTTATTGGCATAAATCATTGTGTGTTAACCCTGCCGTTCAAAGTCTGTATACTTTTGGTTTAAAATAAGAGAGAAGCACAGACTTGTTTGCCTGATGGAATCCAAAAGAGAGTGGATTTGGCTGTATTGTCAACAAGAGTTTGAATCTGTCCTCCACATTCTCTTATTGAAAGAGAAAGGGATAAACAAGTGGAACGGCTGCCTGTGGGCACAAACCGTTCAGGAATATCCATGGAGAGACAAAGGCAAAACTAGCAGGAGGGGAGGGGAAAGAGGTTGAGTGACAATTCAGAGACAGAGCAAACAGAGCGAAGGGATGCAGGCAGGTGACTCTCACCCTTTGAAAGTCTCTCCTGCAAACAAATTGAGCTGTAGCCATGCACCTAGGCACTGTAACAAGAGGCTTTTTGTCTTTTAGATCTTGACAGTTGAGTTGAGAGCGAGGCTCAGGGCACGGAGTTGGCAGTTACCGTGTCGAGCTGTTATATATTTCCCATCAGTGCTTTCCAATAACATGGGAGAGACAGGCAAGGGCCCGGTGTCAGAAGATATGGGGAAACACTGGCTGCTGGAATGACCAACAATCGGCGCTGAAGGCACTCTCCCTGCTTGTGCACCCACCATTCAGGCTCACTCAGGCAATTAACTGTTTATCCCCCACATGCTTGACGTGGAGGTTAAAGGCAGGGGGTTAAACTGCAGCTGAGGTTGTGCTTGACAGCTCAGACAGTTAACTTAACTGTGTGTGTCTCAGTGGATTTACGTTTCCATTATTCCCTTTCTTACACAATACTTATAATGCTGTGTGCTTAGCAATATGCACACCCCATAGCGCTTCATTTAAACATAATAGAATGTGTAAGAAATAGAAAACGCATTGAGATCATGAGTAACGAAAATTGCGTGCATATCACCATGAGAAAAAAATCTATTAGTCTTTTCCTTCAACAGAAGCTCGCTGGTTATATAACTCAGGTAGGCTTGCATGAGCAGACAGGTTGTGCAGGTAGATAGTTATTCAGCCATTTAAGTCTCATGGAACCATGTGCAATCATTGATAAAATTGTTTTGCATAAACACAATCGCAATATTCATTTTAACAAGCACCTGCTACTTGCTCTGCATTTTCAAAATCCCTCTTGGGAACCAGCTATTTAAACAGCTATTATTTTGCATGCGAGTGGGTAAATGGGTTTGTGTGTGTTTTGTGTGTCCACGGAAGCGATGGTAGCGGCGGCTGTATGACAATGTGTTTTGTATCTCTATATGCACCACCTGCATTTGCATGTGTAACTCCGAATCTGCATGCAATCCTGAGGTTTTCAAATGCACGCCCAATATGCCTTTTTATTTCCGGCCCTGCTGGTAATATGAGAATAACGACAGCTTGGGGGCCTGATGAAACTGACCTTGGTGTTAATGAGCTTCTCACAGACAGACAGCGGTCCTCTATGCACCTTAATTGACACGGCACCCCTGCTCGCGCAGTACCACTTACCTGTGTCAATCTTAAGAAGACTTCTCAGCCCATATCTGCCGTAGCCATTTGTTCCAGCCACCCTCTCGAGGGATGCAACAGCATTCTCATCATCCGCTCTTAAGTGCTTTTCCATTTATTCCATCATTGGATGCTGCCCTATTTTTAATTTCTTTTTTTTCACAGTTGTGTGCCCGGGGTAAATTAATGCACTTTGTGGATTGTGTTCAACAATGAGCACAACAATTGCAAGTAATCATTTGGAGCTGGTGAATTGGATAAAACTTTTGAATGTATGATGAGCTTAGGAAGTATAGCTGTTTTCAAATCAAAAAGACAACACAGTTCTCAGAGAAGAAGCCCATTTTGGTGTTCAGCCAAGTATACTTTACCTAAACTTTTTCTGACCCTGAGGCTTGTCTGTTCCATTATGTTCCATTGTTGTAATATATTACCTTTATACAAATTCTCCTGTGGACGTTCTCTACATATGAACTAGTTGTTCTGAATGCCACCGTAAAATGTCCCCATAAACATCGCAGAGGAGCCCACAGTTAGAGTACATGTGGGGGCTCTGCTGGCGTGTGCAATCACACGTGCGCATGTAGATACACAGAGAGGTCTTGTGAAGCCAGTGAGGATAATTCACATTTTATGGACAGAACAAGTCAAGTGTGTAAAGTTCAACAGAAACATCAAAGAAAATGAACAGAGGCAATGACATTTTAATCGAAACGACCACCCATGTAAAAATAGCATTGTTGACAGAGGCATTTCATTTATCCGTAACATATTTTTTCTGACCCCAACCGCTCGTTGCACCGGGGAAGACGAATGGATCTTTGTTTGCACATGAAGGTCAAATAGAAAGAGGGACAGGGGGAACAAATGTCCCGATGTACATGACACAAAACAACTCAAATCAGCCTATATTGATATTTAATTTTACTATTTTTATATACTTTTATATTATAAAACATGTTCTAATTGGTTACTTGCAGCCATGTGAGAATCCATTGCACCCTAGGTGTGCATCTTGATACTTATCCGGAGTCTTGAACAAGTCAAAAAACAGAGGACATCCTCATGAGCAATTCTGAGCAATTCTTGATAACTGTAATAACTAAATGCAAATTTTCTTCAAATGTCAAAATTACAATGACAAGGTGGATTGTAATATCTCTCAATGATGTGTTTTATTAATTTTATTCAAATCCAAAGGGACCTTCATTTCACATCAGAGACAGTCGAACATAGCTGCGAATAATTATTATTTCATATCTCTGAAAATATCACTTTCATATGGGGGGGGTGTGGGGAGTAAGGTGCCTCTGGCTGTGAGGCGAGTTGGTCATGGGTTTTTTGGACCATTCTTTGAACATCAATCACGGCCTGACACTGGGGGGAGCGTTGCTGCTCTCCACATCAGTCACTGACTCCCTCCTGCCCTTAACACTTCAGCACAGGACATGTTCATGCACTATCAAAGTCAGAGAGCTCCCGTCTGATGACAGTAATGGCTGAAGATGGGAGTGTAAATGGTGAGATGAAAAGAGAGATTCTGTTCCTGTTCAGAATTTTAATGTACAGTATTTAGCTTTAGTGAGGGAGGACGCACATTATTTGACAGGTATAAATACAGGGTTTGAAGAGGTGCTATTCAAACGTTTGCTTTAAAATACAAGCTGTTAGAGACGCATAGCAGCATAACTGGCTACTCTTAAAATAGGTCCCTGAATATTTCATTCTATATAATAAGCTAATTTATACGAACTTTCCCAATCATATAACGAAGCAGAGTTTACCCTTGAAAGCTGTAATTTAGTGAAGTGATGATGACACACAGTTTAGTATGCATTAGCAATGATCACAGTTGATTTTAAATTTCAATCTAACACTTTGAGTGTGTCTACATGCACACTAGTGTCCTGGTTTTGATCATATTCAGGATATCATGTGTACATGAAACTTGGGAACCTTGGTTATTTATATCCCCGTATATGAGCCACTCATTTCTGTACCAACAGCTGAGGCTGGACACAGGCTGTTAGGTACTAATGGTGTAACACAAAGCTACTATTTGTCACAAACAATATGCGTATTTGTATCTGGCTTAAACTGGGAGTTGTTAGAGACAGTCAATCTTGCCTTATTCTCTGTTCTACATGGGTTTCTATCACCGCTCATATTCCCTGTGCACATATCTGTAAGTTTACCTGCTGACAAAATAGTATGATATAAAGACAATGTACCTGAATGAATCAAGTAATAAAATATGTTTGTAACTGAATCCAACTTTCAAAAAGGAAAGAAACAGAAACCAAGCCTTAAAGGAGAAGTCCAGTATTTTGCACTTTGAGCCCCATTCCTGGTTGTTTATGATGAAATAGAGTGGTTAAGACCAAAATGCTGACGATTGCTCCTTCTCTGAGAATTTGAGAGAATCTGTCTTTCCCCTGCCTGGCTTAACAATGCTGTCTATGTCCATGTGTAAATCTGTCCTAAAACCACCTTAAACGTTGGTTTTCAAAGCCATGAAACTCACCGAGTGGTCAGTGGTGTTCCTTGATGTTCCCACATAAAAATCGTAGCAAGCTGTAGCAATCCTGTGTGTAGAGCTGATCTTCTTCTAGGTGTTGTTTTGTAAGATGTATTAGGCCAAAAATATTGTAGCAATGCCCACATTTCCCAGCACGATGATCTGAGTAGTTTGTAGTTGCTGCTAAGTTTGCTGTTTTGTGTTCCGTAACGCAAATGTCATCTTTAAGTTACTGTCAGTGGTTTGTCTGCTCAGAACATGATGGTGTATGCTAGTTATTGTCACGTGTGTTTGCACCATTAGTGAGTTGGCTGTCCCTTTTCAGTGCTTCAGCTATATTTTCCCTCTGAGATTTGAATCTGTGGTTCCTTTGGTACATGACAATAAAAGTTGGCAGTGTTTGGTATTATAATGTGTCCTCTGTGAAGTAAGGGTTGTCACAATATTGTGTGTGGGACATGTTTAAAGCTCTGGCAGCTCTGCACTAAAACTAACTTCTTCATATTACCACAGACTGGTATTTACAGTAGAAGGGAAAGGTATCTTCCGTGATTAGCTGGTCTTCTTCATATGACATGTGGTGCGATATTGCTACGTACTGGAGACATTGAAAACAATAAATGTGGGGGCACAAACCCTAACAGACCAGGGTATTAGTGGAACATACGACTCGTGATTTTCATCATCAGCTAGAGGTTCTGTTCATAGTGGGAAAAAAAAACAAATAAATGTGTATTTTGTTTGTAAAATTTCGAATAATACTGCAAAAATTCTGATGTTTTTTGCATCTGTTTATAATGCATTATCTGTGCATATTGTATAATGTATTCCTGTCCAGTTACATAGTGTTTACATACACAGTATTCTGGTTTATCATAGCACTCCAGCTAGCATAGCCACATTTCTTAAAGCCACAATAAGGGATCGTTCAGATTTCTGAAACCAGAATACATGTCTTAACCTGATCATAACAGGGAGCCTAGTATGCATAAGCTGAGGTATGTAATTATGTAAAAACTACAAAGCAACAACAACAAGAAAGATATATGTATATTTTTATGTATATATCTAGTATACATGAGCAGCAAAGGGCTGCAGGCTGGAATTGAACCCACTGCTGCTGTGGCAAGGACAATACCTTTGTATATGGGACGCCTGCTCTAACCACTGAGCTACCAGCCGCACGGTCTGCACATATTTTAGAAATATTTATGCTTGTGCATGTACAGTAACACTGTGAATGCAGTTATATTGATAATAATAGGTGGAGTAGACCCTGGATGGGTTGGCGGTCTATCACAAGACTAACCCGTATACACAGACAAATACAGCCACACTCACAATCACTACTTTCACTTCACCTAACCTGTTCAGCACCTGCCCTTATCACAGGTAGTAAACTAGATGTTGATTCCTGGAGATTAAGTAATAACAGGGCTAACAGTCCCGTCATTTTAGTTGCTATTATAATTTAGTTTGCACATGACCAAACTAATCTGCAATTTACCACATCACCACAAAACAATTAACACAATGGGATGCTGGGTCAGTTGCCCACTTTGCTGGTCAGCAGTCCAACCTTGCATAAATGAACACGAGGGTCTTTAACACAGATGTGATTAGAGAAAACTGAGCTGCAGCAAATTCATGTTTGACAGTTTCATTCAAAACACAGCGTTTTGGCAGTTCATTATCGAGAACCTGCGCTAATAAATTCATGCCACTTAAATTAAACTCCACTCACTCAATGTAGGCCTCTTCACAGTGAAAGAGGGAGCCGGGCCGGAACTGCCTATCAAAGGTGGGAGGGGCAGATTATTATAATATCATCAATGTTCTTTCATATATTGAGGATTAGAGGTTACCCAGTCACTCTGAGACACCACATCTTTCATTAGCCCCCCAGTGCTCTGGGGAAGAGCACTAAATGTCGCATATGAGCTGTCACTAACAGAGGTGGATGGATGGCTGGCTCATGTACCAGAGCTCTTCTGCTGCGTGATAAACAGTGTCAAGGCGTCATTGTGAGTGATAAAATCACCATAAGACTCACTTATTGCGGAGAAGTAATTCCTACTTGTTAGTAATGTCAGCATGTGTAGGCATGCATAAGGGGTTTCGGTGGATTATAACGGCGTGGTTTAATAACTCGGCTCACCTTCAAAGTCTCAAGCATCGCAATATTTCAAGATGACAGTGAGGTTTGCATTTTGTGTGTATTTATTGACTTCAATGGGAAATCACTACACAGAAACGATAATAATTTTATCCACTCAAGCATGTGGTAATATAATGGTGGTGTGATATTATGAGCAGATCAGTTTTCTTTCTCCACCTCAAGGTAAAGCCGATGCTCAAGCTCTGACATCGTACCAATACTTGTAGTTAATTTTGTGTAAAGACGCGATCAATCATAAGAGCATTAAAAAGAATAGCACCTCTACTAAGACATAAAAGATAATGTTCATTCTTTAGTTTACAGTTAAAGGTTGTGCTTTGCTGCAGCCAATCCTGTGGCAAAAGATTAGCAAATTTTTTTTGGTGTAATAAACCATGTTAAGATATCCAGGGAGACCATTGTCTTTCTGTTTTAAATGTGTCTGCAGGGCATGTTTAAACAAACTATTTCTTCACTCAGTTTTGGCAGAATAGGCGTTAATTTTTTTTTTCCTGTAAACAAAACCAAATCTAATTAAATGCAACCCTTCTTCATCACTTCAGTAAACAAACAAGGATTTTTTTTTTCAGATTTTCTACCAGGTCTTTGTCATTATATTGTGAAAACTGTGTGACAATGAACTATGTTTGGCTTCCCCCTGTGCTGGTATTGCCGGGAAGTTGCTGCCTGTGGCGTGAGAAAAAAATCCCCTGTATGACACAAAGCGTGTCACTAATGATGTGAAATTAAACACTTTGCGTGATCTGGTGGATTTTTTTATTTTGAGACAGGCGCCGGCATGACCGACACAGGGGGGGGGGGGAGTGAGAAACTACACACACAGTCAATGTATACATCAGTCACTTGCAAAGACTACTCGTGGAAAACATGGCATGTTTCATCTCACATAGAAAAGGCAAATTATGTGCCTCTAACCTGTTGTTATTCCCAGGAAAAAAGATCACATTTTGGCTTAAAATAAGTACATTTGATACATGACGTAACTAGTAATGAAACAAAATGTTAATACCTTCTTGAGTGACATTTGTGGTCTCTAGCCTCACATACATTTGCGTGATGATATGTTAAAACACCATTGACTTTTGTTTTCACATGGGACACAAACTGTGATCACCTGGATGAAATTTTGGTTTTGTCTGACCCATCCATCACCCCTTCATCCCACCCATTGCAGACTTTCTCACTCTTCACACTACGTGAGTTTCTTTCAGCGTCAAGAATGGCCATGGATGGGTTAATACTGGAGTTAGTTGAAAGCTTGTAGGGTCTAACATCACAAGTCGAGGGACCTGGCAAATCGTCCCTGGTGCAACCCTGGGAATGAGAATGGCCTGGTGTCTCTGGTAGCAGATTTGTACTGTAATGCCAGTTGTTCATGCACTGCTAGTCATGAGCAAAGCCAGTCTGGACTTCCCTCTCTATGTTGTTGGCCGTTTTACATGTAACATGAAATCATATTGAATAATCATTGCATCCTGTTATTTCATACTGTAGTATCCTCCAGTGCTCCAGACTTATTTTGCATACAGAGCCTATTGCATATGGACTTAAATAGCAGGTACGCTTGGATGCACCCTTATTGTCCTAGCACATGTGATGTGGAGCTTTATACTGGTCTTTGTAATTGCATCACTGAAATAGCCTCAAGTGTCTGTCCTCCTGCCAGCTCAGCTGCCCATCAAGAACCAACAAGAGCCCATGTGTTAAACTTGGAAACTAAAAATATATATATATCCATGAAATCACGTTTAACGGATTTTTGGGGGTGATTTTTTTTAATTCTGTTACGATTGTAATTCTTGTTGGAATTTGGACCAGTTGAATCCTGTAAGTTCTTTTTGGTATTTTTTTTTTACCTCTTTTTGTTACCTCTTGTCCTTAACCTACATGCAAGGTGTCACTTTTTCAGCGTAACACAGCTGTTAGAGAAAAAGCTTTAGTGGAAATATCACAAAGGCCCCAATAAAAATATACAAATCACTATGGTTGCTAAAAAAACATAAATAAATTAAAAAATAATAATTATAATAACAAAATCATATATATACATAAATATATATGCACTTTTTTTATACGCAATAATAAACAAAATGAGAGAAAAAAGTCTATTTACTTGTAGAATGATTTTATTGTTGTGTATATTTCAAAATCTACAGTATGTACGTGGTTGTAAATGTCAAAAATATTCATAATTCGAAATTTTGGAAAAGACAAAAAGGTCCACAGACACAAGTGGGATACTGTGTGAAAGCCCCACATTAGCACCTTTAACAGGTTTTCTCAGCTTGCCTCCATTTTTAAATAGAGTTGAATTACTAAAATAAACATGCTCTGTGTATTCACCAACGAACAGACGGACTCAGCAGCGTGTATTTTGTCTGAAAACCCTCATATAAAGCTCTAATGTAGATGTGACAAAATTGTTATTCTGCCGAATTAAAAAGAAAACTATTTAACTCAAATGAATGTGTCGCAGTTCCTACTGATTATACACAGACACAACATAATACTACCATGGCATCTGACAGCATCAGTCATTAGCGGCTTTGTTAAGCTCCTGCAATTACACAGCATCTTATTATCTCACCTTTTGAAGGTGATTACTGTTCAAGTGTCACTTTTGCAACAAAACAGTTTGATGAGCCACAATGGATCGATACTCTCCTAGTAGCTGAGGAGAGTGCAATGGACTAAACACTCATTTGTAACCTTTTTATAATGCCCCCTAATGTCGGCCTTGGAAGATCACCCTATTGATCCAATAAAAAAAAAAAAAAAAAAAGCTGGGGAGGCACAGTAATTCTGTTTTACCCACATGAGGGATCCGCAATTTTCGTCTAGATGGGAAAGGTCCCGAGGATCAAGGTAGAACAGAGTATAAACACACAGGGAGAGAGAGAAAAAACAAACTTGTACCTTCAAACAAAGCCAAAGGGACACCTGTGCAGGCCATCTATTGTGTAGCACAAACTGCTGCGAGCCATTACAGGTGCAAATGAACCATTGTGCTGTCGTTTGAGCTGGCTTGTGTTCCAAACAGTACCTGCACACACTTGATATGCTCAAACTCGGTAAAGGTGGAAATTGTAACTCTTAGGTTTTGGCATATTTCACCCTGTTTGCACAGTAACAGTGCTACTTCATAAAATTCTACATTTGTCCTTTCCTGTTTGTTTTTATCCCTCTCTATTATTTTCACTTTTTTCCCCCTCTGTGGCTCTCTCCCTGTGCTTGTATTTATATAGGTGGAACAGCATTGGAGAAGTGATTGAAAAGCTGTCCTGTAGATCAGGGTGGTTTGTGGGGCCTGTCCATGCTCTAATCCATCCTGCCGCCCCGCCACACAAGTAGAATATCAAACAGGCAATCCCTGAGGAAAGGAAGAGAGAAAGATGTGGAGGGAGAGAGGAGGGAGAGAGAGAAGAGACGCGGAGAAAGAGATGTGAGAAGGAGGAGAAAGGACAAACATCAGGACTAAAAATGGAGAGCAAGAAAACAAGGGGAGGCTTCGAGGGAGAAAATGAAATAAGAGAGGTAGAGAAAAAATAGAGAGAAGGCGGTTGGAAAAGTTTAACACGGGTCTGGCAGTATGGCAGCTCTGCAAGGGAGAGAAAAAAGGCAATTCCTGCAGTCTCACTCCACTACTTTTCTTCATTTGACTCTGATTAGCTCTGATAATGTATCTGTGCCATTATGCTGCTAATAAAAAAGGGGTGGGGAGCACAAAGTGAGTGGGGTAATGGGGTCCTGATCCACCTTCTAAAATAAACTGAACAGTGACAGGGAGCTGTAAAAAAAAAAAAAAAAAAAAAAAAAAAAAAAAGGGACAGAGCAGCTTCACCATGTAGAGAAAAATGGCATTGACATGCACACTAATATCCCACCATTGTTCTGAATATGATAATATTCTGAATTTGATAGGGGTCATGTAAACAGCATATTCTGTTTGGAGATTCTGAATTAGGCCTTTTTTTGACTGAGAGCATTTTCTGGTTAGGACATGTGGGATACTCACTCACTCGCTTCTCCAGCAACACTTGACGTACACCTCCCAGAAATGTAACTACACGTCGTGGTGACGCAGACCTCCTCTCTACTTTTGTAA
The DNA here is from genome assembly GCA_019142605.1 of Cephalopholis sonnerati. Taxonomy (NCBI): domain Eukaryota; kingdom Metazoa; phylum Chordata; class Actinopteri; order Perciformes; family Serranidae; genus Cephalopholis; species Cephalopholis sonnerati. The sequence continues at coordinate 35,718,289 of JAGQAX010000005.1, read as the reverse complement.
ACTGAAACCATTTCCCTCAGTGGAAACGAAACTTTTATTTTCTTTAAGAAGCAATAAATTCTGAAGACAATAGAGCCGCCGCAAAACAGTATTTTAAGTCTTGTGTCTGATATATCCTGGCTTCATGTGAGCAGAGGAAATCTCTGCTATTCGCTAGGCTAATTTATACAATATAAAATGCCATAGGCTTGAGCTAATAACGTTAGCATGTTGTATATGTGGGGAAAATGCATCCAGATAAAGACAAACATTTTGTCTTTAAATACTGTGAGTTGTAATGAAGCCAATTTGTGTACTTGTGTTTGAAATTGTCACTGTTAAGCCATGTTTAATGTACAGTACAGGAGGGGGCGCACATTAATAATCCTCCAGGACTGTAACATGCTCATGCTTGTTTAACAAAAACAATGCGTAATGCGACTGCAGTTGGTTCGTATCGAGGTCAGAACACGTTCTCACTACAAACAAATTGCACCAGAGTTAATTTCTTACCGGACCGAGACCACCTCTTGAAGAACGTCTCGTTCGGTTGTTTTGGTGCACACCTGAGTGCAACTGTGGTGTTTACTCCTGCCTATATGAACCGCACTTAGGGGGGCAAACGAAAAAAAAAAAAAAAAACACACCTACTTTTAAACATTATGAAAGACCTGGATATCAAGTTTTTGGATATGTGCAAATATCGAAACACCAACCTTCACAAGAGAATGGTTGAAAGAATGAAAGGGGAAGGCTGTTTACACGGTGGAACAAGTCGCTGCTGGTGGAAAAATACATGTTAGGGCACGATCATTGTAAACAGGAATATCAGTAGAGTTTTTATTGTTATTAGCCATGTAAATGTCTATAAAATCAAGAGACTGAGGATGTCATATTAGGACATTTAATGTTTAATATCTTCTCTCCTTGCTGCTAAAAGTTAGAAGCAAAACAAAGAGATGAAGTTGGATATGACTCCATTGTACTCTGCTTGCAACCAAACAATATACAGCATGTGTGCTGACCCTTCGCGGGGTTGCCCACCATGACCTGTCACTGAGTTTACAATTCTAAACAACCAACAATCCGTTACTGTACCCAGTTACACACACAGGTCAGGCTCCATCTAAACCTTAATCACACATCACTGCAGTGCAGCTAAGCTCAGCTCCACACTTGCTTGCCCTAGGCTGCAGCAGGAAGTTTATAAAGGACATTGCAAATATAGACTGGAGATGTTTCCTCTCTAAGTTCAGGCTTTTAACAGAAGGGGTGATACTGAGCTTATTTTGTGCAGATGGCATGGTACAGCAAGAACCCCAAATAACAGTGGTAATGAAAGTCAGGCTGAGGTTGGTCTGTGTACTGACAGGTTTATTAATGGCTTTCCAATGTGATGTATGTTCACTGAACTTTAGGGCAGCTTACAGCTTTGTGCTTTGTAGCGATATGTGATTTTTAGCTTTGATTCTTTTTCGTGTTCTCTCAGATATATTGTCTCATCCTTGTGTGTAATTTAAAGACAATATACTCCGGTGGTCATTTTACACAGGGCGTGGCGACGTGCAGAAGCCGCTGCGGGAATTACAGTTTGACCACAGACTAGAACACTGGGTCAAAAATCTGTATGGCTATATATGGAAGCCATGTATACATTATAGACATTACAGTAAAGGCATTTAAATTGGTGCATGTTCCCTCAACCTCCTTCCCCTTTCCTCCTTGTCTGGGAAACTTTAGATTACAGGTGTTTAAACCACATTTAACATGTGACATTACTGATACATAAGACTGTAAAGGATACATGCTGTGGGAAGACCTTGCATTAAAATATATATATTAAATAAAATATTTATTCTCTTTTATTCAATTAGAAACATCATTAAATTATAAAATTAACATCGCAGCACATTATGTTAAATGTGATGAGGAATATGCAGTGACCCAAATGGCCTTGATATTCTTTCTTCTCTGTCACTGCATACCTCTGTTTGTCACCTGGCAGGACACAATTTGTATGAAGACACGTTCATCGTGCCTGTTTGCATTCAAATTTTTTTTCCTCTGCAGGTGCACGCTGCTTTTCATTCATTTCAGTGAGACAGTGCACTAGGTAATCAACATCTGACCTGAATGTTGAAATCTTTATTTATCGTTTCAAGGACAAATATCACAGAAGAGGGAGCGCTGTTGTGCTGAATATCAGCATGGCTGTGATTTAGACGTAGGCTTACCAGCCATGCTGATATTTAGTGGTAGTAGTACAGTCTTAAATGTGTAACTGTGTTTCTACAACAGTTCTATAGTGCCATAATGACTGACAACAGGTTATGATTTAGGTGTTTATTTAATAATTAAGCTGGCTTCTCCTACGCAAATAGCTCCACAGCTGCACTGGCACTGGACACACTTGGAATAGGCTCTGTCTACATGTTACCACAGACCAAGGACTTTGTGTCTTGTATATCTATCTTTGTATTTCCATTTATTTTGCAACCATTGAAATATGAGTTTAGCGACAGTTGCTTTGGTGGCATGTTTGATTCTAATGAGAGATGTTGCACGTCAGCTGATGACATATGAGCACACCCGGAGGTTTGCAGTATCCAGCAGAGACTGTAAAAACAATGGAAGTCACCATGAAGACATCACCCACTCGTTCGTCGACTCCAGTTTTCAAGCCTTGAGTTTGGCATTTTGACACTTGCCATCTTGTTTTTTTGGAGCCAGAAGTGACCATATATGGATGAGGGGTGGATCTGACATATAGATTGTGATGACACCTTGCAGGCGACCACACAAAGCAGCCATACCCTCAGTTATGTATAACTGTAAACTGTAATAAAACAGTTAGGCATGTAAATGGTTAAGTTATACACAAATTCACCCTCTGTGCGGTTATCAGGAATGTTGAATTTAGCTTTAGAGACCAAAACCATTGTTTGTATAAGGCTGGAAACATGTTTATTTCTGCTGTAAAGTTCAGCATTTTAACATGGTGCTCTATGGGGATTGACTCATTTCTAGAGCCAGCCTCAAGTGGCCATCAGAGGAACTGCAGGTTTTGGCACTTCCACTTGGTATTCAGGCTTCTTTCTTTCCTTTCATCTTCTTCTGAAACCATTCATAATTTAAATCAAATGATATTTGTGGTAATATGTGTAGCGCCTTTACCTCAATATAAGAAAGCAGAGCTGGACTCTGACTGGAAGTTGAACAGTGATCCTTTTATTACCTCCCAAACAATTATTATTTTGCAATGCATGGAATTAGGGAAAAAAAACAAAAAAACAGAGCTCTTTCAAATAAAATATAAATAAAATAAAGTGATAAAGTTCAATGAAAGTGTCCTTTATTCTACATCAGAAAATAGGGTTCAATCCTGTGTTTTGTCATGTGTCTGTTCGTTCTACTACCCGGATAGGTTTTGTGGTGAACGTTCTTACCTGTGTCAAAGGGGAGTGAGTAGATGATGGTGGTCTGATCTCCGTCCGCTGTCGATCACCTGGCTCGCCACTGAACCGCCAAAGGTTTAGAATCATACCGATCAATCCCTGATCCAGCAAAAAAAAAACAATCTACACGCATGGTGCAGAAAATACATTTCAATTACTACTGTATCCATATTCATCACATGACTTTCTACTACTCCTACTCTGATTCTCTGCATATACATATCCAGATGCAGTACATACACTGTTCCAATCATTGTAAATGGTGATGTACACATTTACAGCACAGACATTTTAAAACAATAATTCGTCATGAACTTGTGTTTTAACGTAAATAAACTTATTTATGTCATTAAGCAGCTTTTTAAATCAATATTTATCTTTTTAACTGTAAATGAACTGTCAATTCACTCCTTTTTAATCAACATGAGTATCTAAATAACCTCACTGAAATAATCACATTATGTACACAGTAAAGTTTACCAGAACAATATTACAACCTGACATCATACTCCATATCTTTCTCTCTCATTAAATATGGTGGTGATATAGTAATTTAGCCAGCCACACATTAGCTATATTGAACACCAAAGTATACCTGAGCTAGCTTAGCGGTGCTACCCGCGATTAGCGTTAGCGCGGTAGCTAGCGAACTTTGTAAAGTAATTTTTTCACATATCACAATGATACAATAGTACCACGGTGGGTTAAACATTGGATAACATCTCTGCAACTCCAATTGTTTTTTATGAAAGTGTCTCAGTGAGCAGAATGTTCACATGAGCTAACATCAACAAGCTAATAACGTCTAGCCTAGCCTCTTAGCATGTAGCAATGCTCTTACCGTCCAACAGAGGGCTCACACGGTTGAAGCAGCTCCTCTCTTTCTCTCAACAACTCACACGGCTCTAAATAAGAGATTTATCAATATACTATGCGGCAATTAATCATTCATTTATGGGGTTTATATCACGTTCATACCCGGGTTCGTCAGCTAGTTCAACAAATAGCACGCATGGTCAATGTCTCGTGCGAGTCTCAGGACGAGCACGCGCTGCGTGGTTGTGATCATGAATACAGGGCTGGTGCGCCGCCTTGTGGTGGAACATTGTAAACTCTCTTAACCCTCATACCATGCCCTCTCTTTTTAGCTGAGAGTTGCAAAGTAAGGGGAAGCACCTCCATGCATGATTGTTATTGTTATCCTGCCATGTTGATGAACTGTTTGATTACTAGCCTGTTCACAGTGCAACACTGTGTTATTTTCTAGTGTCATTTTCTCAGGAGCAGAGGCCTCCAGTCCCTGATGAGCCGCGATTCCTTTCATTGTTTCTACTGGAAACTGTGAGCTGTTTCCTACTGTAGGGCCAGTAAATGATCATTTCTCACTTCCTCAACATAATTTCATATTAGCAGCCGCAGTTAAACTGATTGATTATGGCTAACACTGCATGTTTTAATTGTCTGGGACATTTTGCTGAGAGCAATGTCCTGATTTTCTCACAGAAAAAAAGCATGATTCCCTGTTTATTGCTGTTGAGCACACCACAGATATGTTTTTACTATTTTCCTTTGTGTTGTGCCAGTGCTCTGTTTAACTTTTATTTGGAAATTATAAGACAGGAATACCAAATACAGCACTTTTTACAACAAAATACTTTAAATAGTTTCTTAATATTATGTTAAATACAATGTTTGGTATGTATGTTTTCACTGGTGAGTTGCACTCCTGAGAATGTTCCATATTTCAAGGCGCACACATCCTTTGGCAAGACATTTTTCATTTCTGTCCTGCTCATTGTGTCTCTTAACATCCCCAGTGTATGTATTTTGGCCTTTAGCACACACTGTAATGTGAGTCTCCTCTCACCTGGCCTTGGCTGACATCAGTTGGAACTGCTGTAGAAACCAGGCTATTTTAAGGCTTTCAGTGAAATACTCTCACACACTGTTCTCTTCTATTTTTACCACCTTCTGTAACAGACAAATGGATCTGAGACTGAAGTGTATTGATGTCACTTTGCCCCCCCGATGTGCCACCTGGGACAAAAAAGTCTGTAAAAGCAGCTTCTTGATGTGTACATTTATTATTGGCCATATTTTATTTCACTGTATGTTGTATCATACTGTTCTGCTGAACTTGTTCTGCAGGCACCTGTTGCTGAGAAAAGGCACTAATTGTGCCAATGTACAAAAGAATCCTGTTCCTCAGTGTCCATCCTCCTCTGCAAGTCATACAGGACAACAAACCTCCATGTGCAGGCCTCTAAAATAGAAGACCAAGGACTAAGGATGTGCAGATCTCTTTTAGGGATGGTGTCCACTATGAAAATAGTTTCACTGTCTAACACAATGTCTTTTCTGATACTGCCATTATGAATTGCTGGAGTCGTAATGTTTAAAATCCTACACATGGAAGCTTTGGCATTTCTTTGAATTTAGCATGTCCCTTTGACTGGTTGGTTTCACCTGTAAAATGGTGACACTAAACATATAGTTAGCATTGTTGCCATGGTTTCCAGTACTTTGTGCTCACATTGGACACATAAGCCCAGTTCAGACCAAAGATTTGCTATGCGACGTTTTGCATTGTGCCATTCTGAAACTTCTGAAACTTTAAACCTGCCAGTTCACACCAATGCAACTGGACGAGACAGTGTATCATCTCTATGCAACAACTCTCTGTTCTGATTTCCAGCTTTTCAGGCTTATTTTGTGGCTTAATATAATTTGTAGCTTCTTAAAATATGAATAAAGATAGTGACAGTGAGATACTGGCTACAGTTGCATTTGTAATAGTGATAAACCGGCAAAAAACATAAACAAAACAAGCATTACATGGACTGTATTCATAAAAAATACACCACAATAATATAAGTAAGTGAGAATGCGTGTGTGAGAGGGCATTAGCACATACAGTTCGAAGCAGTGACCCACTCTCAAACACCGGCACATCGTGAAGACAGATGGCTCGGTGAGGACACAGCAGACAAACACGCGGTCTGTGGTTATTTTGACTTCACCTGTGGACTTCACTACAAACCGACCGGCCGTGCTTTAAGTTCTAAAACACACATTCACACACTGGTGGGCAAGGCTACCATACTGTACAAGGTGCCACCTGCTACTCAGTTTTTAACACTCACATACCAATGGAGCAGCCACTGGGGGCAATTAGGGGTTCAGTATCTTGCTCTAGGATACCTCGACATGCAGGCTGGAGGAGCCGGGGATCGAACCGCTGATCTTCTGATCAGTGGATGACCTGCTCTACTTCTCAGCCACAGTTGCCTTGGGTTTAGCTTAGAGGCCAGTTCTCTCTGCAGCGTTTCCATCTTCTCACTGCGAATCTTTGGTCTGAACTTGGCTTTAAAATGTATAGCAGAACTGCTTTTAAAGTGCACAATGATACAATGTGAATGGAAACTGATAGCAAATCAGAAGCAAGTATTTTTTTTACTATGGTACAATAACCAATATAACTGAATGTGCAGTAAAATGATTCAAATGAAGTGTCAGTGTATCACAGCTATAATATCAGTGATAAATGCTTAGGTCTTAAAAAATAAATGTATTATTTGGGAAATAGGACATACAGTTCTGCTATCAAACTGCTTACAAGCACCTTACTGGTGAGTTTGATGTTGACTCAGGCCTTGTACTGTAGAGTTTGTTGGCAACATGCAATATTGAGGTACTGTCACTTATAAATGAGCCACTGTGGCAGCTTTGGGTGTGTGCATGTGTGTGTGCTTGACTGACATGCTGATGTATAGCAGTGAAACTAATTCCTATCAACTAACTGTAGCTTTGCTGACATGGCGATGAAGTATTGCATCTTGAATCTAAAAAGGCATGTGAGACAAATACTCAGCTGATGGATGTGTGGCCGATTGTCTTTCTCAGACTCATCTCCTTTTTTGCTATTTCTAGGCCCAACTGCGACACAATTTCAAAACTACTGTCTATTTATTGTAAGAGAAAAACAGCAAATAAAAACTCTACCGCAGTTGTCAGACACAGTACCTCTGTTGACCCGTATGTCTCTTCTTTTCTGGAGCTTTTCTGCCGCCTACAGCACCGTCGCCATCGTAATCATCATTCAGAGACAAGACAAATGCCAGTGGCCCCAGCTGTCAATAATCCATGTTAACAGTGACATCGGCTCCTTTTCAAAAGTGCATCTGTTTACATGTCATGTATCAAATATGCAGTCCTACATCTCAAGTAGTTTCAGCACGCAAGCACAAACCTGGACAGGCTGAACACAAAAAGTAATTATTTCCTTCCTCTCACAGCAGGTGATATGATGCCATATCAACAGGCCTTGCAATTATTCCAGAACCTTTATAATGCAAAGGTGTTTTTTTGCTTGTGAAATTCAAAGATGTTCTGCAAGAATAGGCTCTTCAGAGGACGTGTCACAGACTGCATTAGCTATACTTCAGGGTCAGTGGTTCTGATGTTATTAAACAGAAGAAAGACATGTACATACTTCATGTTTTTTCCGCAACCAGGTGTTGAACACCACTATGAATTACACTCTCCTGAAAATTTTACCATCGAAATGGTGTTCGTTTTTATTGGTTACGCATGCTTACACATACGCACTCGCCTACCAGTCCACCACATAACACTTCTTTACGGTGTTGTGCAAAGACGAGCTCCTTGATTCTATAAAGGAAAATAAGAACAGGCCACACATACATGCACTACAGAGGAGTAAGGTTGTGACATAATCACATTTACAAAGCACAAATGGGCAACTGTAAAAATGAAACTCAGACCTATGTCTGTACTAGATATGGGAGGACAGGAGATCAATAGATGTAAGTAGCTTTTTTCTGCTCTATGACAGCAGATTGAGCCTCGCACTCCCATGATCATTCAAACTGATGTGACACAATAGAGAGCCTAGCATTAAAAAAACAGCTTGCATCGTAGATCAATACATTCCTGTACGTATACACTGATGTGTGTAGCTAATATGTAACCACCATGATGCACTAATCAAGCATCTAACAGCATGTTTCATCTGAGAGAAGCATCAGATCAAAAGAGCAACAATGGAAGTGGAGAGTGATGCGTGTCTGACACATCAAGGAGGTAATAATACAACTAAAATGATTGAACTCTTCTTTTATTGGATGTCAGGATTATGTGTAAATAGCTTTATTAACCTTTCATGTTGTCACATCATTCTGATCTTATTCATAACAAACTAGTGATGAGAACACCACTTCTTTGAAGTAATCTGGTTTGTGTTGTTCATCTGCCGGTAGCAAACTGACTCATTAACTCTTTTGGTTCACCTACAACAGCAGCGAGTTTGATGCACTCCACAAGCTCTCTTTGCGTTTTTAGTGTAACAAAATAAACAACTTTGTTACATATCACAGTTATAAAAATAAAAGCTAAATAAATATGAATGTACCCTTTGCAATTTCAGTCCAAATCTGCTATAGTTATGCTCAGTGGATGTGTACATTGTGTTGTTGAGCAGTGGCTGAGACTCACTTATTCTTCGGCACAGTGGGTGTGCTTTGTGCTTCTGGGTTAGCTTAATGAACAAGAGTCTATTGCTGAGCAGCAGCTCTTTGTTGTTCTTTGGCTCAGTTGGTGAATGCTCATGTACAAAGGTTACAGTATTGTAACCCTAGTTCTATTAGCGCAGGCAGAGCCCTCAATTGGACTTTGGTAATACTCCTCTGATCAGGAGCACGCAGTCTCACTCTGAGAAAAGCATAAATGTTGCTGGCCATCAGGATGTGCCTAATAGAGGAGATTCTCCTTGTGTGGCACCAGGGAGAACCATAACTAGCAGTGGGTGTTGGCAAACAGATCCGTCACCGCTTTCCAAACCAAGTCCAGATCTGCCTTATGACCTTGAGGTGAAGCCTCCACTCGTCTTGTAGGTGACCACTCCTTAACATGAGGTTGGCACCCCTGCTTAGTGCTCTAAGACCCATAACCACTGGCTCCCCATCCACAACAGGGCAGACCAAACTCCACCCTATCTATTGATGTAGGCCATTGTTGTGCAGTTGTCAGTCCTCACCAACATGTGCTTTGTTAGAGGACCAGAAACACTGCCTGTGGCTCAAGTAGTGTTCACCACAACAGGTGTTGCAGGGACCCCCAGTACATCAGGTTATCACCTACTAAGGAGGAATGGTAGCCAAGTGTTGCTTGTGCTTCTTTGTATCCAAGCAAAGGCTGGCAAACCACCTCTGCAGGTACCACATGTGCAGTAGCCCTAATGGTACCAGCAGGTGTGCCGCTGCCATGAACTCAAGCACCTGCATGACTGTCAGTGCTGTCACCGTCATACCAAGCCGGAATTTGCAGACTGCTTGCCACAGAGCTGTCCGTCTGTGTTCCAACAGAATGGCCCACAGGCTGCATGCATCAAACACAACCCCCTGACACTCCACCTTTGTCGTAGGGGGCTGTTCTTCTTCCAGTTGATTGTGAACCCTTAATTGGTTAGGTGTAGGATCAACTGAGCTTGGTGGAACGTAGCCAGTTCCTTGGATTTGGCCGTGATGATAAGTCATCGAGACAAAAGAAGAACCTGGTACTGAATTTATTATCTAGATTGTTTCTTTGTAGTCTATACATGTTGAGGGGCATTATAGCTGCCTGTAGACATAGAAAGATATGCCTGTGCAGGCATGCACCACTTCTACAGCCAGTGTTGCAGCCTCAGCTAATTACAATGGATGCACTGCGGCCAGTATGGCTGTAGCAGACATGCTGCTCCATGTCAGTGCCCTGTGTATTTTGGCTGTAACATGACCAGTTCGGATCATTTTTTATATGTTTCCATGTGTAACCTTTGTTGTCAAGAGTCTGGGTGATGCTTTTCCTTCTAACATTCTTGTAAGACTTATCTTCTCGTGTCCTTGGGGTCGAGCAGCGAGCTGCCTGTGTTGTATTTATGTTCCTTTTCACATGGCCTACATGATCCACACAGGCACTGTCCTCCAGTGTTTGAATTCCAGTATAATTCATATCATGTTTGACCTGTGTGCTTGGCTTGTTCTTGTGAGGGTTGTGACAGTAAATGGTGAACTAATGTTTAGTGGGCCACGGTCGGCTGAGCGGCCAAGCAGAGGTGAACAGGATCATTGAAGGTGGATTGTGGAGCGCTGTGGGAGGTTGCCAGAGAAAAGGTTGTGAAAATTTCAAATAGAAATAATCTGCACCAGATTACAGTAACCGTAGCTCACCAGACCACAACACCAGATACATATGTAAATCAGGTTACGGATTATCAGCACCACAAAGTCAATCCCAATCACACTTATCTTACACTGTTGCTTGTATGAATCCTATCCCGTCCAAAGATTTCAATCTTCAAAGGGATTTTCCTTCCTGCTTCAGGTGTTCCATGTTGATAAGCGATCCGTTTCTTGAGGAAAGATCAAATATCCCTTGTGCTTCCTCAAGGATGAATTCCTTTTGTGGGTGGATTTTATCCTATATTGTGTTATGACTATGATCTCACGGGTGAAATAAATATGAAGATGTTAGTGAAATGTGTTTCAAAAGGCACAGTGAGTAAAGCGGAATTTCCACTTTTGATTTAACAAAGTTGTATGAATTTAAATTTGCTTAATTAAGGCTACATCTACATCTACACTACACTATTCGTCATTTGTTGGAGCTTAAGGACTCAACAACAGTAAGCAGACAGCACATGGCTTAACAAACAGAATTTAAATCAATGGCAGACCATTGAATTTATTCTGCCGGCCCTTTCATTGTCTGCTGAGATGCAGCAAGACCCATTAGTGAAAACCCAGACTGCCCCTGTGTCACTCTTTTTTTTTGTCCAGTTCCAGTGATAGAGTAGCTTGAGTCTTTATTTTTGTTTTCTTGGTGACCAAGCAACTAGATTTAATCCCATGGGATTTCAACTTAATGAACCTCATTGATTTGTTCATTGATTTGTGTTGAGTTAGCAACAAGATTGAATGAGCTGTTTTGACACTGGAGAAATGTGTATTATTGCAGAAGAGAGGTGTGTCGGCTGTAAATGCTGTGTCTATGTGCATGGCTTCTTCTTATTACTTTGTATAGATTCAACTAAAAGATAGTCTATATTTTGAGAACATTGTGCCCCCCTATAAATCAGATTGCTATTTAATGCTCCCTTTACTTTATGTGCACAAAATAGCCATGCTAAAATGAACAGTAATACTGCAGCTCAACCTGCTGCTGGAGCTGGAACCTACATTTCACAAAGTCAGGATGACTTTCCAGTATACATATGGGCATAGGATATTATAGGTTACTTCACTTATTCACACTTTGTAATGCTGTCAGAGCATCTTTATGTGCCAAAGTCCACTGCTGAGAAAATACAACAAATAGAGGCAGCAGCTCAGGCTGCCAAAGTTTTGGCCAACCAGCAGTACTGCTACCCAGGACAATAAAGTCTGTGCTGCTGAGGGAGTCAGTATGCTGTAGTAAGTTTCACTTGACTGTTTTTGTTGGATTCTGTTGCTTACACTTGTGCAGAGGGAGTTGTGTGTGTGTGTGTGTGCCCAAGGGGAGCTTGAAACTGTCTTTTAAAAGATACAACAAAAGAAACAAGCAACACCAACAGGAACAAGAGAAGAGGGCAGTTGGCTAATGAGTCTGTGTGTCTGTAATGGAACCGCTATGGCCTGCAATGAATATCATTGGCAGATGTTATAGTTGCTAAACCTAGTTAGTAGAGCTAATACGGATATCTTCAATGTTTTCCTTTCCCCTTCCCAACTATAAATTCTTATTCGTATTGCCTTATTTCACAACATCTCATTAGGCATTGCATGTAGGCAATAGTTGCTGACCCAGCCCGAGCTCTCTGAGAAGACAAGGGGAAACTCACAGCATGTCCTCGTTGTGGAAGTACAGAGTTCATACTGCTCGGATTGTTGTTGTGTTTCATCTGTCCTCCAGGACTGTCCTGCTGATAACTTTGAAAGGGGAAGGAGGTGAGGCCTAATTTTATCCGTGCAAGGAGAGAAGAAGGGTTGCAGGTCAAAAATGAAAGAAACAACAACCACAAAAAGTAGGATCACTAAGTTTTGATGCTTATTAACTTAGCAATAAATATGTGTTGTCTTGGAACTTGTTTATATTCTGTATGTGTTCCAGGCAATTAACATGTAATGCTCACTTGTCTGATGGTCAAGTGTTTCCAGACACTTGACAAGCTCGTAGATGTTTAGAAAGGGAAAAGCTTGGTTCACAAATTCTAATTACTGACACTGTTTTGTCACACTAATTTCATTTGATTTTCTATTACCACTCTATCATAGCTAACAGGTGGTACCTGTTTTGAATGAAAATCTTCAAACACAAACAGAAAAAAAACAGAAGCTGTAAAATTTCAAAGTATTTAGCTGTAAAGTCTTCGACCTGCTGTGAAACTGCACCTGCTTATGTAGGATTTATACTTCTGGGTCAAATCGATGCCATGCCTACAGCGTAGGCTCGGCGTCGACGTAGAGCCTTCGCCATACTCACGCCATAGCAGACTTCCTGTCCTATTTTTGGAAGCTGAAACCACTTCCTTCAGTGGAAACAAAGCTTTTATTTACTTTAATTTCGCAGACAACAAACAAAGGCATTTCAAGTCTTGTGTGTGATTTATCCATAGGGGATTTATATTTTGGGACTCATCCTGGCTTCATATGAGCAGAGGAAATCTCAGCTCATCGCTAGGCTAATTTATACAATGTAAAATGCCATAGGCTTGTGCTAAAAACATTAGCATGTTGTATTTGTGGGGAAAATGTGTCCAGCAAAAGACAAGTGCTTTGTCTGCGATGCTGCAACTTGTACTTGTGTTTGAAATTGTCTCTATTAAGCCATGTTTAATGTGTATTTGGGTGTATTTTGAATCAACAAAATTTTATACAGCACAAAAACCCTGTCGCCGACTAGTGTTTTAGAGGTGTAACTGCAGAGTGACAGACACACCATCGCACAGGTGTAAATTAAATAGTAGGGCCACATGTGTAGACAGCCAAGAAAGGACGGCAGAGGAGATACCTGCACACCTCAATGCAACAGGGCTGGACAGACACATAAAGGTTCACAAGGTGCTACAGTTTGGCAGAACTGGTCTGAAAATGTGTAAACAGGTGAGATACACAGTGAGTCATGCAGGGTGTTATGTTTCCCCTGGATGCTACACAGCTTTTATTTAGAGTAAACACATTTTGCTTACAGTGGAAATGTATTATTTTAATCTAAACCATAGCGTCAGCAAACTATGCTCCCAACAACTGTGTGATTTAATCAAATCTATTACAAAACGATAATAACCACCCTCTATCACCAGCTTTGTGTTTGCAAACCTATGTATATAATTAATTCCTCAATTCCCTCATCAGTGTTTTCAGACTGTTTTGGGTAAAGCTTTTTAATTAGATACCCCTCAAGCACCAGAGCACCTTGTTTCAATTACACATCATACGAAATTAAAATATCTTAAAACATCATTACCATTAATGTGCACAACCTCATTCAAACCAATTACAATCAACACGTGAGCATCTCTGTATCTTTACTGTCAGGTGAAAGGGAGCTGCTGCGAGGAGAGGAGGCAGAAAAATAAAAAAAACCTGTAGGCAATTTTGTGTCTTTTTCAAGCTGGCAGGTTACTCTCACCACCAGGGATGTAATGGCAAGAGGCCGGAGTGGACCTGTACCTCACACTGCTCCTCTGATGAATGCAATAGAGGTGATTTGGCCGACCATGTAGCACTGATATCAAACAGCCCTTTTAGTTGTGACCGAAGCAGCTTGTATAAATCACACTGTTGGTCTGCCAGTCTCAAAAATGCTCCGTGTTTCATATGTTTCACATTACATTTTGAAGCAGTAAAAGTCTGCAATATAGAAGGGATAAGTTTTACTCTGCAGACAAAATAACAGCTTCTGTGACTATCGTTTCACCTGGAGAGGGACTGCACTTTTAGCACCAGCTGAGATCAGGGGCTCAGTTTTAACAAGACAGTTGTAAAATTAGTGATAGAGGCTGCTACAAACTGTGGCTTCTTCATTGAGGTGGAACTATAAGTTAAAATAAATTTAACAGCCTATGAGATTACAATTGGCTCTCAGTGTTGATGAGGAAGGAGTGGAGTCATCAATTGCATATTTAAGACCCCTTTTACAAGGTTCTTCTTTTAAAATGAGTCAGCTTATTAAAAAGTCAGCCAGTCAGTCTTTTTTTTTGACAAACTTTATCTAACCTTAGCTTAATTAGCTGACAGCTGATAAAATCTGCCGGCAACAGTTGTCAAGATCAGCAAAAAATCCAGCTTATTCGTATTCCCAACTCATCAAATACAGCTGCTTCGTCAATAATCTCATCATAAGTTACCAATGCATAGAGGCAACTTTTGCGGCGGTATGTTGCACACTTGGCGGCCAAATCATGAGCCAAGCCATTCTAAAGATAACCAAGCAGCAACTGTACATGTCTTGGGAAAACAGAAGTGTATTTTGAGAAGACAAAATGCATGTAACAAACTTAAAGGTTCTTTAAGCCATACATGAGCTGGCACCCCAGTATACTGCTGAGCTTCTCTGCCCCTACTCCATTTCCCGACGTCTTAGATCTTCAGAAGAATGTCTTTTAACTGTCCCAACGATCAAAGCTGGTAGGGTAAAGGAGATCATGTCTTTGTGGTTGCTGCTCCAAAGCTCTGGAATAGACTTCCACTCGAACTCAAATGCTCCCCCTGCATCGACACTTTAAAGACAAATTTGAAAATGTGCGTGTTTTCAATGGCCTTTGTTTGTTTGCAGTGGTTTTAATATTTTAGTATTTTATAATCTGTTTTACTTATGTAATTGTTCTTACCGGTATGGTTCCATTTTATCTTTGTCTGCATGTTATATTACTAAATATTTGTATGTCATTCTTTTAATTTGTACAGCACTTTGGTTTTTAAATGTGCTATATAAATATACTTGATTTTATTTAAAATGACATGCCATCCCAAAACGTTCAAAACTGACACATGAACCTATGCAGTCATATTTTCATGTTTAGGTCCACTGACAAAGCGGTGGTAGCTGACGAGTTGGGATGAGAACGTTTTGGAAAAATCAACACCTGCCAGCTAGAAATGTGAAGCCTCATTTTGCCTACCAGTATCAAATCAAGGACCAAAGACTAGTTTTAAATCTGCCATCTTTATAATTTATATTTGCAAACGTAGCATGCAAGATGTACAACGGTAACTAAGGGGGAAGACATAGTGAATTGTACTGTCTGAGGTTACAGAAATAAAATTATGTTGTTGTTTTCATGATATGAGGACGTCAAATTTCTCAGATTCCAACAACAGCTGTCGTCAGATGATCTGAAACAGTATAATTGTAGCCACTGTAACCTTTCTTTGCAGCCCTCTGTCCTGTTGACTTGTCACAAATCTTTCCTGAGAAATGGACTTTGGCTCTGTGAACAGTATGCTGCAGCATTTTGCATAGGAGAAAAAGTGCCACACATGAATGAGCAAAACTGTAAAAGGCACACACAATCATCCAGCCACCATTAGCAGTGGTAAATAACCTCCTTAAATCCCCAGTGTCACTGTGTAGGAGTGCCTTCAGTGAGAATGATATCATCCTCACAGAGAGAGGAATGCGGCAGTCATGATCTTAAAGATGGAATCACTCAAAAGGAACACTGGGCATAAGCACAGAGCTCAGCCCGATGCGGGCTGACTGCAGCCGAAAATTGGCAAGTGACCCTTGAGACAGGTCAGTCCCAATTCACAGACAGCAAATTGTGTGGAAGGCATTGATTAATGGGCAAGACACAACTCGTTATGGCCTTGTGGTGTCATCCTCGGCCTCCTCCTCACTATCCACAACCCTCTCATACTGCTGAAATCAGACTAGCGGCTGAAATAACAGTTCAACAATTGATCTCAGCCCATAATTAATGGCACCACTCGGGTCTCATTTGTGAACAAGTATCAGCTTATAACATAACAGGAGGAGGACAGTTAAAGACGAGGCAGGATTAAGTGTGTCACGCAGCTCCCCGTGTGAATTATGTCAATGTTGGGTTATAATTTGAAAGGGATCATGTTTGCCATTTCTGACATGCTGGATATGTTAAAGTCAAGAGAGTTACTAGCAGAAGTAAAGTATTAATATCGCCAAATATTATGGTAAGATTAGCTCGTCTTTGATAAGTTTTTTCTTATTATATTATATTATAAACTTACATAAGCTAAATATTTATCTCAGTCCTTTGCCTTTCAGGTGCTGATGTGACATGACATCCAGTATTAGTTGTGTTACCTGTGGCTATCCTACTGTGTCACGATAGAGGCACAGAGGAGGACGTGTTCAAAATGGGAAATGACAGTGCATGACAGATTGCAGCGCTATCCATCATCTCTGGTGAATCTATAAGAGGCTGGCCCTCATGAGGGTACATTTTCCAGCACACAACAGCAGACAGGATGGTACAGCTTTCAAAGTTGAGCAGTAAAACTTACACGGGGGCTCGGACTCTGGATGCGGGTGTCAATTCAAGTGTGACGTCCTGAGCTCCCGCTGAAGCTGAGCCAATCGATCAGTCTGACACATATAGGTGCTTTTGCATAACATCAAAACCACACCCCTTTTGGGGGGATAGATAACTGAAGATCCAATAGATGTCGGTTGGTTTGCACGTAAATGTTTGTTTGACATGTCTAATAATTATTTTTCAACCTTGCCTGAACCCAAGCGTTCGTGATACTTTTATAAATGAAGGTCGATTGGTCTGCTGTCAAGCCCCTTCAATATTCCCCTATCCATGTGGATCAATGACCCAACATGGTGGCAGGATATTGCTCATCCAGACATCAATATATTCGATTAAATCGCCAGGTATTGTTAGACTAAGTGTTATCTGTAAATAACCAACCTGTTAATAGCCAACTGTTTGATCTAGGCTCGGCAGAGATTTGGTTGGAAACAACAGTCTTATGCTGCTGTACTGTAAGACTGTACTTAGCAGCCTCCCAATTTACCACAGACATTCTGCCTTTACAGGAAGGACGGCGAAAAGGTGCATTTTTATACGAATCTAGAATATAACATATTATAATGCAATTGGTTATCATGCTTTCCACATGAATGCTAGTCTAACAAAAGAGGAAATGCATGTGAATAGCAGAAGCATTAACACAGTAAGTGTCTCCTACAGGTCTTGTTCTCAGGCTGCTGTCATAAGCACCTATGGGAGGGGAGAGCAGCAGCCTTATATGGAGCCTCAGAGGCAAAACCCGGGTCAAAAGAGCCCTCAAAGCACCCGCTGGTGATTGTAAACCTAATTACTCAGAACCACAGTAATAATTGAAAGCCACCTTGATGGAGATATCAATTTTTATCAACTACTCTCTTCTCTCCTCTGGATTATGGCAGCTGGATAGAATAGTGATTTTGTTTAGAGAGGTCACTGAGTGAATCAAACTGAAAACTTAAAAGTGAGGGGGACAGCCCCCATCCCCAGACCATTCTACAGAAGCCCCATTTCAGTATGGTATGATACAGTTCAGTTCAGTACGCTTTCTTTTTTTTTATGTTTCCACGGTAAAAAAGTTCTGTACCGTCCCCATTTTTGGTCCCCCCTCTGTTGGGGTACCTAGCACACAGATCTGGTACTAAAAGGTGGAGCTGTGAACATTGCAGTCCGTTGACTGGTCAATAGTGGACATTAAGTCTTACTCAGGGCTGAATTGTGGCTGGTTTTGAAGCTCATGTAATTGCTCTTCATACTGTGGAGAGTTTTATGTTTTACATCTTGCAGCAGCTGAAGTCTGAGAAAAAATAACTTCATTCACTGGCCGACTGCCGGCGACTTTTAAGGTTGAATGTTGATGTTAACAATGTATGAGTTGACGACTTGAATCCATATTAATTTCAACCGGGACAATATGTATTTCAATTCTTTCTTGGTGAAAAAAAAAGTGTTGCGGAGCATCGTTCCTGTGGGCTAAACACTAAACCCTCGAGTTTGCCTTAGAAGGACTATATGAACAACCTGCTATTTTTGTCTCACTGCAGCCTGTTTTATTTTGTTCAGAAATGCTGGCGTGCAGCTTCATTCTGAAGACAATAACCAAGGTGCAGACTTCCCTCTGTGTCATCTGTAATGAGGAAATCCAGTGAGTGCTGGACCACGTATAGGTGTACTGTTTGCAGTGGAAACACTATGGTCTAGGTACATATCTGAAGGGTTACTTTTGTTTCCAAAGGTACAAATACTGAAAGTGTTTGGTGGAAACAGGTCTTAAAAAAAAAAAACACTGGCTGTGTCTTGATTTAACTGCTGCTGTGACACATGTGATGCTTGTTTTTGCCACGATCTGCTTACATTTACAGGATGTCTACTGTACGTGCTTTTGTTGAGGTGTGATAATGGCAAACATGGACAATGTTTTGCTGTCATAGTAACTATAAATGTACCATGTTCCCATGTTTTTATCATCTTCTTTCAGTGCATCAGGGATAAATAATAACAGCACTCACACGGTGACCTGGAGAACAAGACTTCAGTTCCTTTTACTATAATTACCACAGCTGCACATGCTAGACTTTTTACAGTAATGGTTTCAGAATGAACAAATGGAAGAGCTCTGCAAATAATACAGAATTAGAAAGTGGGATTTATGCGCTGTGTAGTTCAGCAAAGGCACGGGATCCTTGTGGTAAAATACATGTGAAAGATATGTGAGATTGTAGAGAAATGATTTTTCCCAGCCTCATTTACGATCGTATGGCTGTGTGTTGTCCTGCTGACATGATGGAGAAGTCTTGAAAGCTCCTGTAGTTTTAGCTGACTGGCAGACTTAATGAAAGAAGCCTGTGCTAGTCCTCAAATCATAACTGGAAATGTCTTTCTGAGACAGACAGACAATTTATTTTCCACAACTGAATTCTTAAGAATCAATCACTTTTGTCTCACTCAAATACGTCAGCACGTCACTGTTTATTGGAGAGCATTCTCTTTCCTTTGATTTCAAATCAAGCTGGTATCTTCTAGAGATTTCAGAATTTTCATCTGTTTGGAACATTGGTATCAAAACAACTGTTTTCTATCTGTATTCTATAATAATAGAGCGTTTCCCATGCTGCCCCCCCCCAAATTGTACGACACACACCACACAGATTTACTGCTGTGCTTTAAAATGTCCAGCAAGTTTATACTTGTTCACAATCTCATGCACGGGTGCCATTGTAAAATGTTTCTGCCCCGCTGTCCACGATGGCAGTACGGAGCCAAAGACAACTCTCTCTTCTTTATTAGGTTATTTTATCAGCTCTCTCAACAGCTGTGACAGCTCTAGCTGTGATCGAGTTTGGCTTGTTTTCACTACATCCCCTGCAAACTTTGACACCTGATTTCATTGAGGGAGATGGGATTTGAAAGGTGGGGGACACGGGTCGCCAAGCCCTCTTCTCCACGTTGTCTAATATACTGTACCTGAGCAGCTGGTTGTGAAAGATGCTTCTTTGTCTCTGGTCTCCTCTCTGTTGTTGTCTGTCTCTCTTTCAGGCTGACAAATATGGACTTGTTTTTTAACTTTCATTTATCTTTTCAGGTTTTCCTCTACTTGTATAGATGTACTGTTACCTGCTGCAGTGTAACAAATATAAACATAGGTATAAAAACAATAGCTATGCATTGCTCTGGGAGCCTTCTTTTGGCTTAACCAGCTTTGGCTTTTGCATACTTAGCAGACCTCTTCAAAAGTTGGATCATTTTAATGATATAACAAGGAAATGACTGAAACACTAATTGGAGCCAGTGTCAACGTATCCACAGTGAGTAAATGCACACATATCTACTTAGAGAGAATACTGGTTGAAATGCTTGATCCATTTCTTTAATCAGAATTATGTAACTACATATACATTGTTGCTTATATGCTATCAAGCTACAGTATGCTACAGTAGGCGCAAAATAACAGCAGTAATCATAGACATAGACACAATCATAGAATGCTGAGGATGTTTTATGAGTCTGCGGTGGCCGGTGCTCTCCTGTTTGCTGTTGTGTGCTGGGGCAGCAGGTTGAAGGTAGGAGATGCCAGTAGACTCAATAAACTGAGTCCCAAGGCCAGTAACATAATAGGTGAGGAGCTGGACTCTCTCGTGGCAGTGTCCTGAGAGACGAATATTGTCTAAGATATGTGTCATCTTGGACAATGTCTCCAACCCACTCCACAATGTGCTGCTCAAACACACAGACTCTTTCCCTCAAGATGCACCACAGACAGCCACAGGAAGTAATGTATTGTATTCTAATCTATTTTTTTTTTATCATTTTAATGCACATTTTCATTTCTATTTTATTTTATTGCTTTAAAACTAAATACTTCTATTTCATACTCTTATTCTTCTTTTATGTGTTGTTGAACACTGTCATAAAAACACACAAGTTTGTACACAGATGAATGGGAGTGAGTATAGTATACACAAACAGCTCATTCAGCTATGCTGATTTATTCTGGACTGTTCAGCTGAGTATAAAAACGAAAAGCTTGATTGGCTTTAGTATCCTCTGTCAGCGGAGGACGGCATGCAGTGTGTGTCTCCAAAGGGCTGGCAGCTTGCCCTCATTCACTGATCTCAAAGGCTTTGGGCTAGCCTCCTCACAGGAGCTTGCTATACTCAAAATTCTCTTTGACCAGCGGGTTCCAGGCTCCTAGAGGTGTGGCTAACCTGCCATTCGTTTCTCTAGAAGGAGACAAGAGAGTGCCGAATCTGCCGACAGCGCCCCGAGGATCAATCCTCAAAGGGAACTTCCTGCGCTCAGCACTAAAACCTGTTTGCCCAGTGGAATATGGGCTCTGAGGGGGGCAGTTTACCTGCTACTCATCTCAGTCTCTCGGGTGAAAAGATGACAAAGTGAGAAATTAGTCTTTAAAGAGTAAATACACTCGGCCTGACTACCCTGCTGGCGCTGCCGTATAACACCCTGTGCAATGCAGCACTTTGCAGGGTACTGTTTTTCAATGCAACATCACAGTTGATTAAAGTTTAACATACCTCACCATACCCTCACCCAGCTTTGACACTGGTACACCTTTTCCACCAACATGGAGTGAGCGCTGTACTGATTCACACACCTAACTTTGAACCGTTCCAAGAATTTTAACCAAAAATAAATTGGCTCAGAAGTTGGTTCCCAAAAAGAAGCAGGTTTTCCTCGACCTGAAGTGCAAACCATGACATCAGTGGGTTTGTCATGTCCTCCTGAGACCCCAGCTTTTGTTTGGTAAGCATTTCTTTTTTATTTCTGCGAGCTATTTGGGAAGTAGGATCTGAAAAGTATAAAAAAATTAAGCATTCTCTTTGAACAGAAAGTAGTTTTTGGGGAAAGAAAAGGGCTTATTTCAAATAGTACAACTGTTCAGCAGTGTTTTTCAATACCTGAACACGGCTGTGCCAAACAAATAATGCAACACATCTAAAAGCCTTGTTATCTGTTCATTTTGTGACTCTGTATTAAATTTTCCCTGCTCCATGCTCCAGTCTACAAATGTCCTTTTTGTCTGTAGGAACAGTTTGTCACTCCTAATTGGCCTATGTGAAATGCTAGGATAATACAATAATTAAGTCCCAGTGTCCTCAAACGAGTACTTCCTTATTAGCAGCTTCTTTGCTTGTTACTGTTTAAAATTGGTTAAATGTGTTTGCCATATGAAACTACAGATGTTATTTAGCACTAATGAATAAGTTTCAACCATAAAATTTGATCAGGTTTTGTACCTTGTCCACATTTGTGCCGAGATCGGCTGCAGACTGAGCATAAAAGTGTCCACAAATGAGGACAACAGGTCTAAGTTAAGCAGAATGAAGTATGAAGTAATCCAAAATGTGATGTCCTCATATGAGGATGCATGGTCTCTGGAGGATATTCTACAGAATGGAAAGAGAGGCTGGAGTCTTGCAAGTGATAGTCCTCTGTGTCTCTTATCATTAATGGTTGGTCCATGCTTGTTTTTTGGATAAAAATAAATATCTGTAACTAATAATGGCTCACAAAACAGTGACCTAGAGCTAAATTGGTGATAAGGTATAGGGTGATATCAGACAGGGCGTAGGCTTCGTGAGGCTTTGCCACCATGCTCATCTACTAAAAAAGAACTAAACCAATAAAACCAATAAAACCATCGCACAATAACCTTTAAGTAACATCAGCACCAATATTTTTCCTTTTTTTAGGTAAAGAATTACAAGCACATTCTGTACACGTTCATCCTTTTACAAAACAGATAAACAGCCTGAAATGTCTTACGAAAAAATAAGTGCAATTTCAACAGTATGTCTCAGTCAGTCAGTTTACTCACTGTCATTTAGCCATACATTTTCTGATACAGGTGTGATACAGATTCTTTTAAACCGAAGCTGCTGTTTGACAATATTTTGCACAACGTTCAATATGTTTAAACATGGTCACAGTAAGCATAGATCGTTATATCAGAGGACTGTATTCTGGTCAGGGTGGAAAAGCCTTTGAAGCAGGATTTACACAAAGAAGGCAATGTGTTGTTTAACTTGCTCCTGAAACCTGGTATTTCTTGGTCTAGTCCTCTAGTGGGTCAGATTGGACCCTTTGGCGGGTCAGTTCTGGCCCACGGGCTGTGTTTGACACCCCTGAACTAAGCAGTTAAGACAGTACCATCTCTTATGACCCAGATCACTGATTACTGTGGCCATCTGCACCTTTTTTTTTTGGTAAAATATATATACTGTATGAGTAAAACCTTGGGAAAATGGGCAACCAACAGGCAATTATATTTATCAGGAAATACTCAGAGCGATGCTGTCTTATCTTAACTTGTTAACTCTGCAGCTGCACTTTTGTTCAGGCAATTCCAAACACATGTCTGAAGTGTGGCTCCAACACCGCTGGCATTTTACGGCAGATAGAAGCTTGAAGGCATACCAGCTGGTCTTTCGAGACAAAATGAAATCAATGACATTGATCAGACTGGGACATGCCAGGCATTATTTAGCTGAAAAAGTTTTTAGACCTCACCATTCTTGGAGAAGTTGTACACTGCATCCACTTTTCAGCGGTATGTAAGAGAGCAACTATTCCTTTAATAAGCACAGAGCGATGGAGGAGGCTTACTGTGATGGGCAAAAACATTTCACTGTGATAAGGTTAGTGGTTTAGTCAACAAAGCCTCATTACAGACCAAAGCCTGTATGAAATTGAACTTTTTCTTTTGCCAACTACGTTTACTGTCACAGTGATGCAGGCCCACAGACGAACACAGAAGTGCTTCACAGTCCTGTGATATGCATGGCTAATATGCTGAACAAGGCAGAACTGTTCTTTTAACAAGTGCTAATGAACAATTCCTTGAATTACTTTTATAACTTTAAAATGCTGTTTGAATTCGTGAGGTCCATAATCTTATTCCTTGGCTAATTTCTTATTAACCCACAGTTAACCCACATGTGAAGCTGCAGAACCTCCTGATGTGATTAAACTGTACATTAGTGGTGTGCATTTGTTGCAGGGCTACTGTGGTAAATATTATTTTGCTGGCAAACATTCGGTTTAATTGGCAATATGATGACAGTTCATAGTTGGTAGATGAGACATTAACTATCTAGTGCTTTGTTATGCTACATGGCCTTGTCCTGTTTCTATAATTAACCATCAAATTGAAGGTTAAGCAAAGTTTAACAAGGAAACAGTTAATGAGAAACTATCACCAAAGTCCTTTGTGGGCTATCCTCACAGCAGGAGCAATGATGGAATTACTCTGAAGTTATAATGCAGAAACATGCTTTGAGCATAATCTAATCATCACAGTCTTTCTCTCTCATGTATCTTAAATACTTAACGTATCTTGCCAGACATGTGCTGTCTCTTCACGAGGCCAAACGTAGTCACTATAGAGGAAGGGAAAAAAAGTTTTAGTAGGTAAAAAGTTCTCCTGGACTGGCTCTGGAAGGGTTTGTAGGCTGTGATTAATAAAGTTGATTGATGCAGTGTTATCGATCTGGGACCCTAGTGAGATACTAGTAGAGGGGGCTGATGTGGACTCAGGAGCGGGTGTGACCAAGCATACAGGTGGCATGGTTGTGAGCATATTGAAGCTTGTTGCAGACTCATAAAGAGGTGCTGCAGAGTTGCCGTTGCAGAAGAGCATTACTGAGACCAGCTATAGCAGCAGACAAAGAGAAGGAGACTGCGGACATCAAGCGCCTCTGGGGAATCTTTAGTAAATCATGACAAACAGATAAGAATCTATCCAATTCATCAGAGAGCCGACGATAATCTACTAGATCAACAACTGTTGCGTTGGTATCGCCCTTATTGTATGACCCTGTTGAAGCATCGCTGACAGATCTCAGACTGATATTACAAACCCTGTCTGACCCTATCCTACCCCTGCAGGCTGGCTTTTTTTTTTCAGATCTCACTTCTTTAACTTAAGATTTCTATTTCTCTGTGACCCTCGAGCAATCATCAATTTATCACAGATTAAGAATTTTAAAGAAGCAGCACTGTCTGCACACAGCATTTTGTAGCAGATAACCAAGAGTTGAGGGAGAAAATGGAAGTTTTGCAAGACAAAAAAAATTAGGCAAAAGCTGCTCTGATGAAGCAAGCTTACAACTTAAATATGTAGGAAACAAATGATGGATTAGCCATGTAAACCAGGTATGATATAGATTTCTTTCTCTTTTAAGCTGCGTAAGCTGTAACTTAAATGTTACTATTAAGTACTAAGTAAGACTAAACCTTTCTATTTGGTAGTGAAGATATATATTACTCAGCAAGAGCTTAACTTGTGTAGCTAAATTCATGCACATGGCTGTGCCATGTGCATTTGCTTTGGAGCAATGTCTTGAGATGACTTAGATTACTGATTGTATTTTATTTAATTAACATTTAAGGGAACCTTACAATACTAGCATCTGGAATTTCTTCAGGAGCGAGAGGCCCATAACAGTGACATAGCTACTTTTTTCATTACTTAAAATGATTAGTAGGCTACATGTATACCTATAGGTAAAAAAAGAAAAATAAACCAGTATCTATTTTCAATTGTTCCCAGTGAGGAGAGAGCATATTCGGCCACATGTAGCCATCGAAAGAAAAAAGTACTGTGCCCAGCGTCTCTTTTTAAGCCCAGTTCAGACCAATGCTTCACAGCCAGACAAAACCATTTTAGAACCTTGCAGCGGTGTGAACTGGCCGGTCTGAGCTCAACTCAAGCCAGCTTAATGGCGTCACCTGCAACTCAGCTGGTGAAATTGCCGGCGGCTGGTTTGAGAACGTAAATCACAGCCTGTTTCAACAGCCAAGTGGTTTGTAGTAAAGTCAGCTGATCGGGTCAAAATGATTGCAGACGGTGTGTTTGGTGCTCCATCCTCACCGAGCCCTCTCTTTACGTCACTGTGTGCTGGTGACGGACAGTGGGTCGCTGCAGCTGCTTGCTGAATGTGCTTATGCTCTCCCCCCACACACACACATTCTCATTGACTGATTAAATGACACTGGTTATTTATATTGTGATGTGTTTATTATGAATACAGTCCATCTGATGCTCATTTTGTGTGTGTGTTTTGCTGCTTCATCACTACTACAAATGCAGCTGTAGCCAGTATCTCACTATCACTATCCTGTTTCATATTTTAAGAAGCTACAAATTATTTTCAGCTGAAAATCAGAACAGAGAGTTGTTGCATAGAGATGATACACCATCTCATTTAGTTGCATTGGTGTGAACCAGCAGGTTTTTAGAACGTTGCAGTACGGCGCTTTGCAAGTAGTTTCCGGTTTTAACTTGTCTCATCGCAAATCTTTGGCCTGAACTGGGCTTAGGAGCGCTCTGGCTTTTTTGTGTGGCTGGTGTACACGCTACTGGTTGAAATCTCTTTTTCAGAAAAGCCCATTTATGGCTGGAGTTTAGACACTGCATGCTGCAGGTATTGTTAGCTTTGTGGTCAAACATCTGTCTGTTAACGTCATTATATTAGC
Source organism: Cephalopholis sonnerati (assembly GCA_019142605.1). Classification (NCBI taxonomy): domain Eukaryota; kingdom Metazoa; phylum Chordata; class Actinopteri; order Perciformes; family Serranidae; genus Cephalopholis; species Cephalopholis sonnerati. The sequence goes on along the minus strand of JAGQAX010000005.1, from coordinate 35,691,826 downwards.
TACCTAGCTAATGTTACTTTCAAGATATTGTTGTCATAGAAACAAAACTTGTGGAGTGTTTTATTTAAAAAGCTCTTGTAGAACTTTAATACAAAGTGCTGGGATGAGGCGCTCCCCAGTGCCCTGCAATCGCTTTTCTTCCAAAGGAAAACACTATATGGACACACCCTCTTATCATACTGTAATGTGAGACTAGTATTGGGTCAGTGCTTTAGTTGGTTTATTATTTTTATTAAATTAATTTGCACTTTACCGTGACAGTAATTGAAGAGTGGTTTAATACAGACAAGTTCTATATTCCAGTTGCTGTCTCCACAGCTCAGTAGTTAATGTCACGCTGGCCCTCATCTCTGAATCTTAAGAGACAAACAATACAGCCATATTCACTTCATTTCCCTTCGCCTCACTTAACCTTGGAGTCTGAGGGGAGCTTCACATATAGAGTAAAATTGTAAAGTCAGCTCATCTTCCAAAGTTCTCTTTGCATCAAATCCATTTCATTAGGAAGTCTTGGCTGGATTCTTGCCAGACTGTAAGGAAATTAATAAAGCTTTCTGTTGGCCACAGAAAAAAAACACACGTATTGATGTTTTTAAAGCAATTACATGACAAATCTTACGACGATATGAAAATGTAAATGAAGATAACATTGGGTGTGTGTTTTGTTCGTGTATCTGTATGTGCGTGTGTGTGTTTTTCCCTCATAAAATATTGTATTGACATATTTTGGCCCGGCCTCTGACTGATAGAACGTGTTGCATTAACACTGCAGATCCACAGCAAATACCTGCGTTACAATGTTCTGCTCGACTTCCCGCGTGAGCGCGTACACAACCTTGCAATATGTTGATGCTTTCGTAAACTTTCTCAACACTGCTCTGTCTTCACCGAAATAGATGACGGAAATATTTACTTTCCCTTTCGCACGCACCGAGAGAATCTGGGCCATTGTGCTGCTAACCAATTATTCTCTCGCAGCGTGATTATAAATATTCACTGAAAACATTAAATATTGATTGCTGTGTGTTAACTCAGAGCTCGAACGAAATTAAAACAAATATTAATCACATGCTGGCACGTCAGCAAACTTTATTAGACCCATAATGAATGCAAACAGATAGCTCACCATTTTGGAGGACCCTCACCCCATTTATCCACGTCAATTTAAATTTTAAATGGTGAGGCATAAATTGCTTAATTCCATCAATCCAGATTTTGTATCACCTGCATCACCTATTTGCCGTCTGAGGAAATAGGAGAAGACCCAGCACTGGCTGTGTAGCTGTTGACCTTCCACACTTTGCCCTTTGATGAAGATAAACAGCTCTCCATCTTACAGCATTTAAAACTCATCTCGGCTTCTCTCTCTGGACAGTGTTAATGGTCCTCTTCATAGGCCATCTGTGAATCACAAGAGGGGAGAAAATCCAAATGTGAGGAAATGCCATTGAGCGTTAAAAAGCAGTGCATTTTATGGGAATTGTGTAAAATGTAAATTCAGTGAGCACGAAAACTGTCAGAATGACCTTTTGTCCATAGGCTACTTTTCTTTAGGGCATTGCAGATTTATTTAATCTAAGTGCTAAAAATGTAATTCTTTTTTTGGTCTAGAAATCGTTTGGATGAGCAGCCAATGAGCAGGCAAGACTTCTATGCAACAGGCATTTTAGTGCATGTACATTGTCCCCTCAAAAGAAGGGCATATCTAAGCCCATCTTCTCATCATGTCAAGTGAGGCAATTATCATAGGAGGTGAAGACTGATGACTCTTGTATGGGGGCAGTCAGATGTTGCTTTGCCTCCTCTGTATGAGTCATTCTTTGAGCCAAATATCTGAGTCACACAGGCATCTATAATACACAGAAGTTGTCAGACATAAAAACTGCATTGAAGTATAAGATGAGGAAATACTGTGAGGTGTGCAATAAACCAAGGCACTTCATGTTGGAATATTTGTTTGTATAAGACGTACGGCCCCTGACTTTGTTAATTAAAAGCACAGATGCAGGCAGATGAACAAGCTTTTTGCTCTGGCTCATTCAGGCCTATTTTTGTCAATTTCCTGACATATTACTAAGCAGTGGAGGTGGACCAGTGCCACATTTGTGAAAGGACTCTGATTATGAGCCATGCAGATACCAATTATACAAAAAAGATGTACCCAAAATTAAAAAAAGAACCATCAAAGAGCAGTTTCAGTTTACAGCCATGTCTGTCTAGACTCATATGTAAGTAGGCAATGCTTCAAATATGAATGTTAAAACATGAATGCTTCACACACACCTTAAAAACAGCAGCACAGAGGATCCATACAATCCGCACTGTTTCAAGCTAAGCACCTAAGTTAAGTGTCACCAACTCAGTGACTGACCAAATGTCTCTCCTTCTGTTCCTGAGTTATGCTGTTGAATACTGACCGTAAAAGTGTTCTTGCAGAATATTATGATGCCAGAGTAAAGCTGACCTTTGACCTTTTCAATACAAAATGTCATCACGTCATTGTTTTATCCTACTAGACATTTATGTGAAATTTTGCCATAATTAGCCTATGAATACTTGAGTTATAGCCAAAATGTCTTTGTGAGGTCATAGTCATTGTTAAGGCCAAGTGGACGTTTGTGCCAAATTTGAAGAATATACCTCAATGCACTCTTCAGATATCACGTTCACGAGAATATGACAGTCAGACGGACAACTGAAAATATATTCGCTGTGTCTTAATTCAGGGGCTGCAGCCTTCGATGGCTGCACTGGAAGACCGATTGCGTCACATCGGCGCGACCAAGGCTGTCCCATTTCGAAGTGGCCCTCGTCCAGAATTTGGAGGATGCAACGGATGACTCCTTCATGGCCTAGCCTATCCCTGGTGGCGATTGGGTTGCTTTCAAATACTGGGTTTCAACTCACTTGAATAGCTACGAATACAAATGTTATAAAACCCAAGAGGCCTTCAAACCTAAACTTTTTGTGAGAAATATCAGACTAAACTACGTTAGTGATGATAACTGATGTTATTAGCTAGCTAGTTTGCTAATGTTAGCTACTTGAAGCCACCACAACCAACTGGAATTACAATCATTGACTGTAATCCTTCACTTTCAAACTTAAAATGTTCAGAGATGACTCATATTTGATGTTATTTGAGGTTGTAACGATTTTCTTGATTAACTATCCTTCATATAACAAACATAAATGGACCAAGGTGTTAAGGTTGTTAACCCTGCTAGGTTTTCAGACAGTGACTGTCAGCGGAGGCATAAAAAAGGAAAAAAACAAACAAATGTGTAGCAGCTGTAGCTCAAAGGTATACAATGCAGGATTCTCCTAATAAACGATAAATGGACACATACAAAAGTAATCCCTCTCCACCATAATGACACACTAGATGTGTGTGGCGGTGTATTTATCTGCAGAGACCATTCCTTTTGACTGTGTTTTCTTATTTTCCTCTCATTTTGTTCTGTTCGTAAGGTTTCCTGGGCTCAGAGTGCAGGTGAGGCTAGACTTTATAAAAAGGAAGAGAGGTGCCAAACCATCAGCAGCATACATCCAAAAAGAAGCTTTGAAAATTGTGAACACAATGCTGAAAAAAATAGCAAATGTTCCCTACATTTGCTATTCTTTTCAGCATTTTGTTCCAATACACCAAGTGGAAAAAGCTTGTTTAAGAAGTTATATATGTTGAAGTCATAAGCAATTAGGCTTTATAGATTTAAAGGAAAAGTTTGACATTTTGAGAATTAGAGGTTTGATACCACTCATATGTTTCATATGCTAAGTAGAAGCTAGTAGCTAGTAGAAACAGCTCGCCTGGCTGTGTCTGAAGGAAACAAAATCTTCCTACCAGCCCCTCTAAAGCTCACTAACACATGATATCTGGTCTGTCTGAAGTGTAGAAAAAATGAAGTGACAAATAAGCATTTTATGTGCGTTATTTCTTGGTTGAGACAAGCTGACCTCCTGGAGGGGTGGTTTGTTATCTTCACACTGAGTGAGCTTTTGAGAAGGATGATAGAAGGATTTTGTCACCTTTGGACGGAGCCAGGCTCGCTGTATCCCCCCCGTCTTTGTGCTAAGCTAATATAGTTAGCTGCTGACAGTGCTATGGCTTCATGTTTACTGTACCATGCATTAATGAGAGAGTCCCAAAACTTCAAACTTTTCCGTCACACTGGGATCTGCTCCCTATTGCAGATGAAACTAAAAATTTAAATTATCTTTCTGACTTTGAGAACCAAAATATTGTAATATTTGTACTCTCCTTTTGTTTTCTTCGGGACTTAAAGACCACGTTGCAGTCACAGTTGTCTGAGCTCAGCCTGGAGGGCAACTGTTTGTTTGGACTGTTAATCATCATCGAGCTGTAAATGGCCACTCTGTTGTGTGAGGGGAATCTCAGAGAGTAATCTCACCATGCAGGACATAATCAGACACAAGGTTAATGAGAGTTTGATGGAAGCATATGCCACACACACGGCAGTGGTATTGCACCATAATAACAGGGACGATGAGTTAATGGTGCAGGTCCAAAGGCAAACGTAAACAAAACACAATCAAGAAAAATGTTGGACAATATCAATTTAGTTTAGCTCACTCAGTTGTCAATAACATCAGCCTGCCCAACTGTCTAATCCATCTGATGTGAGCGATACTTAAGGAGAGCACATGCTGTTGTGACGTCTCGTATCAAGCCTTGATCACTATTTTCTGTCACCTGGTCTGATACATGCATATTTGGTAGAATAAGTGGCATTACCTACACCTACAACAGGATGACAGTTGATGGTAAATCAAGCTTGACAGGAACGGGCCCTTCAGCTGAATGTGATGTGAGTCACTTCACTTCACTGCCTCCCAGTTTCCCATCATTCGGTGGGCTGTAGCCTACCTAAAGCCCAGCTGCGGGGATGCTCTGCTCATCCAGGCAGAAATTTAACAACATAATGACCAAACGCTCCAGACAGATTCCGTACAACTGTGTGCAACACTCAGAGGCACGCGATTGCATTGAAATTATTATTTACCAAAGCAGCAGTGCTGACTGTTATGGCTTTACTATCTATATAACATATTTGGCCTTGCTAATCAGCGTGCATCAACAACTACATGACAACACCTGTGTCCTCGAGGGGGCAATACAGCAAGAGACACATCAAACCAGGCAGCCATGACACTGAGAGACAGTTCTGAAGCACAAATTAAAGACGACAGCTTCATCTTGCTGCCTACCACACTGTGCTTAACAATGACACTTGTGATACAGTGAAACTGCAGCTCACATCAGTGCCATGTTCAGAATTCCAGGTGACATACTTTTGAATGCAGCAAAGAGTAAAAATCAGCTCAGTGTAGCTTGAAGCAGTAGCCTTTGTTTACTTACTCAGGGCATGTGTAAGGCTGCAGTCACAACACAGAACTACTGCACACTAACTACTACTGTACACAAACATTTTGTGAAAGACAAGTTGATGATATTCTTTATTTTGTGCACCTCGCGGCGACACAGACCTCCTATTTTTGTAAGCTGAAACCATTTCCCTCAGTGGAAACAAAGCTTTTATTTACTTTAATTTCACAGAAAAGAAACAATAAATTGTGAAGACAATAAAGCCTCCACAAAATAGCATTTTAAGATTTCAGTGTGATTTTTCCTTCAGGGATTTTACTCCAGGATTTATCCTGGCCTCATATGAGTAGAGAAAATCTCCACTATTCACTAGGCTCATTTATACAATGTAGAATGCCATAGGCTTGTGCTAATAAAGTTAGCATGTTATATTTGTTCGGAAAACATGTTTAGTATAGGACAGCTGTTTTATCATTGAACTTTGTGAGTTGTAATGGAGCCTAATTTTGTAACATTACCTTTGTTATATGTTGCTGTTGTCCCTGGCTTTATATTAGTAGAGGAAAATCCCACTAGCCTCTAGGCTAATTTATACAATGCAAATTGCCATAGGCTTGTGCTAAAAACATTAGCATGTTGTATTTGTGGGGAAAATGTTGCGAGTTATAGTGAAGCTGATTTGTGTATTTGTGTTCTAAATTGTCGCTATTAAGTCATGTTTAATGTGTGTTTTAGGTGTGTTTTGAATCAACTAAAGTTCACAGCACTTCACAGAAACCCTGACGCTGACTAGTGTTTGGAGTTGTAACTACAGAGTGCATGGAGTTGAAGCAATGTCCAGACCCGCTGCTTAACGTGTTCATCGACATATTTTATAGACTTGTTTCTTGCATTCATTTTATCCGATGAAATATTGTTTCATGTGTGTATCATTATGTTAATAAAACAAGGCATATCCTGATCACTGATATCAGTTTTTAAGCTATCAGGGAAACAGAAGATTTTTAAAAAAAATAAAATAATACTGTATGGTATGTCTCTGCTTTATTACTGCTGCCATCAATACAAATTTAGGAAAAAAAATCACTTTTGATCCCCAGTGAACTGTGTGTAATTACATTTTCACTTCTGATTTATCCATTTATCGACTTGTACTTGTGACAAGTCCAGAAGGAGTTTGCACTGACAACCAGTGTGGCCACAGTATAATGATGTATTTTCTGTACGTCTCCTTAATGTGACTCTTGTTCTTGTTGTTTAACTGAAATGATCCTTCTTCTTTCCTCTGTTATATAATTGTTGAGAAAAGAGAGGACCAATACCCCACAGGAACTCTTTCATGGCTTACCTTTAAAGCAATGTCAATAGTAATTACTGGGAAGGCTTATCTTTAGCCACTGCATCATTGTCCTTCACAGGAATCGGTGTCAGCTGCCCCTCTGCCAATTAATAGAAGCAAACACCAACATCAATTATTCAACTGGCGCATCATGATCAGGAGTTCAGCTGTATTCATACCGCACCAAACTATCCTCATCCTAATTGAGTTAAGAATCTGAGGCACATTCACGCTCAATGAATCGTCATACACTCTGAAGAATACAAGAAATGTGTGCTGTACTTTGTTTGTGGCTTATAATAATTCATGAATACAAATGTAGATATCCCAAAGGGGGAGTACTTAAAGATTATTTGTAAACTAAGACAACAAAAGTGTATTTGTTTTCTCTTTTGTGAAGACAAAGCCAGTCAGCCAATTGTTGTGACTTTAAAAACTCAGTTTGCAAATGATCAGGGGTGAACTGTCAGAGAGGGTAAACCAGGGAAGTCTTTGGGCCCCCAAATAGATTGGGAAAAGGGCCACTCATACACAATGGCCTCTCATATTGGAAAATTTTGCAATGACAACGACAGACCCCTGTCAACCTCCCATAAAGGTACATAACCCCCTAAATGGGGCTCCATCAGCAAGATATGGTTAGTTAGCTACCTGTAACTGTCATATATGCAATGTTAGGTGTCACCATCAACGCAATGAAATGGTACCTAGATGGGCTTCTTTGCCTGGGGCCGCCCAGACTCTAGGATCTCCACTGCAAATGATCAAAATTATTCTTTATCCCCCATGTGAGGATCTGAAGCCACAGAGTACCCACAGCTTCATTTTCCCCTCATAGGAAGGATGAGGGCACCTGCTCTGCACTGATTACAAACTCTCCTCCACTGATCTCTGCATTCACTCCGGACAAATCCAGCATTATAATATTTGGCTTGCTAGAAACCATCTCTTTGATCTCAGTGCTCGCTGTTGCAATGGCCGAGCAGTCACGTGCCTTAAATCCTTCAGGCTGTGCTCGGAAAATGATGGTGAGCGTGACAAATTTATGTACTAATTCAGGTAGGCCAGCCTAAATAACAGTCATGTGAATTTCAAAGTGAGCTTATCAATATATCAGGAAACCATTCCGACTATAAAATAGTGATTGGGTGTTGCCTCTCAGCTGCCAGAGTAGTGCTGAGTTTTCACCTGGGATCGTAAATTTGATGAGATCGCACACAAAGAGATTCCGTAAATCTTTTAGAAATGTCTTAAATCATTTCGCTTGTGAATAAGAAACTGGTCATTTTAATCTTGCAAATAATATAGTAAGTGAAGGGCAAAATACTCATTCTTTTCCCACCTGAGTAGCTGTGCAACATTAAAGTGTGCGTGTCAGCACCTCTCGAGATAGTAGCCCCATGTAAATGTATAATTACAGAAACAGTATTTGACTGCCATCAAGTCCTCTGAGGCCAGCATTAATCCCAGAGATCAATGTTTCCTTGCCCAGATATGCAGAGCACAGCAATCCATCTGTCAGCTCGGCCACCTTATCAGTCTACAGGGAGAGGAACCATCGATAATTACCTCCTCCCACCAACATAATACAGACATTTTCAGGGGAAATTCACACTCGCTTGTACTTAGCTTGACAACTGTTAGTGACTTGTCTGACAAAGAAAAAGCTGTTGTAATGAATTTCTTCATATGTTAAACTCAAGCTGAGATCATTTTTATGACCGTTGCCATGGTTCAGAACTCATTGTATTGTGGCTATTACATTTATGTGTATTACCACTGTGTCCACCATCTGGTACTGCTGCACCCTCCTATTCTAATGCTGAATTGCAGCTCTGCGGAGGAGAAAACTGAAAAAGATTTACACTTTAACCATCATATATTTTTGAGTTTCTGCATTAAACCTGCATATCACACATCTGTTTTTTTGTTTTTTTTTTTGCATAGTGAGCTCTCAGGGTGCTGGGGACTTGTTAGAAGAAGGAGACAATCATGGTTAACTAATGGGCAAGGGTGAACCAAAGCGTGAAGAGGCTCCATTTGGCACTGATTGCCCTCTGACAAACTAACTCCCTTCATATCCTGTGCCATTGTGAAACTGATGAGCTATGTCTGTAATCGGCTCCAGTGATTGGAGAAAACTGCGTTGAGGGAAAGTGTGGCCTTGATTTGGATAGGCAGCGACAGCTGGACAGAACTCAGCGCTGGTACACGCGCTAGGAAAGGTGGTCTACTTGTGTTTCTCTTGGCAGCAGCAGCACTTTGTGCGTTGGGTTTACAGGGGTGTAACTGAGCCTTACACAAACATTAATGACCAAGCTGGAAGGACACTGAAACACATTTCTGCTGGAACCGAACGTTGAGACACAATGCCAAAATGGGACTAAAAATGTTCTTGTTCAGATGTCTCTTAGGAGAGAGATTACCATAGTTAAATCCAAAATAATTGTTCTGCAGCAACTGTAAGTACATAAGGATATGAACACAACTGGGGAAGGAGAAAATTATGTGACAGGAACAAAGTGTGACAAATAAGAATTAGTTAAATGAAACAGCTAATCATGTCAGAGACTCTATGGATTCATGGTTAAATGGCAAAGAACAGTATGTGATATGTAATAAGAACAAGGCCAAACACAACTGAAAATGATCATAACAGAATCACTGTGTGTGCACTGTGTGGTATGTAAGGGCATTCAGAGCATTAATATAGCACCAAATCACTATTTGCTAAGTAAAGATATAGTGAAGTAACAGCATCCTAAGCAGAGAATAAAGTCATACTACCTCTGTGTCTTATGCTATCCTACTTTCTCTGTAGTCTGTTGTGGTTCACCAGTCTTTACTTGCGATCATGTTAGTGCATGTGTGTATTCCACCTGCTAGCTCATCGCAGCTGCTTTGAACTACGCTCACTGGTGATTACCAGTGATATCAGGATGGAGTTATCACAGATATGTAGCACCCACCCTCAAGGTTCCCCCTTTGTCAACACCGTTAGCTATGTCAGCACTGTTGCCATTGTTTAGCACTGTTAATGGAGTTAGCTCTGTTAGCTGCTAGCCGCCAGCTCAGCCACTTCCACCTTGAGAACCGTGTCCAGACAACTCATATGCTTTGAATTTCGCAGAACCCCTTTAAAAGTAAGCTAGTTATTTACTACACCTTACAGATGTTTTGGAAGACTTGTGGAAGTTTTGAGAACTAGTGGCATTGTGGAACAATGACCAAAATTTGTGTAAACCCCTTATAAGTTGTAACTTGTGTTCTGCTTTGACAAAAAAAAATCTTGAAAAAAATATTATTATTTTTTTTACATTTTAATTTTTATTTAATTATTATTATTTAATTTTTAATTTTACACTCTCCTTCTTGCCAACTAAAATGTGTGTCTCCGGCCTGGCAGCTTTTCCTCTAAATTTTGCCAAACCTCAACAGTGGTGGCTGGTCTTAAGCCTCTGTAAATAGGCTAGCAATGGATTCTAAATCCCTAGAAGTGAACGTCTCTGAGGAAAATGTAGAATTTAATAGTGGACGGACAGATTCCTGTGCTTTCACCACCAATGCTGCAAAGTTAAAGTACCAAATAATCATAAATAGCCCACTGCAGAGGAGCCATCTCCTGATAAAACATATTTTTGAATGCTCATTTAGACCTATTTCTAATGTCCATTGGCTAATTTAGACTTATTAGGCTGTGTTACCAGGAGGCTCAAATATGTTTTGCGGCTCCAGGCATATTTTTGTGAATTATTTTTGGTCAAAATGGCTCTTCTGACAGTTGAGGTTGCTGACCCCTGTACTTAGGCAAGCATTACTTATACATTTTGTGGGCTGGTCAAGCTATAAAAGGCAAAATGAGGACGATTGGAAACACTGGAATTTGAGCCACAATAGAGACATAGACTCCTGTTTGTTGGTTTTAGTTACTATAAAGTTGTTTCTCTGCCGGTTAAAATACCCCAAGTGCATTTGTTTAAAGTGTCTTTTGGAGTTACGTTAATCCTCGAGTGCCCATCAGATCTAAATCACATAATTAAGCACAATTGTTCATTTCTGTAAATTCTGCTAATTATGTCTGCCCCCCCTATGCTTCGACAGTGACACAGGCATGATTGCCAAGCTCTGTCCGCACCTGACTTGATAAACAACTACCTGTGACTGTTCCTGTCCAGATCTTCACAGGCAGGTGAGGACTCCTCTACAGGCTCTGGGCATAACCAATAATGGCACCCTGGCTCACACTCTGCTGAAGCATTGAAAGGAAACAGACCAGCTTTGTTCACCGTCAGGTAGAGCTGCCTCACTTTGCCCATTGCGCTGTCCCAAAACCTTTGCATGTTGTGTGCTGTCCTTTCATGAAACGGCCAATGCTGCCACTTGAGCAGACATTGGTTGAAGCAAACAGTTCAATCCAGGGCCAGCACATTTTCTCCAGGAGACCAGACCTCCTCTCTGAACTGGGGAGGGGATGTGTTTGGTCAGGAAACACAAGTGTTCTATCACCCAGAAAACCTCATTGTCCCCGCCTGTCCAAAGCCTGGGCCACATCCTTAACTGTCCAGGTGATGCCACAACTGACCCCAGTTCAGATTAGCTATAAACTGAAAGAGCAGTGTTTTCTATTGCAGCCAACTGTGTTTTGGCAGCAGAGCTGGACTTTGTTACGGTTCAGGCAGGGCTTTTGCAGCCCAGACGGTTGGCATTTGTGCAGTCACTGTTGACAGTACAAGAGGGCAGAGCAGGTATGTTGTTGCACACATTTTATTGGAATTTCCAAAAACGGGACAGGGGACAATACAGATTAACATGTGTTTCCATCAGAGTCTAACAAGGTTGTGTAAGAATGAGTAATCAAATAAGCACCAGTAACTCGTCTTTGAATATCGTGCCACTTAATGCATCCCGTGAAATACAGCATTCATGATATATGAATCAGTGAGTAAGCAGTGGCGCCTGTGAGGTGTGTAACAGGTGAATGAATGCTGTGTGTGCTGTGTCTACACTACAAGAAATCCAACCATGGCCTCGTTTATTTAAAAAAATCTATTTCAATCTCACTTCAGCACATCTTCTCTTTATCACTATGCCAACTTTTCTATCTCAGTTAAGCGTATGAACTTTATATGAACCTGATGTTTACCTTCGGATTTCTTTTTTGGCTCAAATTCAAGATGTGAATAAAAATAGTGGATGGGAACTCAGGTAGCGCTGACTGTAATGCACCTCCTGCTACTACAGATGCCTGCAGTGTTCAACAACTTTTGCTCTGCTGACTTTACGCTTGATAGAAATGTGTTAAAAAAAGTAATTCTGCAAAGCCTTCTGCACATCAGGGACATAATGGCTCTGATTGCAATACCCTTTGTACTTGCTGTCATTATTAAAATGGCAGCAGATAGCAGTCATTTTGATTGCCCAAAGTGCTACATGGTTATTACTTGAGAAGTTGGTGCCTTATCTACCACGGTGTTATCTTTACAAGTATGGCAAACTGTAAAAGAATGACAATCTGAACCTTAAAATCAGAAAAATGAGATAACCACATATGACTAAATGAAAATTCCGGTTTATCTGGTGATTGCAGAAACAACCTGTAAAACTGTGAGGCTGATATAATTCATTTACTCTGTCGACAGAGATTAGTAACTAGCCACTGTGTGTTCTGGTCTCAGAGTTTTGCATTCATGCTGAGGCAGCAGGTCTGTAGATTCTTTCAAGTAATGATTTTAACTGGACTCAGTTCCATTAATGAACAGAACTAAGAAATGATAAGTATACCTACACATATATGCACGTGTCACACAGTCAACTTATGCATCCAAACTAAAATATTGCATTTTATTTTCAAAATCCTTTAGTTTAACACCTTTTTCATTTCATATTTTCCTTACAATATCTACTCATCCAGCTATGGAGTGGTTAAAATTAGGGAAACATTATGATTGTTGAATGTGGAAAATAAACTAAGGTTAAGGTCAGGCAGTAAGACATTTGATTAAAGTTAGGGATATTATGGGAAAAAAAGAGGAAATAAAGGTCTGTGATGAACCAAATACTAAAGACTTATGCATGAATGTCAGTGCTACATGTCCATCCATCACCCAAATCCCCACCCTTACATTCTGCTTTGCTACATAGTGGCACTCGCGGACTTTGCGGGCGCGTTCTCGGGAAGTCCAGGACTGTCCAAATCCACAATTCATCCAGTCCACAAGGGGCTTCAATAAGATTTCTGTAGATTTCCAGAGAGTCTGCCTGGGGTGCAGACTTCAGCAGAGTTCTTTGATTTAGTAACCCACAATTCATTGCAATATGGACATGGAATTGTGGGTTTTTTTGTTGTTGGTTTTTTTTTATTGCCAAAAAATACTTGGAATATGTGAAATATTATTGATGATTAGGGCTATTAACATGCTACTTCAATTGTGTAGGCCAGGAATATTATTCAGTCACATCATGATACAGAAATATGTTGAATGTAGAGGGAATGGAAATGCTGTTTATCATTATTGCAGGCTGAAAAATTGGCAGAAAAACAACAAAAGAAGATCTTCTAATGTCAGTAATACCCAGTTTATTTAGTTACAGTCCTGTCCTCAATTACATACTTTTCTTTTCTTGAACACATGTAGCTTGTTATATGGAGATGTGTGAATACATTTTTGTTCAGTTACAAAACAAGGCTATACATGGGATTTATTTCTCGTTATCTGCAAGGACAGATGAGCATGTCGGTGAAGATTCTCAGTCACCCAGGTCATGGTAATCATAAGTGCTATATCGTAGGCAACAATTCAAAGAATGCAAGTCCGGTTGCCTTAGATATAGCACTTATGATACATGAGTAGGCAGTATTCAGCAACTTATATGACATATATATGAATATGACAGCAGCGAGAGTTGACCGTTTCCACGGCAACAAGTAAAACAATCTCAAGGGCTGTCCATTTTGCAGTCTCTGCCCTCGTAGACTTTACATGATGAGGATAAATACGTGACATCATGTACAACTGAAGTCTGTAAGGGCTCAGTGTGTAAGTCTAGAGGATTCAACTGAAGATTGGCACTGAATGCTGTCATTGGATGTGTGGTGTGAGGTGTGATGTTGGGTAATCCTGTCACATTGTAATGCCACACTTTGAGTGAAATACTTAAAGCTGCTTTTGGCCACACAGTTGTTTATGTACACATTCAACAGATATGGGGCATCATTATCATTCAGCTATAGTGTGCTCACTTGAGGGAAATATCTCGCTTTTCAGCTGCAGAGTGCTCCACTATGTCCACCAGCTAGTTGCTGCTGTCTGGTGCTGGACAAAAAGATAACAGCGAGTTTATCAGATTTTTTTTTTTTTTTTGGCTGAAAATGGGTGTCTGCTGTATTAGGAAGCAAGATTGATGAGAGCGGTGAGACTGAACCATGGGTTGTGGGAGGTAAAACTAAAAGCGGGTGATAATTCTTTGTGGGTTCTTCACTGCAAGTGACCCCGTGAAATATTGATCAGGGCAGCGTTAAATATCCAGAAATTCCAAATTGCGGACATGTGGTAACACACAGCAGGTTACATCATGCTTTAGGTCGTGTTTTATTGAAGAAAGTCATGTTGTGAAAGTCATTACAGAAGCTGCACCGGGACAATTTGAACTGCACAAACCTTTATTTAATTCCAGAGGTGATGTGTTTCAGAGGCTACACCGGTGCACAGTGCTAGAGGGTCTCTGTCTGTGACCCAGTCCCTCCAGAGTGCACTGGCCTAGCCTCGTCCTCCTGTCCTTTATAACAATGGGAAGGGTAATGGCCTCCCCAAGGCCTCCTCATTCAGCCTGATTGCGCTGCCAGCATCAGGCCAGCCATGCCATAAAACAATTAGCTCCATTTATCAACCTTACATCCACTATCTACAGGAGGGGGAAGTGAAGGTAGGAATCAGAGGTGGAGAGAGAAAGGGGACCAGTTGGGCGGAAGATATGTGGAAGTGGAAGAGATTTCAATGAGAAAGATAAGCATCAGCTCTCATTTCGTTTGTTGATTGTTTCTAGCTGCTTAATTCCGCCTGGAAATGCCATTATGTCTGCTTTGATAAAAATATCTTCAAATGTTTATGAGGACGTATTGAATTATCTTGAATGAGTGCCAGGGCAACAAGCTCTCACCTTTTGAAAAATTAAGATTTGAACAAAACCTGCGTCAGTATTAACAACCACTCATTTCTTCCTCAAATAAAAGCCTTTCAAAGACTGTAGCTCCGCTGCTGGAGCTCCACGAAATTAAAATTGTAAAACCTGACAAGCAGATGACAAACTGAAACATCACTGAAATGGGAAAAAAAAAAATACTATAATTGTATGCCCAAAAGCATCACAGCGGGCTCCAACAGCAGGGTGGAATTCAGTACTTCTTCCAACATATTCTTTCATATTTCCCTATTACTACTACTACTGCTATTTATTATTAATGCAGCACCGTGTAATACATAAACATGGCAGCAATTCATTCTCCAATCCAGGGTATAAATATCATTAAAAATCATTTCTGAGCTTTGATGATTTCACTCGGCATCTGTGGCCATGTGCAAAAAGGTCGCGCACGCCTGCCAATATCCGAGTCATTAGATGAGGTCAGATGATGATCATATACAGGCTCCACACACAGCATGGCCACTTGTGCGGTTGCCAATAAGATTATGCTTGAATAGAAGGACGGAGTAAGTGTAAATAAAAATAAACATGTCACCAAAGATGAATAGCAGCCCGAGCCACCTTTTCGCGGCGCACCCCCCTAGAGAGATGTACGATGTAGCTGTTAAAAGAAGAGGGAGAGTGGTAGAGTTTTTATTTCCCTTTTCTTTCATTTCTCTTGTGTAATAGATTGTACCTGTAGTTTCTCTGAGCGATTGTCCGGTTCACCCCTACATCTGTCATGTGTAGTGCGTCTCTATTAAATAGCTACTGTACAACAAGAAGGATGTTCTACTAAGAAAGATGCCGGTACTTACTTGCACATAATTAAACAGCAGTGGCTTTGCCTATAAAAACCCATGAATGTCTATCTGTTTAGCTCCTTTTAAGAGGGCCAGTGTTTTAACAACACAGGTCTGTGTGAGGTGAAATAAAGCTCATTGCTAACACATGTATTATTAGAAAGCGGACTCTTCTCCAGACACTTACATCATGTTAACACGTGGAGGGTGGTAATTATCCCACAGCAGAAATAGCAACTCATTACAAGAGTCATAAGAGGGCACAAGGTCTCCCGAAACACACCCAGTTGCCGTGCCCCCATAATCCTTAGCTCATCGTTGATGTCAGCAGGAAAGTAGTATATCTCTGGCCTTAAATCATGCCCTCTACTCCTCAAAGTCTTTAATTAAGTCCTGATCGTCCTGTCCTCCGTTCCCAGTATTAGTGTGTTTAATTTCCTGCTGTCATATCGCCTTCCCTTTTGGATATATTATTCATCAAGCCTCTCCACTTCTCAGTGTTTCTCGGGGCAGCAAGGCTGCTGCTACAGGATGACTGCTGATTTCGATCCATCGGCTCGACCATTAAGGACGGCTTAAAACCATAATTCCTGGAGATATTACTCTCAGGTTCAAATGTCAACATTTAGATAAGAGCCCGGTTGATTCGGCTCCTGTGGTGGATGAGGGATGAAGTCCTAAATGCCTGCTGTCCTGTGTTTGTGTTTTCATTAGCGGTGGCTTCGATGTATTCCCACAGCAAATAATGTCAGTGGAAAAAAAAAAAGAGGACGTGAGTTGCAAGAGCGGTGGGAGTTTTAAAATAGCAAAATATGAAGTCAGGATTTCACAGATGACTCAGCTGAAAGCACAAGCGACTATTCATCTTTAGTTCCTGTGCCCAATAGTGTGCCTACAGTGGCCCACAAGTCCACATTCATCACTTTTGTGCTTGGGTGATGAGTCAAAGTAGAACTAGAGCAGCCCATCTGCTGAAGTCACCCTCTTACATGGATTGCTGTTGGTGAATCTCACCGATTTTTCTTTTTCCATTTTCTCTTCGACAAACACTGCAGAAGCATCTCTGTCCGCTCAGAGAACCAATCAAGTGTGGCAACCGGCCACCCACTACAGTGACAAGCACAGAATGAAAAACACTGTAGACCATGACACATAGAGTTAGGTGCCACACGTCAACAGGTTGTCTTATCGCTGCGCTTTGGACCGTGAGCACTTGAGTGAAATGGGCAGAGAGGCTCTCCACTGTGAGATGAGTGGAGGAGACGGTGTTGCTTCTGATCTGGTTGGGTGGCTGAATACTGAGGAGCCGCGGCCGAAGCGGAAGCTCGTGGGTCAACACGCCCGCCCAATTTTACAGTTGAGGTGCGTTCGTCGCCATAGATGCTGGTGGCCACCGCAATGCTCCAAATAGAGCGTCACTTGAGTGGCACTCGAAGCCACAGAATGTGGCGGAATGTGGGCGCTTGAGTAAGTGGTGTTTTTTTTTCTTCTTGTATAGTTTTGGTCCCCGTCCTTTGTTGTTATCGCCGAGGCGTTTGTTCAGCCATCACAGCAACATGACTTGACACAGGAATTCTATTGTAATGTCTCACTGTGACAGGTTTATAGATGAAAAGTGGGATGAAGAAAATGAGGACTATTCAGACCTAAAAAGTAGAAAATCTATAGAGAGAGACAGAACTATTGAAAAAATAATCATAATTTGCTATGGTAAATTAGTTTGGCTTAAATAACATTCATTTGCTGATATACTAATTAAATATCTGGGCAGAATTAGTTTTACAGCCTTTATAAATGTGCTACCATTTAAATCTGTTGTATCAGTAAAAAGCTCTTTCACTGTATCTTCTGAAAGATGTAAATAAAATCATGTTATGGTAAAACTTGATCAATCCAAATGCCTAAGATTACTTGCACATATTTTGTCATCTTCTAGTGGTCCATTACAAAGCAAATTTAACCTTTTCACGTATTGTGTTCACTACTGTGGACAGCTATTTAAAAGCCATTTTCTTGTATATACATAGGTTTTGATGCTACAGTTGCATTTAAGTCACACTGCCACCTGCTGGCCAGGTGTTGTCAGGGCAACACAAATCTCTCAAACCCAAGATGGCCGATGCAGCTCAAGAATATTTTGCCAATACTTCTATAATAGGAGACCATGGCAGGTAATGAAAATCTGGAAACATCAAGTAACATCTAAGAAGTACAGCAGTTGTTAAATTTCCAAATATTGATTATATGTTGTGAGGAAATTGCAGTTAATCATCTGTCCATTAAACTGGGCATCATGCATCGCTGGCTATAGTTCAACTACAATTAATAGCATGACTGCAGCGTTGTTGTTCTTGAAAATACTTCATCTGCAGTGGCTTTTTTTTGGCTGTAAATCAATTGATTTATGCAAAGGAGAAAGACAGAGGGGAGAAGCTTTGGAGTCAGGAGCGAACAGTATTAGAATTTGTTTTTAAAAAATGTGAACACACTAGTTTAACAGAATTTAAATATATTTTTATGGTTTCACATGATATATTTCATTTTTTTGATGGTTTATATTTTTGTAGTTTAAAACTTAAATGCATGCTGTCCACCTGTCCACATGTGACAGACTAAAAAATTTTTTTCTTGCCTAAAGAGGAATAAAAACACTTAAGGAAAAAAATCTTGACTGAGGTCGTAATAATTCATGTATGAAAGGAATCGTAAAGTGTTGTAGAATTAACAGAAACTTAAAATTGCTGGCACATTTTGATGCGCAGCATATAGTGCCCATAACACCTTATACACGTAATGTCTGACCAGAATGTGAAAAGTCCTTCAGTTTCTCAGAGTTTGAAAAATCTAGACAAATTTTATTGGCAAACCAAACTTGAGTGGAGTCCAAACTCCACACAGCAGCGACTTTGGTATTAAGACATCAGCGTTATGTGTAATATTACGCCCCTTTACTGCAGCTGGACATGTGGAGGTGGCAGATGTGATTCAACATGGTTCTGTAGTTGCTTTTGTTTTAAACTTGCACTCAGACTTGTATAATTATATAATAATAGCCAATAATATGAAACATGTGGGTATGAATTTTGGATGGAATTTAGTTGATTGATAATGAGTTAGTCAGACTGTACCTATTTCATTCAGTGGATATTATTTTGAATTGCAAATCTCATTCATGCTCCAGCCTGCAAAAAACGCATAAATTATTGAACACTTGCACACACCTGCTCACTTCAACTGACAGATTTATTCTCTCTATGGTTAAATCTAAATTAAAGTCATTTTTACAAATAATAAAAATAATAATCAGCGCTATTAATCATACAGGGTTTCAGCCCAAGGCCATGTGATGGAACTGCAGCAAAAAACCTCACATGACTTAAGATTTTGATGGTGACAAATGTGAGGGTAAAAATCATTATCGCTGCGTCTGTATTGAATTTGTTGGCAGCATGGGCTGACAGTGTCAGCAGTGATTCTCATAATAAGTAGATGTTGGGTCATGGTGTATTTCTCCATTTGTACACAAGATCAAAGTAGCCTGTGTGCTGTTGTGTAACACTGAACCAAACCACTCAGGCAAATACATACTGTAGGCTTTTGAATTTATTAAGATCCTCTATAAGCTCTGATCTTGAATTTTGAGGCAAAGCAGAAAACACGTCCAACTCAATTTCTGGAGAAGAAACATGTTATATTATTACATGCACCATCTTAAATAATATTTAATAGACTGAAATGCCTAATAGTGCTATTAGTTACAGCGATATTTTATGAAAACACAAAACATGAAAAGAAACCTACATTTTTTTTTGCTTTTATGTTTGAACCTCTTGAGATTAAAACTTGATTTCAATATTTTGGATGTGACATCAGATCAAAGCACTAAGCATTAAAGCGAAACTTCAACATTTCGGGAAATATGCTATTCACTTTGTGGTGAGGAGTGAGATGACAACATCAATACCTGCTCTCATTTGCTATACGGTGAGTAAGGCTACAGCCAGACAATTTACTGTTTTACTGGAGGTTGTGATCCGGACTGTTTCTTGACTGG
The DNA here is from genome assembly GCA_019142605.1 of Cephalopholis sonnerati. Lineage (NCBI taxonomy): Eukaryota > Metazoa > Chordata > Actinopteri > Perciformes > Serranidae > Cephalopholis > Cephalopholis sonnerati. The sequence goes on along the minus strand of JAGQAX010000005.1, from coordinate 35,672,102 downwards.
AAGCAGTAATGAAGGTTACATTATTGTAACCCTAGTTCTATTAGCACAGGTGGAGCCCTCTACTGGTCTCTATGGGTAATACTCTCCTTCAATCACTAGCACATACCTGAATATGTGCGGACCCCACATATAAGGTGGCATATGCCATCCTACACCCTCTTCAACAACCACTGTTGGAGCAACAGGGCCCCTAGTTAGAGAGCTCTGACCGTACTACTAGAACTAAGGTTACAATATTATAACCTTCGTTTTATTTCGCACAGGATCCGCCTTCTACTGGACTCTATGGGCACAGTGGGTGAACAACCTGAGATATAACATCAACCTCAGTGATCCTGGGCGGCTACAGGAAAGTAGGCAAATTGCTGTGGCTGAAGAGAACAGGATGATAGCATCATAATGCCGCCTTATATGTGAGTCCAGACTGGTAGGCTTCATTTATGCAAATTTCAGTGGATGAATGCATTCTTGTGATTGGATGAGAGTATAATCATAAAGTCAAGTAAAGGGCAGAACATGTGTGAGACAGAACTTCCAGAAATGTCCACTGTTTGCATGGGAAGTGGGCTCAGTCAAGAAAGAGTCAGACACGTAGCCACATTTAGTCTCAAAGTTTAGTCTTAGTTTGTTAATTAATGAGCTTTAGAGGTAATGTTAGGAGGATTTTGTTGCCAGTTGTTTCTCTCTGTTTCAAGTCTTTATGCTAAGCTAATTACCAACTGCCAGCTCTAGCTCCATATTTACTATACAGACATGCAAAGGTATCGTCCTTCTCATCTGACTCCCCACAAAGGTGAATAAGAGCATCTCCCAAAGTGTCACACTTTTGATTTGAAGATGCCATATAAATATGACTAACTAGAACTAGGACTTACAGCTATAATAAGGACATAAAATGCAAACCAAAATGCAAAGTAAATTAATTCAGTTGCAGTGATACTACGGAATACATTTGTATATAACTGTTACCAAACAGTACACAGGTGTTGTGCTGAGAGTGCTGAATACAGCATCCTCAATGAGCTTACCTTGTGTAAGGACGTTGGTAATGTTCCAGTGCTTCGGGTCAGTGATGTGGACTATTCACCCCCCACCCCTGCTCAGTCAGCATTACTCTCCACACCTGACAGCTCACAGGACCCGTGCCCTGGAAGTCCTGGCACCTGCCCCCACGAGTGGCCTGTGGATGACAGCGAATGCTTGGAAAGGCCAGATTCAAATCACAGTGCACGGTGCCAGGCCTACTCTCTGTAAAGTCTACCCTGTTTTGTAGTGCCAACTTATTGTCACGCGCCCAGGGGTCAGCGTTTCCTTTGTTCCCTCTGTGGTCCCCAACCTCATGCCGCCTACAGAGGCTACAGCTCTGTTAGCGGAAGCCCTGGTGACATCAGCTGGTATTTTTTGCCCACCCTGAGGCGCCCTCAGGTCGCCCTGCAATCCTTCACATTCCTGCAGGTTTGACACTTTCTTATATAAAGGCAATACATCAAGGGGAAGGATTTTCTGTCCAGTAGAAAGTTGGGCAGAGTGGCGAAGTGGAATACAAGATGGTGTGGAATGTGAAGAGAAATATAATGCTGATCGACAGATAAGGAGATTTTTTTTCTGTGTAGCTTCACAAAAAGGTCAGTCTTACACATGTAATTAAGTCAGTATAAATACAGGCCCCTGTGTGCTGTAAATCCAGCTCTAGTTTTAAAAGCTGATTTTGCCTAAGCCATCGTATAACCATAATATCTATGGCGGTTATTAAATTTCCTTTGATCAAATGATCTTAATTGATGCAACTGATTAAGTAATTTAATTGATATATTAAAAATTAATAACTCACAGGGGAGAGAGAGGACACATCTTACATATCATCTCTGTTTAAACCTTAACAGAGAAATATTCTGCTCCATTCACGACACTGAGAAATCCAGAAATGAACCAAAAATGAAATTGCTCAAAACTTGGAAATGCTTGACAGTGATTGAGCTGGCTGAAATGGGCTTACACGGCACATTTGGTAATTTGCACACCTACCTGCTCTTCAGAGCAGTACAATTACAGAGTGTCTCGGGGGCCGTCAGTGCCCCGGCTGCACCCAAACCGCTTCCCTCTCCCAGTGCCCTGCTCGGCGACCGAGGTGCTAGCGTGAAATGGCTGTTAATTCCTTCTGCTATCTGTCCCGCACAGAGCCTGTTTTAAGCCTTCATATGAATCTTTTGCCTGCTGAAAAAATATAAGGAATAAGGAAATCAGAAAGTGAAAAAAAAAAAAAACAGAGTGAGCCACTAGAAATGAAAACATCAAACAAGTATGAAATGCAAAATAGCATGAACCTTGCATTTTCCCCCCATCAATGAGATTTAATGAGTATTCCACCTTCTGGCACCAACCACAGAGAAACAAACAGAATGAAGAAATAACAATTCAGAAAGAACTGATAAAAGACGATCAGGACTGAGAGAGAGTTTGTCAGTAATGCCGCATGTTTGACTTCTCTCACTTTGCCAACGCTGCTTTTGTTTCAAGGTTTCATCAGGATCCTTGAGCTACGTCTTGTCAGCTTGTAAAGACTATACGATGTGAGTGTTTGTGTAGATTCAGCCGTGAACATAGTCCAACCAGATCCACCTTGATCATTGCAAAGCTGTCTTGAATTTTATGACACTGAACGTAACTTTGATGTTGCCATTATCAGAAAGCTGTTCCAAGTTTTAACAGTCTTCTGTATGCCTTTGTAACCGAGCCACGCTGTATATTCTGCTGAAAAAGCAGTCAACTCTGAGTGATTGGTCAGCTGTAGAGGGGCTGCGATGGAAGCCCGGGCCTGACATGTTGGCTTACAGCAGCAGCATGCATATCAACACAGTGATATGATGGACATTGGCACCTGTCGTAACGTATTAGTCCACCTCCCGAAACTCTTCACTACTCTTTCTGGGTTTTTAGGTGCAAAGTACTCTGACTTTTTCTGAAATTCGGGTCTAGATGGTATTTTAAATTCGGCTCCTCACTTTTGAGCCAGATAGCATGAGCATCAAATAAATAAAGATGTCCGTGCACACAGGGTGGACACAATAAAGGGAATACCATAAACCCTGTGATTACTTTCAATAAGCTTTCACTCTTCGGTGTCTCTTTTTCAAGAGGCCATGGGTGTTGTTGTTCTGCACTAGATTCTATTATAATGCTGTTTATTTTGTTCTCTCCCTCGAAGCTCACATCACCTATTACTTTCTGTGCATCTACCTAATTGTTATTATTGTCACCCTCTGCTCAGCTGGAAGTGAATGAAAGCAAGGGATCGAAATGAGCAAAGTAAGAACAGCCATTCCCTAGATGATGTTCCGTAAAAGATGATTAGCAAGTTGATTGTATGAATAATGTATTCCGATGATGTGCGGTATTTAAATGAAGTCGGGGACCAGGGGGAACATTAAGCAAGCTTCTTCTTTCCTCTATTGCCGCCCAAATCACAAGGTCACAGGTCAAGGCACTTCAACACACAATGTTCCATTTCACTTAACTTGCAAAGTATGTTCGGCGGTGAATAAAAAAAAAAAAGAAGAAGAAGAAATAGTGGAGGAAAATGATAAGGGTGAAAGAAAAATCTTTTTTCTAGTATTGTGCAGATAACTATAATGAATGGGTCTCTCCATCTCACACATTCTGGTCTGATTCATTTTAAATGCATTGCAGAATAAGCTTTTGGACTGGAGAATGATCACCTGTACCTCTATACTGCTTAGTGCGCAGGAGTGACTGATGTGGAGTATAGCCTCCTCCACCCCTCCACATCATCTGTAGTTTGAACCTGCCAGGCAGCATAATACACTTTAATTGAGTTTAATATTGTCGAAACTTTTTAGCACCTTTTCATCTTTATGTGGAGCATGATTTTCTCAATCACACAAATATACTCGGAACAGGGTATTTAAAATCAAAAGACTGTGTTTTGTGTGTTGGTTGTAGCTTATTTTGCTTGAAATTATTAACAAGCTCCCAAAACATACCTCTGTGGGTGGAGGATGATAAGGGACTTTGAATGGTACGCTTGTTGCATGCGTGACAACAGCAGATGAGGGCCACCATGACAGCAGCCGCACTGGGGGGAAATGACAGCGCTTTGTTTCCCTCTACTGGTTACAGGCGTAACCACCATCTGCACCAGGATACTTCATATTTGCATGTCTGTGTACATGTTTGGGCACACGCTCGATGTGAATGCGTGTTCGTGTATAATGGGAGAGCAATGTTACAGAAGATAAAGAATGAGACTGACAGAGAGATGGCAGTGGAGGCGGCGGGGGGGGGGGGACAGCAGCAAAGGGAAAGAAGCAAATGGTTTGTAAATGTTGTACTCACCAGCAGTTCATCTCAGCGGGTGATGGATGTATGACACTTTCCTTAAATAGAGTTGTTGGCAACAGAGCATACGAGCTCAGCACAATGGATCAATTGTGACAGAAATCATCTGCTGCTGGGTCACATTATCCAGGTAAGATACGTCAATAGTAAAAAAAAATAAAATAAAAAAGAGCTTGGAGTGTTTTCTCAGGGTAACACTACAGTCAGGCTTTGAAGGCTTGCTATGAAGCTCCTGCAGGGCTGTCAACTTTCATGGGACGGCTATGATGTTAATTGATAGGCTGATAGAGACAGACCAAAAGATAGGATTCGACTTCCTGCTGAGTGCTCTGAGGTGCGATTCCCCATTTCCTATTGTCTCCCTTGAAATTTCAGCTCATCCCGGGGAGAATGTCAGCGTCTCAGCGTGCAGTGAGCTGAGCTTTTTTATTATTTTCAGATCTCAGTTGTTCTCCTGTTTGACTTGATGCCAAAGAGAGCACACAGGTCTTAGAGAATAGGTGGTCCTTGCTGTAAGGGTTGCCCTTGAAGGAAGTGTTTATGTGTGAACCTTTCTCTCTATTTTTTTTTCCTTACGGCTCAGAGAACAGCACGTGCATTCCCAACATAAACACACACACACACACACACACACACACACACACACACACACACACACACACAACACACACAGAGCTGCAGACAAATGTGCAACCCCAATGCAATGCGTGGATGCTGGAGTGGCTGTGTGAGGCCAAGGTCACGCAGTCTCATTCCTTTATTCCCATAATCCCCTGTGTTGGCTGGGTGAGAGGCCTGCTAATGGCTAGCACTCTCCGAAAGGGAACTACTGCGTTAACATAGACTCTAGAGACTCCCACAGCCCACAGCTCACCACCCTGCGTAAGGAGCATAACACACGGTCTATACAATCCATCAACATGGCTAATTAGGCCCCAACAAAATCCCTGAGAGAAGCATTAAGAGGGGAACCAGAGGTGTGGTAGTAGCACCACAGTTGAGATAATAAGAATACAATAAAGTCAGACTGCTGGGAAATTATCTGGCTTGTTTGAATCTATTATAGAAGCAGCATGGGTAACACACTTAATCCTGCAGAACTGCTGAAGTAACACGTCTTGATGAGGAATCCTTTGAAGAGCTTCTTCATTTTCATGTTTAAGGTAGCAAAAACATTAGTCCTGAGAAAGATGACCAATATAGACTGAAGATGGAGGGGGATAAGGAGTAAAAAAAAACCTGCATAGACATTTACATCCAATTAAACGCACGCTATAATTGTCTGCGGAGAGCCATGTGGCCGTTATCTCTTTAGAAATCTTAATTTTTTTTCTTTTCCAGAAGAGGAGACATTCAAAAAGAGAGAGAAATACATTGTGCCATGTGAAAAAAAAAACACGAGGATTAAACGGTAGTAGTCTAAAAACTACAAGACTTGTGGTTTGCCTTTAGCTCTGATGACCACAAGCCTGTACCTAATGTTAATCAGGTTACAAAACCCTGTGTTCAGCTTCCTCGTTGATTTGAATGAGGCCAGTCCACAGAGACAGCAGGAGGGCTCCGGCAAAAACACTGCACTCAACTTTTGCCAGACACTGTGCAGTTTGATCATCCTTAAAGCCCACTGGTCGCTGGTACTTGAAGCAACGCCCTCTCACCATCCCACCCCGTGCTGTTTTAACCGAGGTTGTTTTCGGTCCGGACGCTGCTAAATCTAACCAGTTGCCCAAATTTTTTATAACCTGCTTGCGTAATTTAAATAATAGACGGATACACATGGCACACCATAGCATGGAAATTGTATTTTTATATTGCGAGCTGAATTATGCCATTATACACTCTTCTCTCACAGGATTTGTAATTTTAAAAAAGTAGCTGTGTCATCCCGCTGAATATAACAGCATATTGTGCTCCATTGTGCGATGGAGCTCAGTGTGGATGGATATACAAATAGCAAAGCAAAAGACATTTCGCAGATACAGATTAACTACAGATTTGTCAATGTGATCTCAGCTGCGATACGATCAACAGTCATCTACATCTTAATCATCAGCACTGGAGCATTGTGAGTCAAGTTTTTCAGAGTGCAGATCCTTCTGTCCCCGCGTGCTCATTGACAGCTCATCTCTCAGATTTCGCTGCATTTTCTGATAAAAGACATGATCCGCATCAGTTGATGGATGTCCTTAAATTGAGGTGAGAGAGGAATTTAAGACTCTCTCGAATGGGATTGTCTCTCTGTTCCCTATTTTCAATCCCTCAGATCAACAATCTGTCCCCTAGGTAGGCGAGAGCCAAGCAGGCAGCCGAGAAAATGGTTCAGATTAAAACGAGGTAATGGCACATTTGCTAGGCCCTTTGTGTGAGCCGCGCATGCAATTTAAGGGGCTGCCATACAGGACGAGTTAATATTTCATTGCACGCCAGGGAATGGGAATAGAGGGGGGAAAAAAATGCATATGTCTCATTTTCCAATCTGATTCGTCTCAGCAAATCAGCCTGAGTCAATGTCATTCCATAATGAACTCTCCTCCACTATTCGGAGCATTCTGCTGCCATGCGGCTGCCTCCTTTCACACCCACTGAACGTGGAATATATTTTGAGCTACAGCAAGGAGTTCTCTCTCTTTCTCTCTCCGTTGTCAGATTATAGACGATTGTTTTTGCCCCCCCTCCTTCTCTCTGTCGTCTTCCTTCCTTTCCTCTGTCACCACCCGAAAAAAAACCTGTTACTCCTCCCCTCCACCACACCCTTACTCCCTCCTCCACCCTGTGCTGGGTTAGAGATCGAGATGATGGAGGGAATGGGAGGTTTTGATTGACTAAGATGCTGAGATGTAATCTTGTGCAAGCTGAAATGTGAAGTGTGTGCTCGTGTGTGTGTGTGTGAGAGAGAGAGAGAGGGAGAGGGAAAAGGGCTGGGGCAATGTGTGATGCTCGGTTTATTGCATCGCAAGCTCATTTGTTTGTATTTTATACCTCATTTCGGCTCAGACGAGCCGGCTCCACATTCCGGCTGCGGGTGACCCAGTTTCACAACACTGTGCGACTCTCTCTGTCTCCCTCTCTCTCTAATAATATAACATTCGCCTTTTAATACATTACTTTTAGTAAATACGCTGCACTTTGTGGATATGATTTAATGCAATATACCTACAAACTAGTTCACTGAGAGGAAAATACAAACTCTGGCTATTCCACTGCGATAGTTTCTCCTCCGTCCCCTCAGGCAGAGCTATGCAGTGCGTTAGCATGTTAGTGCAGTGCGTGACACCACTCTGACAGCACTCTAAACATCAGAAGGACTAAAGCTCATCTGGGCTGTTAGGGATATAAACATGGGGTACTTAAACTTAGAGGATGACCTGTTTATGGGCACGAGGAGCATATACTGTAAGGGAGATAACATATGGGTAACACAACATTAACATAAGCTCACCCTGTTTCTATAGAGAGCTGTTTTTGCAACATGGTGACACTGACAGTGAAAACTGAGGCTACATCTAGAGCAAACTTGTCTAATGCTAGTCAAAAAACAGCACAATAGCAAGGATGTGTCTCTGAGGGGGAGCTGTAAAACACAGCTTAGTAAAGAGACTATCAGTAACATTAACTCACTAGCTTTATTCTGGTTTTATCCGCTGTGTCGGGCCACAAAACCCACCATTCTGCATTACCTGCTGTGCCGCGGCTTTGTTCATTCTCCCCTAGGAGGTCCTGAAGATTTCCCTGTCCTCCAGGTGGACTGCGATAGTGTGAGAGTGAGCCTGCCGTTCCAGTCCAGGTGTAAGGAGGGCAGGTGGACAGGGGCGGGACTGCCGGGGGACCGCAGGGGGGGCAGAGAGGCTTAGTGGGTCACAGTGGGAAGGGTGGTGCAGCTCAATCATTCGCCTACCCTGAGGGCACCTCACAGCTACGCAGCTGTGAAAAGATTCATGTGGGGAAATTCATCCCATATACATAAAGCCTTGTGAGAGAGCGTGCAGAGCACACATGGCACATATACGGTATCCATACAGCGAACCAAGACATGCACACGACAAGGACTGACATGTTTTATATACTAAACACAAATCCTTACTCTGGTGCTCTCTCTTCCACACGTGCCTCGCTTTGTCCACGGTCCATACATGTCCTCCATATCTTCGCCCCCATTCATTTCCCCACTGCTCCCAGCGCCTGCAGCAGGGCTGGGTAGTGGCTGGCCCGTGCCATCCATTATTCCTAGGCAGGAGTGCATTAAAGATTCATCTCTGCAGCTCAACCTCAAAGGAAAGACTATGACCCCTGGTATAGCTGCTGAATTATGGAGACCGCCAATAAAGTTGTTTGCCTTTGATCTCATTCTCAGCTTTCTCCCTCCCAGGTGAACGTGGACAGGTGAACACATGGACACACGCAGACACACACAAACAAAGTGCTGTCATACACTCTATATTCCATTTCTGCTCACTCTCGCCTCTTCTCTTCCTCTCTCTTACAAACACAAATTTGCACTCGTATGTTCTTGATATTCCATTTTCACTCTGTGCTCCACACCTTCTCTGCCGTTCAGGCTCTTTTTTTGTCCCTCGCAAGCACACAAAGATACACACAGAAGCACACACAAAAAAAAACCCTACAAACAAAAGCATATCTCTGAGAAGATGATGATGGAACAATTATGTGTAAACAGTCTTGCCTGTCCCTTCCCTGCATACCAAGTGACTGTCTGGTGCTATAAATTTCACCCCCTTGCCATCAACCACAATCTCTGCCTCCCCTCTACCAAAGCTAAAAGTGGCTTGCAGCTCCAGTGGCAGTGGTAGAAACACATTTGCTCACACATGCTCATTGTTTATATTTAATCGATGTCGAGTGGAGGGTCCTGTTCAAAATGGCTGTCATTTGTCAAGTATTAATAATTCAGTCACACAAGCACAAACACGCAGGAGAGGAGCCGCGCACAGGAAAGCACACACGCTCCCACGCTGGATTGTGTGAAGTGCCACCTCACCTGAAGGTGAATACTCACACTCAGCTTTCATTCTCGTCTTCAGACAGCTCCTGTTGTTTACGGCCTCGTGGTTATGGCAGAGTCAGGAATAGAGGACTTTGCAGCAAGCTGCAGAGAGACCAGGATATAAGACAGTTGCATGTAACAGCTTCAGTGGAAGCTAAACATGCTAAACATGAGCCTTGAACTGTGCTGTCAGTCAAGGCGTGGTCAGGAGGTCATTTTATCATGGCTAATAGGTGGTTGTCCTGGTGAGCATAATGGGACATTAGCTTTCTTCTTAATAGGTTCAAGAGACACACACACACACACACACACACAGGGAAAGACTGTGTGTAGCCTTGAAGAGGGAGAACGAATGATAGGTGAAGGTGGGGTTGTGTGTGTGTGTGTTGGAGATGTCCCATTATCTACGTACCTTGTGTCCCACCCTGGACCCAATTATAAATCTGGGCTGACCTGGACTGTAGTCACAAGGAGAGCACGGGGAAGGACAGAGACGTGGAAGCTGTGGTTAAATCAAGCTTGTTTCACCTTACTCCTACACACCCGTGTATGTGTGTGTAAGTGTGCATGCGTGTGTGTGTCTCTCTCTCTATACACACACCAGACAGACCGGTCTTTGTATCTTCCTTATGTGTTGATAGATTTTGTGAAGACTGTTACAAAGGATACAGGTGTACGGCAGCAAAAAAAAAAAAAAAACAAGGATTCCTGGTTGATTAATGAGGTGTGACCAGCCCTCAGTGTTGTGTTCTTATGAAGTGAATGTTTTTTCTCAGGGGATTTACAGGTGAAAGAAAGCACACACATACACACACAGACATACTGAGAGTGGATAACTCCCTGCGGTGTTCTTTGCCAGCCTTTTGAAAGTGCACATGTTGACTGGAGACCACTAATGGTGTGTTGTTGCCATACAGTGGTGTTGCACCAATGATTTAGAAAGTGGAAGACTACATTCATGACATAAGACGAATTCTGAGTGGCAGCTTCTCTGGTCAAGGGCAGGTACGTGTTTGAGGACGCCAGGTGGAAGAAGAGGGCATTAGGTGTCTGCAGTGGGAGTGACAGGGAAGGGGCAGGGAATAAGGAAGGTAGAGAGGGACAAAGACAAGAGTGCAGAGAGAGTGATGGCCAAGTAATGTTGCGTTTGCACATCAGGAAAAAAACAAGGTGATAAAAAGAGCAGTGTTTCTAAAAGAGAGGTAACTTTCCAGCGCCAGGGGAATTAGAAGTTGTTTTCATGCGGGCGTTGACTTTTTCCTCTTGAAGGTCGCCGAAAAGGTGCGTATTAGAAAAAGCACACGCTCTCAAAGTTAACTTCTATAATCGCATAATGAGTAACAGCACGGCCTCAAATAAAGTCTGGTATATTCAATAAAATGTGATTTATTCATCGTATTCCCCCGGGGAGTGCCACAAAGACGACGTGTTACAATCACTTATCTCAGCCTAGTGCGCATTACTTATAAAAACCGACACAGATGCATTTTTCTAGAGCATGTAGATGGGACGCAGGGTCTGAAATGACATGCTATTCTCTGGTCTTGATATCATAATAGGTAAATCATATTTCATGTGCAGCCAATTGTGCACTGCACCTTTATCTGTGAGCATTATAATATATCAACCATCCAAAAAGCATTCATGTCATGCCTGTAATACTGAAGGCGCAGGGACCGCTGATGTGTGAAATAAAGGACAGCTTGACAGCACTTGAGCCGTCCCGTACGACCCATGCAGAATCGTCCACATTAGAAGACAATGGAATTCTCAGTGAGAATAAAACACAGGACATCACAGTCTTCAATGTCACAATGAGAGAGAGAGACAAAGGGTAATAAATCACTCCAGACTTAAGTGACCCTTTTTACATAATCATTTTTTTAAGTTCATCATTTCAGTCACTTTTTTAACCCTTAGTCTGCCCTTATGTGTTTTACCTGTGGAGGCAGCTCGCTGTCAGACACAAGCCATAAGGGAAGAAATGTTACCTTAATAATTGATTTTAGCACAGTCACAACTTGAACTTTAATAGCTGACATATTATACGTCATGCGCTGCAGGATAAAATAAATTACCAGTCTAGTGTGTTCATCTCAGATGACTGATTATTCCATGCAGCAGACATGAAACATACATCCTAGCATTCAAATGCAAATTATTCGCTTTAACAGTCACACGTCATCATTACTGACACAACAGAAACGGACATGTGGCATGATTTAATCATGTGACATCAGAGAGGAGCTGTATCACACGAGCATGCCATGCAGAAATCTTTCCCTTTGCTACTCCGGGCTCAGCCGGGGTTATTACCACTATTCTTAATAGTCTGTTAAAAGTCCGTTGTTTGAATCAGCAGTTTACCTAATGTAATTGGGGTCACATCGAAGTGCAGGTAAATAGGAACCCAAAGCTAGCCAAGCAGTGTTTAATGTTTCATATAAATGTACCCTTGAAATGGTTTACAGGAAGTCTGTTGGATATGGTTTGATGGATTGAGATTTTACAGTACTTTACATTTGTGTGCGTGAGGGGAATCGAGGGAGGTGAGGCAGCAATGTCACGGTCAAGGTCATAAACAAAGCTTCAGATGCATATTCTTATTGGAGGCCGTTTTCTTTCCTGCTGCCCTCCCCCACTTCTGCTTCCTCTAACATCCAATTCTACCCAACCATATGGCTGCCATTATGATATTATATAAATAGAGAGATCGATATTTTGACTTTGTTTTGCAAGTGAATGTGCTGACATGTGTGTGAGTACATGTAGAATAGTGTAGAATGCATGTACTGTGTGTGCATGTGTGCTTGTGCATTCATGTGCATGAACATATGTGTTTGAGTTGTCAAGGCCTACAAGAGATGTTCCTCCAGGGTGCCATTTTATCTCACACCTGTTCTATCTCCCTCATAGTTCTCTCTTTATTCAGCCGCCTAATCTGCAGAGATGCTACTAAGCACACATATCTTATTTGATTTCTGCAGGGCACAGCTACCCCGATCGGTGCCTTTGATAGAACCATCTCCTTGGCAATCAGATAAGGCAAATGTTGCTGTATAGTCAGCTGAGCCAAGCTCAGCCAATCATCAACAACCTGCACTCTCTGCCTAATGACCATCACACTGCATGCAGGAACAGGCCATACAGAGAAAGAATCGGGCTGAAGATCCTTGTCACCACCTTACCCCCCGCTAATTATGTTTGTTTTGTTATAATACAAATTAATTGTTGTTATTTCCAGATTCTTAACACAGTCCAAGATAATGACTTGCTATTAGGCGAGGAGACAAAAACAACCGCGTAATTAAACATTTTCAGGTCAGTGTGCCAACACTGCCCCATGATGCTTCGCTTCTGAACTCACAGTCACTTATGAACACCGTCTCTGAGGCTGTGATTTATTTCTCTCACACTGGTGAATTTCATAGTATCCATAATGTATATCCTCTAACTGCTCGCCTAAATTATATTTTTAACATTTTCCCAAAGGATCTAACCTTTCACTATTCCCTCTCATCCAGACTCAGACCCTTGCTTACGGGCATAGATTTAAATAGGAGTTAAAACATGACAGAGACTGATATAGAGCTATGTATTTATCCAGTCCACACACACGAGCACACACCAGAAATCAATACAATAACTGCATGAGGTCTGGCATCAGTGCTGAGAGGAATGAAAGCTCGAGTTTAGTGTCAGTAAACAGAAAAAAATACTAAAATAATGATATCCCCAAAAGATCCAGACCACATGGAAACATTACCTTACTCATTCTATTACTTTTAAATTGCAGACACTCAGAATGGATAACTGTTAAAACTCCAGCTATCTACATGTTAACATAATGTATTCAACTGAGCTCTGATGAGATAAGGGCTGCATCCCGTGCCGACTGAACAGGCATGCAGGGCATTCTATGCAATTTATATTCATATTCCAGTCTGAATCTGCGGTAATATGAAATTGAACCAATCCTGAATGCACATGCTGTAATCACACATCACTACAACTCACGCTTACGCTTGCGGACCGCATCCTTTCCCTTCTCTGTGCTCTCAGACAAAGAAAGGATAGGGATTTCTATAACTAATTTATTGGGTGAAAGGATGACATTTTGATTTTTAATGAGATTTTCATTGCTACAGTATGTGCATCATCATCACATGAATGCAGTTAATGATACAGACCCGTGGCACTGAAACATCAGTGAAAAGATTCACATTTTTTGTCAAATACCAAGTTGAAATTGTTTTTGTAGAGCTCTGCAAAGGTATTCTGTAAGTACATGAAAGAATTTGGACACTAAATGAGATTAATTAAACACATACCCGTTGCTTAAGTGGACTCAAACAAGTATAGCCTACGATGGCAACATCTCCGTCACTACTCTTAGCACAGACCTCTATAAAACAAAGAGATGAGCTGGGAAAAGAAAGCCTCCTCTCTTAAATGTTCCTGACACCAGTTCACTTTTGTGCCTCTGTAGGACCCTCAAACCAATGAGACTGAACCAAATTACCACAGTTCAACAAAACTTCAACACTCATTCGAACACTGAGGGAAAAGCACAGAGCAAAAATGCTGTGCTATGCGGCCCTAAAAAAGACAGAACAGAGTGGCAGATTACCTGACTATAGAGAATGGCATTAAATACAGAACCACTCTGACAAAGTACAGAGTCAGCATGCACAGCCTGGCTGTGCAGCCCGCCTGATATAAGAAAACATGGCTCCCTACAGCTACAGCAACTTAGCCAGCTGTAAAGGGAAACAAGACAAAATATTTTAGCTAATTCATACACAAACATCTCCAGCTGTACTCTCAAGTGTGGTATAATTCCTGCAGTCTTTTCTCATATGAATTTACATTCATATGCAACTAGTTTGCATCAGCCAAATACATTTGGGTGAGACATAATGCCGTTCAGATTACATTTTCTATCAACTTATCAAACAGAATGGTCTGTCTTAGAATCATCTATCTGCAAAATCGTCCCCGCTGACGTTCACTGCTACAAACTCTGCACATGGCTAATAAAACATGATTAGAGTAAGGTTAATTTAATGCAGCTAAAGCCTCTTGGTCAAAATTAGGGGCATGTCAGAGTCAGTGTTACAAACTAAAAATATTAATACAGACTTCCCGCATCAAAACAGAAACAAACCTGTCCTATCAATTCAACACTCTTCGCTCATCCACCTCCCTGAACTCCACAAACAGCACTGTACTGTATGACCTTCACATTGATCCCTCCCTTTAAAAGCATTCCTGGCATTAAATGTTTCAGAGAATTTCATAAATCTGGAATGCAGATGAGTGATGTGTGTGTATAATTAGTTCAATCAGGAGAGACTTGTTGTGAGAGAAAAGAACATTTATATACATGTGCACATAAGTATGAGAAATGTGAAAAGTCTTTGGCGATTAGACCCCATCAGGAAGGGTGGTTAAGACATAGTAGATAAGGGAACCCCACCCCTATGGAGTCTAGACGTCGGTGGTGGTGATGAGATGAGATGAAGAGGGAGCTGAAGATCTGGATGTGAAGAGGAATGGACGTTTGATGAGCTCATCCTGGGCTCTGGATAAGGAGACTGGAGGTGAATGGGGTGAAGACGGGTGCGACAATACTGTCTAAAATGACAGCTGACAGCAGCAGAGAAAAGAACAGATTTAAAGTTTGGCAGCAGCGACATGAATGGCTGACGGAGATCGTGGCAAAGTTTGATAGGCTAACCACGGAAAGGGAGCACCCGTAGTGGATTGACTGGTGGAAGTAGTGGGAGTGGGAATGAAAGTAGCATAAAGATGGTCCAAATCAAAAATACATTTTCTCTGCTTACCTGTAGTGCTAACAATCTAGATTGTTTTGGTGTGAGTTGACAAGTGTTGGAGATATCAGCTGCCTTCTCTCCAATATAATGGAACTAAATGGCACTCAGCTTGTGGTGCCAACAGCTCCAAAAATACATTTTAAAAAATCTCAATTGCAATGTCTCTTTCCAGAAATCATGACCCCGTTACTCTGAATAATCCACAGACCTTGCGATGAGTAGTTTCATATTGGAACTGTTGTCTCTCTACGAAACTACACCCGCCAACTGTACCACCACCCAGAAGGAAGCGTGCATCAACTGCTAGCTCACATAGCACCAGTGAGCTAGCTCGGCTGAGGAGGACAGCATTAATGCTTAGCCTACATAGCGTAGTCACAAGTACAAGCCTCTGGTCGATGAGCAGATGCAGGTGTCCTTCTGCGTGGAGATACAGTTCATAGTATCGTAGGCAGGTGTTGTTCGGCAGAAAGAAAGTAGTTCCAAGGTCTGTGGATTACCTCAGGTAACCTGCTCATGATTTCTGGAAAGAGCTTTTGATTTTCGCAAATTATTTTTTTGGCTCTGTGAGCCCTACAAGGCGATTGGCATCTAGTTCCACTACATTTGAGATAAGGCAGACACCTCTACAGCTGATATCTCCAACACTCAAAGTCACACCAAAACAATCTCGGCTGATAAACAGCTCTACAGGTAAGAGGAAGTATATGTATTTTTGATTTGGCAGTGAACTGTCCCTTAAACATTAAAATACGTAAACAAACTGTAAATCTAAATTGGATTTTTGTTTTGTCTATGCTTTGTGAGCATTCTGATGGTTTTAAGGTCATTTGAAAATAAAGTAAAATTGTGTTCTGTAACAGTTAACATACTACATTTTAAATAAGCACTTTCCAAATGAAATATATTTGCACACTTTGAATGTGGGTGCTCTTTGATTCCTGCGAAGAAAAAGGAGACATTTTCACAACGAAAAAAAAAAAAAAAGCCTGGTGATGCATACAAAGCCGAAACAAAGCCTTGCGTGAAGCACACAGCCCTTGGGTCAAGTAATGGCTTTAGCCCCTTCACAATAGAAACATCATATCCAAATGTCATGGAACATGTGGCGTGTGAGGAGGCTTTCCTCTAAACCCCAGTGACCTGGATGTTATCTTGTACACAACTGGTAGGCTGCCCTTCAAGGAGCACATCAATGAGTAAATATGTGGCTTCCCAGAAAAGAAAACATAATCCCTGAGTTTGAAGCTGAAGAGGCCTGATTACTTTTGTTGCTCTGTGGATTCTTTGTATGAGCGTTGGCTGTGAGTCTCCCCCCTGGAGACATGAGGGGGGACATCAGAGAGCACAGTGCCTGTCATCTTACATCCGTCCTCTTCATCCCCTTCCCCCTGTCATCGACGATTGCATCAGGGATAATGACTCTCACAGGGACCCTTTGCGGGAACGTGGTCATTACGCAGATATGGTGGAAGAACCCCAAATACAGCAATCCATGCGATGGTTAACGATACGCTACAATACAGCAGCTGAAAGAGAACAGGATCTGCCACCAGTTGTGTAATGCAGTGCATCATTCCCTCACCCTTTTCCCCTTTGCCATCACTATTACACATCATGGAGAAAGGAGATTTGAAGGGAAAAATAACTGCATCAGTCATTCATCCTCCGCAGATACACAGAACACATAGCTCGTTAAATCCCTCCACCAGCCCTTTTACAGCATTTGCATTCATAAATCAGCGGGAGGACTGCGAATAGCCTCCATTCCCTTATTTATTATTTTCCCAGCTACTTGAATGCTTCCATCTGGATGCGAGGGTCAAGACATCAACAACATTATGTAAAAAAAAAAAAAAAGAGTCAACATATGCATAAAAGCACAGCAGCTGCTTATGATGTTCTGGTTTTGGCAGATGGCTCTTGGCCATTCTTCTCCCTGGATCAAACTGCTGTACGCACTTATAGCTGCTGGAAGACAAGCCTCTTTTTTTTTTTAAATAAAAAGAAACAAAGCTTAAGACGGGCTATCTCTCCTCGGCACTGTGAACACAGCAAACATCATTATTGGCCAGACTGTGCGAACTGCCAAGTGCTCTGACTGTGGTGGAACACAACCTTAAACAAAGTAAAGCTCAGAGAGCGAAAGTCATTGTTTAGAGACTTGTGACTAAGAATTCTGAGGGTTTTGGTGGACAGAATCAATCAGTGTTGTGTTTACTGTTAAATTTTCATTCACTTTTTCAAGTCTTTTTTAATGAAAACAATGCGAATATCATAAGGAACTATTATAATGTACCATGCAGCACAGCTACAGGTGGACAACCTTACAGTAATGACAAAATGCTAGCGTGCATGAAGAATGCATCAGTCTGGCATTAATGCTGATTTACTGCCGCCATCTCTTAATGTCATAAAGCCTCTCTTTCATTACCTCTCTCTCTCACCCCACCCTCTGTCTCTCTTTTTCTCTCATACAACTAACACAGTCCGCATTCTGCTGCTGCTGCTCAAAAGTTGCAGCTTGCACCACAGGCAAGGCTGTGCCACTTACATTCAGGTTTATAGTCTTGGTTTTATTATACACCTCCCCATAAGGCAGCCCTCAGAGACGATGACACCCCAGACACCTATTTAAAGGGCTTGGTGAGCTGCAGATGACGGAGCCCGGGCAGTGGCAGGTTGTCATCTGCAGGCCTTGTCTCTGTTTATGGGCTGTTAGAGCGTTTTGAACCGCAGGGTCAGCCCCGCTGCCGAGGCACCATAACACTCCATAGGCAGACCACAAAATGAACAAAAATAAATCCTAATGAACCTCTTTAAGCCCTCTTGTCCGTCCTTAGGCTAGGAGCGCCATGTGTAAAGAGATAATGCAAGGGGACAGGGGGAGAAGTGGGCTGCCAGCAGGGACAATGAGAACGGGCAGAGGGGCTGTCACTGCTTTGCAAAGCCTGGTGATCATCCTCAGAGGTGACAGATACTGAAGAGGTGATAGTTTACTGGTGCTCGCATCACAGGGAAATGCTGTTTGTTTGTGTAAGCATCGAATGCGTGTGGGTGGGTGAGTCGACTTATCTATCTACTCTCAAACTTGTGTCAAACAAACACCCTTAGCTGTTACATAATGGCCAGTCAATAAACTACAAAGGATTCATAAACACCACAAACGATCGTTTGAAGTCAGCTTCATTTTTCTTGAGTTCGGACTCCTCCTGTCAGCATAGAAACTTCAAATTAGCAAACTCCCACAAACTTCTTTTATCTAACCTCTCTGTGATCAGCATTCAGACCTTAAATTCAGCCCTTTATCCAGTTTTTACCGCTCCGGTCTCACTCTGCTTATTATTCCCAGAGCATCAGAAAGCCTCTGCTGAGAGGGAAGACGGGCAACATGCAAGTCAAGGGAATGAGGAAACGCATCTCGGCGGCAGGAATGGGGAAGTTAAGATTTTCTGTAACTGCTGATATGATGGATGCGATTAAGGGGAAATCTTGCAGTGTTTTTACTGTAGGCATGTAGGAGGTTGCTGACTCCACCTGGCACCAAATCTCGATTTAGGAAATCTGCCAGGGCACAGGCTCAATTATTTCCGAGCTGTCATCCTTCTTCTACCTCTGGACATCCACCCCCAACCCAGAGGAGGCTGTGATCCTTTTTCAGCTCTGCACAGACAGACACCCACATAGGCTTAATTGAGGATTGGAGCCACTGTGAAGTCTACCATGTTATGTTTCATCATTATGTAAGGAGATGTTGTACTAGATTGCCGTTCAAGGTAAATTCTGTACACTCATTGGCGCGTTGTTTAGAGGGGCTTTGGCACCATCTGGACAACAAAAGAGAAAAATTGAATTACATTAAATCTTAATCACCCTCTATTGTAACCTTCATTTCTTTCCATTCTGGCTTCATTGTATTAGAGAGTCATTTCATCGCCCCCCTTGACTTAAGAGCGCAATAGTCGCAGCTCTATGACTACACCTCAGCTGCACCCCCGCCATCATCGTCTCCCTCCACCTCTATCTCTCCGCCTCTATCAGAGAACATGTGGACAGAGGCTCAGTGAAAGAGGGCACAGAGAACAGGCAGGCTGAGGAGGGAGGTAATTTCTGCTGTCTCACCTCAGCGCTTTCCTCATTCGACTCTGATTAGCTCCAATAATGTATCTCAGACTTTTCAGCTGTTCAAAAGGATGGGGGCTGAAAGGAAGTGAGCGAGAGGGGCAAGATGGTGAAGAATACGTCCCCTCCCTCACAGCTCTTCCACACCATTAATCTTTCTCTTCTCGCTGTCGTCTCGAGAAAGTGATTATGGTGACTTAATTGTATTTGAGGAGCTTCTCTACATTGTATATATTTTACCTTTTAAGAGGACTTGTCAAACTTTGGAAATGTAGATTAGCAGCATTCCTCCTCAGGGATGACATTTATTAGAGAATGGATATATTTTGGGGCTAGATTTGGTGACTGTGTGGATTCACTTAAATATATGAAGAGAAGTGAGAACATTTGCTTTCAGATGCTTTTGATAAATGTGTCAGATGTTTTTAGGTTTTATCATTTACACTAAAACATTAAGGCTGTCTTATTATTTCTTATTCCAAGCAAAGCACTGTTGTATCTGTGAGCATAAAATAAATTGCCTGCCTCTTGTAAAAGCCTGGGGGAACTGCAGATTTGGGTGATAATTCTCTGTAGGTTCATCCCTACCAGTGATATAATGCTAACATGCTAATGTTTGGCAGGTATATTTGGTGTTAGCATTCAGATTGACACTAATATACTGATATTACACTAATATAGCTACAGAAAGTATAGCCGACCAAGATATAATTAGGTATTTGCTCAGCAGTACTGTATGATAGTTGAATCTGATTTTGCTGTTTGATATGAATATTTGTGTATATGCTCCTTATGTCCACATAGAGTTTGATAGTTTGAACAGGGTTCAGCGTTCGTCAGGTGGCAGTGACATTCATGTAATAGGCTATAGTAAACAAGCTTAGTTAGCCATCTAAGCTAAGGGCTAACTATGCTAACGACTGAAACATGCAACAACATCTTGGCCAACACTAGTTATAAAACAAAAGCCACATACTATATTGTATGAAGATGCTGTGAGCTGTATATTCAACACTTCTATCCAGAAGGTGGGACATAATGAAATCTCAGAACTTTTGCGTATGCACAAAGCCTCTCCTCCTTAAAGCAGCTGCCTCAAACTGACTCAAACTCACTCTGGGTCTGGGTCCACAGCTGCCTGTACCAATGAGCAATGTGAAAGCGAAGAGGGCTCACTCTGCAGCTAAATCTGGGGACCAAAATGTCCCAAGAAGGACACTGCACACTGACTGGCTGCTCGGTAGACTGATCATTCCGATGGTCAGTTTTCAGGAGGCAGCCATAAAGCAAACTATGGGATTAGGATTTTGAGATTAATTAAGATTCGACCTGATGAGAGCGCAAGATAGAAGACAAAGTTATGATTGGGACATGGAATATGTGTCATGGCAAACCATCCAATAGTCGATATTTCACCTAAAACCGCAAATGTCGATCACTGCTATGGCACTAGAAGGAATCCTTGATTGGGAACAGTGCCTGAACAAATTTCCTGTATAAGTGAAAACTGTGACCTGCTGCTTGTGCTAAAATAAAAATTAGTAGATTGTCAAAGTTGGTGAGATATATCCTTCGAAAAACTTTAATGTCTGAGAAAATATTTATGGCAATTCAACAGTTGCTGAGATATTTAAGTCTCGCTCTTAAATTCTCAAAATCTGGTGCCTGGCCAGTAACTTCCGGCGTCAGACACCAACAAAAAAGCCGTCCTTTCCCTTTGGCTAGGCTGGTCAAGAACAAAATTAAAGGTGACGAATATCTGTGTAGTGTTTGTGGAAAGGGTGGTGGGTGGGTCCAACAACCACCAACTTTCATCTGGGAGGCTGGTGTTCGCTTCCCAGATTGCAAAGCCAAACCGTGTTCTTTTTTTTTTTTCTAAACCCAACCACGTGCTTTTAGTGCCTACACCCAACCTCATGTGTGTGTTGTTGAAGGAAAACAGATGTCAATTCGCAATGTTGTACTGACATAGTGCATTTGCTTTGAATAAGACTGTATGTGTGGTACATTCTCTGTGAAAACGAAAGCGTACTTTGAAAAAAGACACTGCATGTTACAGGCAGAACTTGACATGGTGTCCCAGAGTGGCAACAACCAATGCACCCAGGGTACAATATACGTCATATCTGGACATGGAAAGTCCATGACCAAACATCGATATGTGATGTGCCATTAGCTACCAGTTGACAACTGTTAACAATTCTGTTGTTTTTTTTCTTCTTGACTTAAACTACAAAATGTCATGTAGATCCCAGATACCAAATACCCACTGACTTCCTATACAATAATATTGTGCATGCAAACACTGAAACCATTATTGATCAAGACAAAGCCAGAGAGGGGGCCTTTTGGAACAACAATGATTAACAATCATTATTTATAAAGGCAAAGATTAGAAGTCTAAAAGTCTCCGTAGACCTCAAGATTTAGATCTATACACAGCTCGTTACCTTCTCCCTTTTTCTGTAGACGTCTCTCTCACAGGCTGAGCAGTGTGCGCACTCTCTCATGTAATTAGTTCACTCCACCATTAAAAAGTTCTCAGGGATATCTTTTAACATTTAAGCAGTTGCCATGCAAGGCTGATTATCAAGAGAAGAACTGATTTACGGAGAAACATGGCACTAAAAGGCTAATATTTTCTACCTAATTCGTAGTATGAACATATAAAAGCCCTAATGCCACAGTAGGTAGGGCCTCCTGCATGTAACTATGGAACACTCAGACAATATGTTGAACGTCAGTGTTAATGCATGAGAAAATGACTGTTCTCTACTGGAGAATTTGCAGTCATATACTGTACCACTCCTCTTAGCAAATGGTCTCGGAGCGCTACACATACATGCAAAGGGACGCAACGTACAAAAAGACATGCAACCCGCACAACGTCCGTAGGATACCCACTGGTCATCAAGCACTGTCTCTTTCCTTCAGCTCAGACAAAAGCTTGTGACATGTTCATTAAGCAGCAGGGATCCCATTACTGCACTCAACAGCCTCCCTGTCACAATGCTCACACGTAATTAGTTACACATGCAGCCTCAGGAATGCTAATTGTTGCTCTCCTCCCCTCACTCACTCATTTCTTTCTATACCGTTTCTCACATCCTCCTTCTTTCCCCTCGTTTGTTCGCTCCGCAGGTGGCATAGTGTGCCACTTTTCGACTGTCAAAGTTGTTCAGAAAAGCTTTCAAATTACAGTTTAAATTTCCCCGCTGAGAACCTATTAACTTCATAATGGAGACAGAAAGAGAGAGACAGAGAGAGAAAGAGTGAGACAAAAAGAAAGGGAAAGGTAGGGATGGCAGGCTGGAGGGCTTTAGACATTATTCACTTTTAGAAACCAAATGTGTTATTCACATGTCCTGGAACAACACTCCTTTTATCCCTCTCCTCATCGCTTTCTGTCTGCGTCTCACTCTATCATCCATCGCTGGCTGCTTGTGTAGGGGAATAGGTTAGCATTCAGTGCAGGGTATACTGAAGAGGTGATGGTCAGCGGGAGGGGTCACAGTAATTGCAGCTCTTCAGTCTGTTAAGTATTTGCAGTTACTGCCAGATACCAAGTCCAGTCCTGTATTAAAATTAATTTTTCTATTTTTTCTATTTGTTTATGCCTGGAAACACATCATTAAGTTACAGTGAGCAAACTGGACTCATTTATGAGTTTATTGTTTGTCTGTTTGTCTCCAGAAAATCCCACTTGGTGCTGTCTGCAGCCACTGTTTTCATCTCTGCTAATTGATTCTTAATGAACTATGATGAACTATAGTAGTGTAACACAGATCAGGGAGAAAACGCAATAGACACCAAAATAGCTCTATTACTGGGGGAATAAATGCTACTTTTACTAAGGAGCTCATTTGTTATTGCTGTATTTATAGACCGTTTCAAACTTGACAACACAAACATTCTCAATGGGTTCGTTTGTGTTTCTTGTTAGAATGTGTGAATGACATCATTTGACAGGAAATGAACACGGACTCAAGCTGTTGTCGCAATGGCATTGTATTGTCGCTTTGTCAGTGGACTTGATGTCTAAATACGATGTGCTAGATAACCTTCTGCATCTGTTGTTGACATTCTGGAATGGCATGTCAGTTTACGCTTGTTACATGCATTATATCTTGTCAAAATACACTTCCATCTTCACAGGAAATGTACAGTGTTAGTTTGTGAAATGCGTACTGTTTTAGTTTTTTTTTTCAAACTAAACTTACAAACATCAGTAAAACACAAGATGTTTATTTCCCTGTGCAACAAAAGCACAGGGTTATGTTTTGAAAGAAACATGGTTTAGCTTAAAACTCACATAGGAACTGAACAGCAGGCTCCTTGGTGAAAGTCCAGGGATTTTTGGACCCATAAACCTCCCCTTCCACCTGCCCTGCAAGGCCTTTCCAGCCTTTTATATTACATTATTGCCAGGGGCGTTGATCGGCAAAGCGGTGGTATTTGACGAGTTCAAAATAAGTACAGGCTGAACAGTCTATAGTGAGATTTTGTGACACATTATTATTGCAATATTCAACTTGGTCTATACAAAAAGTTATGAATTAATCTGTAATTGAGTGTATCAATATGTTGTGTGCACCCATTTCCTAATAAAGAGGCAACCTTCAGCTAAAATATGGAATTTTAATTTAATTTAATTTAAAAAACCTTCAAGGGGAACTATTTGTTGCCGTTTGCGTGTGGGGATTTTAAGTGTGTAACATATCAAAAGCCCTGATTGGCTGCCAGTGTGAGGGATGATAACAATAAAAGGAGAAAGCCGTGAGTGGGACTGCTTTATTGTGCAGAGCAAATTACAACAAAGCACTAGTAAAGACGACTTACCACTGAAAGAAAAGAGGAAAAAAAAGTCTATAAACATGATCATGGAAGCTGCCTGTCTTATTTTTTCTTATTTCTATCGTCTTATGTCGTGAGAAGAGTGATAACATGATACAGAAGCTATCGTGCATTGGGCTGCTACAGAGCACTGTGTGTAAACTTTATGTGCTCGAGTGTGCGTAGCATCATTACAAAGGATTTTGGAAGATGTATGTGAAACATGTTGTAAGACGTACTTTTTAGATCAGCATAGGCACATTTAAACATATCGTGTATCTATGAGTCATAAAAACACCACTGACACTCCTCTATAACAGGTCAACTTGTTCTGTTTAAGAAAATATAGTCCTCACCTTAATCTAATTCTTGACTGTAAAAAAATGTGAAAATTCTGACCACAAAAACAATAATGGCATGGTGCTGTCATGCCACACATTTCTGTTTCTAACTGCTCTGAAAATTGAGTTTACCTGCATTTTTACTGTCCATCAAACAACAGGCTGCTACTTCAGTAGCATTGCTAACATAACCAGAAATGTGTTGTAACCTTGCTGCAAATTGCGTCCACGAGCTAACATTAGCTTAAAGACAGAGAAATATTGTCAAGTATATCTCCTGAATGATATCAATATAATGTGTGTTCAAGTGCTAATTTTTCTGAAAAAAAAAAAAAGGTTATGACGAGTAATTTGATGTTAAAAAGAAGGACTGAGGTCATGATTGAAAGCTGTGTGTGACAATCCATATACTAGCTATCATTGGCACTGCTTGCAAGGGTCAGAGGGGTGTTTGGTCTGAAACTTGATGCCCATTGACATCGCACTCACTCTGGCTCCAAATGACATCACCAGCACAAGATGGCAGCAGTTGTATCCAGGATATTTTGGCTTCATTTTTGTACAGTGGGGGTAAGAAGAGTCACGTCATCCATCTCTATAAACAGTCTATGCAATGGATGTGTGCCACCCTCATGCAGGTCTACTGTGTTCTAGTTAGCATTAGCATCTAACCTGTTTCTGTCAGCAAATTTGCATGTAGCATATTGCAACATTACAGCCTGCTGGAAACAGAAAGGATATAATTGACAGGCTGCACAGGTACAAATGTCAGTGACAGGCAGTGCGAGGGAAATGAAGGCCTAGGGATGTGTAACATAAAGAGATGATGTCATACTAAAAAGACTAACTCTGAGAGATGTTTGAGTTGGCTAACCCAGGCTATTGAAAACTCATTAGCTTCAACTTCACTACAGAATGCAATGGACTTTGTCCCCCATCTGTCACACTGGAGTCACACTAGGAAGGGATCACTTGAGAGCCATATGGACAGGTGGAATGATAATGGCTCCCAATAACTCTTACAATGGAGGTGTGGGTACCGGTATTATATTGTAGACTTTAAAAAAAAGCTGAACCTAACCTTTAAACGTGTGGAGCTGAGCTTCCAGGCCCCCAGATGGGAGTTAGGTGCCCACAAGGCAACTGTGCGAACAGATTTCCTACAATATGATAAATACCACTCCTACTGCTCACAGAAGCCAAAAATCATGCTCCCCTACTTTCACTTCCACCAATAAAATATGACAGACTACAAGTATTATACCTCATTATCATGGGAACCTGCTGCTTTTGGATTTTCTTTATTTCCTTGTGTTCATGTTCACCTGTAAAGAGTGTGAAACTGCAATAGTATACTTCAGTATAACAGCAGCTTTAACTCAGCAGGAAAGGGTCAAAATTGATTAATCTGCCCTCCAACATGTGGTTTCCCTGAATTATCATACCACCAGGATCATATGCACCCAGCAAGGGGTATCTAGTAATTTGAGGAAAAGGTTGATAGCTCTGAAGGGACTACCGCTAATTCACTAAGACCAGAATATCAGCCCCCTGCTTACACAGGTGGTCAGCTGACAGTGCGGCTCAACCTTCAGAGCTGGTCCTCACATGATATTTCCGTTCAACTGATCTGTCTAAATTTAGATGCTCGTCACATTTAATTCACTTCTTGTTTGGTGACAACCTGTGCCAAATAAGGTGGTTATTGTATGAGGGGTGGACAAAGATGACATGCATACTGTATGTTTCCATGGCAACTGCTATACCGATAAGCCTTGCCAACACCCGACTAATTACACAATCAAGCAGCTCGTGTACTTTAATGTCCAGTGCACTGCCACTCTCTTTTCAGCACTGATATTGGAAGATTTTACTTTGCAGATTGACTGTGGAGATCTAGAAGTGCTGCACTGGCCAGCGTCTCAGCCTTGTACCCTTTAATTATGCTGGTCCTTAACAAGTTTCAAATGCAAATCCCTTTTAGTTTTTTACTCTTTCATGAAGTCTCTCTAAGAGTGTAACCAACAGTCATTTGAAAGATTGGGTTGTACAAATAAAACCCTTTATTAAAGGACTTTTGATTTCAGTAAACAAAATCTCTTATTTAAAAGCATTTGTACTATAATAAGTGATGTATTAGGAAAAAAAGTGGATTAAATCAGTACTACTATGATACATATTGGCTGATATAGTATGTAGTTTCAACACATATGGTCGTTTAGTCATGGACCTTCCATGTCCAGATAGGACATGAAAGGCACCCTGGGTGCATTGGTTGTTGACGTTCTGGGACACGGTGTCAAGTGCATTGTCTTTCCTTCAAAAATACGTGCACCACATCAGTACAACAGTGTAAATTGACGTTTATTTCCTCCAACAACTAACGCAAGAAAAGCACTTAGTTAGGTTTAGGAAAAAAAGAACAGGGTTGGGTTGTTTGTTGGACCCATCCACCAACCGTCCCACGCGCCCCACTCGCACTTTTGCCACCTTAACTTTCATTCTTGTCCCTCTGCGTTTCCCCTGACGCCGCCAAGCGCTGTTAAACTATAACAGTGACCCGCGGCATATCATGCCATTGTTAAAGGACGCCTTTTTCGTCAGTGTCTAACACTGCAAGTCACCACCCAAGCGTCGTATTCGACGACTTCAGAGAGAGACCAGTTTGGTAGTTCTGGTAGTTGAGATAAAGACCAAATTCAATTCTTATTTGTAGATCTTTTTTGTGTAAGATTGAACGATTCATAGCCCGGCACATCTGTATTATAAAGTCTAGTTGCCTTGTCGTAGAATAATTTTATGTTATATCCTTGATTGCCCTGAGATACTAATTTTCTAAGCACTCTATTTTTTCAGTTAATCCACTTCAGCCATGGCAGACCCAACAATGGAATGCTAAATGAGGATAAGAGCCAGTAGTCATTGGCCAAGTCTTAACATAGTTATGTATTAATTAGAAAGCATCTAGCAGTATGGTTTTGTTCTCTGTGCTCAGACAGTCCTTCTAAAAGAAATATTTCTCTTTTCCTGGGGAGAGAGAAGCAAGTTCAGCTATTTAAAAAGACATATTCCCTGTTTGATATTGTCCCACTGCTGTTCTGCTGGTATGGGTGTCAGTGCTAATGGACTGACGTGCATTGTGAGTATGTGTGTGGCCAATCTTTTGGTCATGGTGTTAAAATTTTAGTTCTGCTCTGTTCAATGATTTTTATGGGATCATACTGAGGTACTGAGGTTTAATGCAGAACCAATAACACTTTAAAGTAATAGTTCAACATTTTGGAAGTGTATGTTTATTCACCTCCCACATTCACCCTCACCCTTTCTGCAGAGAGTAGCACTAGATGGAAAGATTGATACCACCTTTCTGTCTGGCTGGGCGCAGTGACTCCTTAGAGTCTCTGCTGGATCACTGCGCTCAACAAAGAAATAGTTCAGACCAAACCAACGCATAAAACCATAAGATGTTGTTTTCACACTTAAAAGAACTACAATGTGTTACATCTGGTAGAAGAATTTTGTTACCTTTGGACAGGGCCAGACTTGCTGTTCCCCCCTGTTTCCAGTCTTTACTGTAAGCTAAACTGATAGCCTCCTGACAAAAACCCCACTAACACCCGCTAACATCTGGCTTTTGTATTTAAAGTGAGAATTACAATCAGCATTCACACCCAAGTCACATTACTGCAATAGTCATGGGTATTTATCAGCTACAGCACCGATTGGCAGTGATGGAAATGTAACTGCCAGGTGGACGTGCTAATTTTAGCCCATTTATTGGAGAGATGTAAAAATGGGCCGCCACAAACTACAGTCTACCATCAAAACCTCCACCCAAGCAGCACTTGAACACTGATCCAAAGATAGTCAGTACAAAGTCTGAAATGGAGACTGAGTAAGTAAAAGATATGTATAAAAGTAACTACCATAATATTTTCACTGGTCTCCATGCTTCTTTACTGTTTACTAACCTGTTTTCCAGCCTGTCCATGACTTCCAATTTGACACACTAGTAAAAAAAACAGAAAAGCATACTTGTGTGCTGTGGAGCCTTGTACACAGCTGTAGTCTAGTCTAAGATCTAGGTACCATGTCTGAAGGGTACTTTTGGTTCTAAAGGTACTGTACTGAAAGTGTTTAGTGGAAAAGGGGGATATAGGGTTTGACTCATTTTTGGAGCCAGCCTCTAGTGGCCATTTGAGGAACTGCAGTTTTTTTTTTTTTCAGCCGCTTGATCTAACTCGCAAGAGTGCGAATAACAATATTTTTCCACATATTTAAACAGAAACAAGCTGTAAAAACAATGCTGGCATATTATCATATTTAAAAGTTAGCATGAGGAATGTGTTAGTTACTTATTTACTCCTCCAGCAGATTATATCAGAATTCATGTGGAGTCAGACTTTCAGGCTACTTCACTAATAATCTAACATTCACTTTGTTTTTCTCTCTGTTTTGCTCTCTACCATCTCCTGACTGACACACGTCTTTAGCTGCTAAATGCTCCACAATGTTCACCAGCTAGCTGCAAACTTTGTCTGTCTGCTTTTTGGGAATATACAGTGAGTTTCAGAGCTTTTTTGCTGGAAACAGCTGCTTGCATATTTAACACATAAGAGCGGTGAGAAGGAACCACAACAGTAAAGTTGGGGGATGCAAAACCAAAACAATCAGTCACTGTTGATAGCTTCGCTCCATAGAGCTGCAGAGTACTGCAAAGTCAAGTGATAATTATCTGTGGGTTTGTCACTACGCGCAACCCCTTACAATTAGTTTGATCCAATGGCAATGCAAAAAATATAAACTACTGCAGCTATAATACTTAGAGGTACAAAGTGCAAACATCACACTGTTATTCGCTGATAACAGAAACATATTTTTAGCAAATAATTGATTGTGGCTATGAGCAGGGTCTTTGAGATGCTCGTGCAATACAACACTGTGCTTTCATGCTGGAGGTTACAGCCTCAGCGTAGGTTTCAGTGTCTTGCTTTAAAAGACAGCCTGTTTCATTGATGTATTGTACCTGCAGTAGTGTCAGAAACTGAGTCATTGATGTCCAGGATTAACTGAGCTGGTGGTACATCTCTGAGATGTGTTAATTGAAACACAGGGGGCTGCTACTGGCTCTGGCAAAGCCATAGTGCAGTATTGTGTCACAACAAACTGGTCCTGCACTGACCCTCTTCCTCGTCTCTCATCTCTCCTCCTCTCCTCCTCTCTCATGTATCCTTCTTACACCTCTGTGATATTTCCCTCGGGAGGTGGTAGAGTATGTAGGTTACCTGTAACCTATATGGGTAGCGCCATCCATTGGCATCGCAGTCAGTAGCTGTCAGGAAGCAAGTTTCATCGCCTACATATTCTCATGTCACATCTGTGTTGTTCACTCATCACATAACCTTGCTTCCAGAGATCCCCATCAGTATATGAGACAACAGTGTCACCTACGGGCGGAGGAGAGATCCACACTCTACCTTCATCAAGTGCAGTGACGCTCTTGGACACTGTGCAGGTGAAAAGTTCTTTTTTACATCATTCATGCCACGCTCTGGGACTCCTGCACCTGGACATATCGCTCGTGAGACACGCACAACCTGTGTTTCTCCTCGCAGAGTGATTAAAACAGCCAGCCAGATGACAAGCAAATAGACACGGCAGAGTTCAAAAGAACAAGAAAGGAAGAGGATTGTGAATAATTAATTTTTTCTGTTGCACTTCTCATTACTGTAATTACACAGCCATTGTTCTTTGACAGGGAAGAAATGTGAAATTGCAATTTAGGCAGTGAAATTGTCATTTGTAGCAGTAATTGACACTAATAAAATGATTTTTCCGTCTTTCCCCTTGGATCATATGCTAATCAAAATGTGAAGTATTAAAGAAGACACTAACGGGCGTGATAAGCAGCTAATGAAAGAGGGGAGGCAAGTGGGACAGTAATAGACATACTCCCGCTAATAAGTTCCTGTTCATTAGAGCATGCAAACTGTACCCTCCTCCTGTCTTGTCTGTTTCTTCTGACTGACAGCTTTGACAGCCTTTCCTGTCAAAGGGAAACTTTTGACCGCATCCTCAAATAAAGCATTAATATTTCACAGTACCACTAAGCAAGTTATAAGCCTCTTTATAAATGGATCAGTAGTGTACTATTATTGGAGGGTGACATAAGCCTCTACTTGACTCTCTATTTAAAAATAGATGACACTGTCTATAATGCCAGCATTTTGATGACATTTTCTGTGTCTGGGAGGATGTCTTCACTGCCTCTCACGATGTTGGTAGGCTGACTCACACAGTTGATATGACAGACTTTGATCTCTCCCACTCCCTCCCTCCTTCTCTCTCCCTTTTGCTATTCCCCCAGTGGACTTCTGCATATGTCGACCCACATCCACCCTGAAAAAGCCGAACGAAGATCCATGAAATGAGATGCCAAATACTCAGCTCTCCTTGTGACATGGTAAAAAAAAAAAAAAAAAGAAAGAAAGTGTGATAGGGAAAGAACAAAAAAAAAAAAAAAAGTTGAGAAGCACCATTGGCCATAATGAGAAGTGTGTGACTTCAGTTCACTGCTGATGGGCGTATTAATCTTACTGCAATAAAATCTGGTCAGGCATTCACAGTGGGACGGCACACCAAACGCGGCTTAGGTCCCAAATTACACCCTGGAGGCCCTTTACCCTTTAAAAAGAGGATGGGAAACTGCTGCAAAATAATCCAGAAAATAGCACCTGTGTTACAAATAGGCAGCAGACAGGCTGCAGGGAGGGCTTGAGGCGACTTATCCGTAACCCGTGCAGGTAGGACGGTGTCAGAGAGTCGCAGGGAGATCAGGAGTGGTGGGTTTTTACCATTAGGGCTGTAGCGATCTGGCGTGCGTGGGGAGATGAGGGGAACTCTCAGAGATAATCATGCTAACACTGAGTTCCCTCATTACCTCTGAGGCTGAGCTGCGGGCAGGAGTCCAAGTCACACACACACACGGTCAGAGGGAGAGAGTGAGAGCTTCCAAAGTGAGCTCAGCGTGAACTGTGGAGAGCACAGAACTAAGCCAGAATGTTGATCACAGAGATCTGTGGAATGAGGAAAGGCCATTAATGTCAGCCTCTTGAGGTGATTAAATATTAAGGCTTGGAAGCGATTATGTATGACTGCTCCTGATTGATCCATATTATATAAGAGCAAAATTAATTAAGTTTATTTGTTCGGCATCACCTCTTGTTTCCCTCCACAGAACTCTAAGCTTTGAGAGAAACCTGACATACTTTCTCAGTGAGTTCTCCCTGCTCCAGCCTATTATACAGTTCAACCCTGCTCAAAGTCACTTCAATTATCAACATGATACTGTTAGTGCCTCTGGTCCCAAGAGGTATTGTAGTAGTACAAGGCTACAGATCACATTTAGATCTCAGATCAAACATGTTACAATTTGCCCAAACCCTAATTGGCGTCAAGCAAAAATAGAACGTTTGAACTCCCTCTGATCGCTGTCAGTATAGGGCAACAGCGGATATGAAGGGTGACAAAGTTCAGTAAAAATGCTTTTTTGACACATTTGCATGGATACTGTTCATTTAATCTATCTGGTTTTGATTTGGAAAGACATGCTCTGCATTTGACTGATGCGAAGGGGGAGAAAAAACATAACAGGACAAACAAGTTTTGAGGAATTTGGAAGAAAGAAGTAATCACCTTCACACTCACATTCTCTTTCTTTATTAGCGCAGCTGTGAAGTGCGCTCTGGCTGATTTGAATGGAAGCACGATTTTATCTTTGGGATAACAATATTGGCGTTGACTTTGCTCTGTGTAACATGTCCTCTACAGTATTTGATGTCCTTCTCAAAGGCAGCACATCTTGTGAATGTCACAGAGGGAAATGCACAGTTTGTGACAGGAAAGCAGTTTGGCATATATGAACACTGGTAAAAAAAAAAACTTCACACATATTAAAGCCGCTTTTGATTCTCCCTCTCCTGTCTTTGTTTTGCGATGCTCGCTGGGATTTGTGGGACGCATACCAAAGCTAATTGTCATCTGTCAGTCTCCACTCAGACACCTGCGGATCACCGCGTGTTGGCGGAAGCTATTTTAAGAGTTGATCAAAGCCTGATGTGATTGTGATGAGGCGAGGTCATCCATAGCTCTAAGTGAAACTAAAATAAGCTCGTCCTAAATAGTGATCATCCCTCAAACAGGCACAAAGCGCGCATTTAATTTGCAAATTCAAAGCTGAAAGAGGCCACTGTGTTAGAAGACAAATTAAAGACATTTGTAAATGTGTAACCCTGATGCTGCGTTCCCCTTACAGTCTTTTCAGGCACACAGACACTAATGTTTTTCCAGCACGCAGTTCCAGCGACTTTCAAAAAGGAAAAAGGAACAAACTCTCGCAGGGCCTCTTACCTAAACTGTCAGCACCTCGTTCATCATGATGAAATAAGGAAAACAAATGTTGTGCAACATAACAACACAGGGGAAATTTTCTCTGAAGGTTAAACACTATTTTAAGCAACTATATGAACAATGACTTTAAGCAATTTAACGTTCCCTCCATGGGCTGTGGAGTGTGTTTGGATCTATGCCTGATGCCTGTGTATATGGCCCCTCATGAGTGTGTGTTTTTCCGCTTGAGCAAGTGTGTGTTTGAGAGAGCAAGTGAGAGTATTTTACAGTGCCAATAGGAAAATAAAAGTTATGTGAGGTGTGTGTGTGTGTTTGTGTGTGTGGGTGTGCATTATGCAAATACCTGCCTGGTATGAGCCTGTACAGGTAGCCAATTGGTGCAGTATAAGGAAGTTAGGAGGATAAAAAAGCTATTGTGGTGGGGCAGTACCTAGTGTGGCTGCATGCTTTCATCTGTAAATTAAAGGGTTTGGGAAGCAAAAGGACTCACCTCGTCTCACTGTAAACACCGGTCCTCTAGAGTATTGGAATCTCCTGGAATTAGTATTGATCTCTATTCAGGGTGTTGAGAGTGAATCTACGTGAGACGTCTATCAGGCCTGGTCTGACCCCATTCTACTGCTCTGGTAAGCTGTCATACTGGGGCTTTTCAAAATGACTCAACACAGCATGATCAGACTGAGGCTGCTCTAATAAACAGGCTTACTGTGTTTTGACGCCATTTGATTGTAAAAGTATTGTTATTTTGTTTATGTTTTCATCTGTCTTTTAACTTGTTCTGTCCAGCTATCTCGCATGTATCTCGTGTTATCGCAAGACAGTCAGGGTATGATTATCCGTTCAATCACACAGAGCAGCATCAAAAATTTTAGGACAATTAGAGACTGTAAAAATGGAATCTTGAATAGTGCACACAAACTGGCCCATTTACCCTCACTTGAAAATTTCTTTGCTCACATTTACTGAGGGAATATCAGATTCCCTTAAAAAAATAGTTTTGTGTAATGCTATGCAAAATAATGCATTAACTTTAATATATTCCCCTGTACTCGCACTTTCTCAGCACACTTCCACACTGTCAACACTGCACCTCCTCACTGTGTTTCAGCTGGAGTCGCAGAGAGGTTGCGTATTCAATGCCATGGCGTTAACCTCGGTTTTAATTATAGGTTAGTTTAAAAAGCTGCATTTTACAGTATTTAGGTAAAGTAAACAATGAAGCAAACACAGTTAGGCTCAATGCTCTCACAAGGCTGCGATGACTGAAATGAAGCTAACAGTCTTCTGACTGACATGGCGATTGTGTGAACTTCTTCAGATAAGCGTCGCTTATCCGAACATCATCACGTGGCGTACACAGCGGTGTGATTTTTCACGATGGCTCGGCTAACGGGATATTGATCCATAACTGCGACTACGTCTTTGTCTCTTTTCTTTAGCGCTGCTACATGATTGTTGTATTGACAGAAAGCGCTCGCTGCCTTGTTGATAAGATACCTGCTTGGCAGAAGCAGACAGCGGCGAGGGTTAACACACAGCATAAGGTGTTTGAGCAGACTTGGCAGATTGTCAGCTGAGGAGCTGATCTACCTTGGCATGACGGCATGTGTCACCTGTCTCCTGGGGAAATCTCATTCGGGGGATCTTGACTTTAGGTTGTTATAAAACTGATTTGCCAGATCTTTAAGGAGCTTCGGTCACCTGTCTGTATATGTGTCACTTTTGTGTTAGGTTGGCAGCACAGTATCTGCTGCTGGAACGTGTGACAGGGCTTGGAGTAATTTTGTTTATAGCCTGCCATAAAGGTGTGACCGAGATCTTCCAGGCAACAGGTGCAATGTGGGTCACTGTGTAAAGAAATAGATTCATTGTGCAGCCATGTGAAACTGGTGTACCCACCTTAGCCAAAGCTGACCTTTGACAGCTCGATTACAATATGTAACAACTCAATAACATTTACAACGTTTTATTTTCACCTTTCCCATCATAGACAGTGAATTAATATCACGTTTAAAGTACGTGTTAAGACATGGAAGCTTTGTTCAAATGTTGGAAAATGATACCACTGGAAAGACGTGTGGATTGTCAAACATACGGAAACAAAACCCACAATGTAGACTAGAATGAAGAACTGTTGATAGCTAAACTGCAGTAAGTAACAGTCTGGCATGTTATGTCTCATGTCCCAAACATTCAGAATCCATTACCATGTAACAGCATAACATAAAACCAAATACTGTGTCAGTCATGACTCAGCTATTGTGTATGTGCAGCTTTATTTACATGCGATGCAAATTTACCTGTGGTTAAGTCTGAAACATGCTTTTTATTTACCTCTATGTGTAACTGCAAAATGTGAAGCATAGAAGGGAGTGCAGCGGCAAGTCGCAATGAAATAAGTGGCTGTAATTATGTAAAATCAGTGTGGAAATATAATAACATCAGCAGCTTAAACAACAGCAGTTGTAAGTTTATGTTACTTAAAGGCATTTTGAGCATTTGCTGAGGTGAAGACAGTACAAGCAGTCCAAAACAAATATGATTACAGAACTGACAAACAGATGAAATGGTTTCACACCGTTTAACCAGCAAATAGGCCTCCATTAAAACATAAAACCCAACTGACTCATTCGTCTGTCATATTTATATGTCTAACAGACAGCTCACACAACCCATAAACTGTGCTGACACAGAATTCCTTTGTGCTACTACTTGTTAGTGACCTTAAAACGCTTATTGGATGAATACATTTAATAATAAACAAACCATTTTTACACAGTTTTAATGTTGTAATCCTTTAGATTTCAGCCTGGTGAAGTTGCTCACGACAAACACATTGCATTTCCTGTAGTTGCTTCATAATAAAAGCCACGTTGTCATATTTTAATGTGTAGCAGGGCTGTAGGATTTCCTGTTTGCGTTAGCAGAAATGTGATAAGTAATAAGTAAACAATGAAGCAGATATCAATGCACTGCTTTTATCTGAATCCCTTCTGTTTAGGTAGGCAATCTGAATCCAGTGTGTGAATGGTGGACTCTGCCACTAGTAATCAAAATATCATAATATCAAAAGTGGGCTTTGGTTTCATGAAATCTTAATTTTTAAATAATTTTATTAATTTCATTTATTCTTTTATTTATCTTATTATTTGACCATACCTTTAATGTAAATAAAAAAAAACATTCAGTTGAATTAAACAAGCTGTTTATCATTATATCTTATATATTATGAGGATTTTTTTTAAAGTTAAATCACAATTAAACCTTCAGAATATTTCAAGCATAGTGGTTTGGTGTGTCCCTTCACCAGGATAGATTATTGTGTCATTTTCAGTTGATCCATACAGTAAATTTCTCCTCTCCCGCCTCAGCCTCTGGGCCATGGTACATCAGAGTGTAGCAGCTACAACATGAGTGTAACTTCATCCAACATCCTGGACAGCCCCCTGACCACTACCTGGGGCCCCACAAACTCCTACCCTGATGGTGAGGCTCAGTGACCAACACTAGCACGCTCTTAACAAAGCTCACTGTACGCCTCATTCGCATTACGAGTGCACTCCTCACTGACGTAAATCACTTAATTAAATTGTCTGAATTAAATTCTAAAATGCCTCAAGAAAGTATGTTAATTTGTTCTGCTGTAGGATTCTGATTGCTCTCTGTTCAACAATCCAGTTTTCTCACTGGTTATGAAGTTGCAATGCAAAATGAAAATCATTCAACAATTAGCGACTGATGTATTGCTCACCTGGTGAGCCCCGAGCTCTGAGACACGAGGCATGAATTAGAGATTCCCGACTGAGAAGTAGCTCAACAGCTCTTTCAGTAAACTGCACTGCAGATTAATTATTGACAAATACCTTCAGCAGAGGAATTTATGTTTCCCTCATCAGGTGCATATTTGCATTAAAGCAAAATGAATTCACAGATGTAGACAAACGCGTCATTTACGTCTGTCTATATGTCTGTCTCCAGTTTCGATGGTGATGTCTGGTTACACGAGTCGCCTGTGGCCTCGTGACTCCCAGCCTCAGCTCTGGAGCAAGTACCAGGTGTGGGAGTGGCTCCAGCAGGTCATGGACATGCACCAGATCGATGCCTCCAGCATTCCCTTCCAAAACTTTGATATGGACGGCCAACAGCTCTGCAGCCTGAACTACCAGGACTTCATCCGTGCTGCCGGCAGCGTGGGACCCATTCTCTTCCACAGCATCACAGAGCTCAAGTGGAGCGGTGCGTTTGAGAGGAAGGGGGGGAAAAAAGGAGGCTGATTAGTCCCAATAAAAGAGAAGCCGGGCGATTCAAGTTGGGTCTTACTGAAGTGTTGCTGAGGAGGGATCACAGAGCCAGTCAGGGGTCGCACTGCGTGGTGCTGTAGAGGGGGCGAGAGACTGCTTAAAGCGAAGGAGATGATGGATTTGTTGTTTGCTCTTGCTAGAGTGGGCTTCCTAACAAAGCACAGAGGGGGTGTGAAGCTGAGAAACAAGCTGGCTCATCCACTGTTTTTTTAATTAGAGTTTGAGGGTTATTGTAAAGAAACAGGAGTTCACAGGCTCGGGGCTTCACCTCTGGGCTTTTAGCTATTATATGAAGAATGTAGCTTAGAGGAAATTAAGGCAATAAATATTCTTGGGCAACGTTGCGTTGATGAAAGACATCAGCATATCATAGTTTATCTAGCATCTACAGTTAATGGCATTTCAAAACAACAGTAATGGCAGGAGACCAGGCACAACAGGTTTAACCTCCAGGTGACAGGGACATTCAAGGTGAACTGAACTAGAGCACAATGCTGCTATTGTTCCCGCAAGTGTAAAGAAACCAGCTCAGTTTCTTGGGAAATGGAGTTACATTTTTATACATCAAAAATCATTGTGATACCTGGGTATAATTAGCACAAAAAAACTTGAGGCCTTGAGTAGTAATGGGTAACACTGTGGGAATTTTAAGTGTCACATTTCCCATATTCCCTCTTGTTAAAGAACCTTTGTAACTGCTTCTCTGTTTCTCTGCTGTTTTTTCTCTGAGGAACAGATACGTTTTCAGCCAATATGAATAAGGAAGTAAAACATGTTTTGGCTCTGATAATACAAAAACATCCCGTTTTGGGCTGTGAGAGTAAAAGTATCTGCATATGCCACAGAGTGACACGTCAGCTTCCTTAAAAACCAGCTAAAAAAAAGTCTGCCTCACAGTGTAACATGCGATATAGAGGCTCTCAAGACTCTCAGCAAGGATTTGGTTCACAGCTCACAATGAATGTGACAGTAAATAACCTGTTGTCACATATTGCGCAACACTGACAAATTGAACTCCCTGATTTGATGTTTTGCTGATAATTCACTTCCTTATTCCTTCTCATCCCTGCACAGGGCAGTGCCATGTGGAAATAGGGCAACTGGAGCTCAAACCAGAACGTAAGAGTCTCTCAAACAAATTGTTCATCAAGAAAACAAATAAAATGTCAGCAGAGACAGGCTTGTTGTTCAGATAAATCTAATCTTTGTTTTCCTTTATATAGTAGACTTCTCCTGTCCATTTCCAGACGTCAGCTATCCACCTGGAGGTACATGAAATATATCATTATAGTGCTTTATTTCTGCTCATACTTAATCTGAAATGGATCAAAACAAATAAATGAAATGCTTTCTTCTGTTAACTTAGAAATCTACGACCCCTCGATTCACCCCCTCGCTCCTGTTGCCTCTCCCACCCCTTCAAGTCCTGGTGAGGAACTCATGATATACACTGCACAACACAACATGAGTATTATAAGTGAAAAAAAAACAGATAAAAGGATTCAACAATGATTTAATTTGTTTCTTTTAGATATCAAAAGGACTTTCGGTCGTCAGGTCAAAAAACACAGTAAGTCATATCAACACATCTTTACACATTAATATTTTTTTTCCCCAAACTGCTGCCATTCAACCTGCTTTCTGTCTGACAGACCCAAGGGGCACCCACTTGTGGGAGTTCATCAGAGACATTCTGCTGAACCCAGAGCGAAACCCGGGACTGATCAAATGGGAGGATCGGACAGAGGGGGTTTTCCGCTTCCTTAAGTCAGAGGCAGTGGCGCAGTTATGGGGCAAGAAGAAGAATAACAGCAGCATGACTTATGAGAAACTAAGCCGGGCAATGAGGTACACTACACACACTACACACACACACACCACATTTAGTTACACAAAATGTTGCAGCTACCACTTAACAATCACCTAAAAGTCATCATTTCATATTGCTCTCATAGATTTAAAGGTCCAGTGTGCAGGATTTAAGGGTATCAATTGGCAGAAATTATATATAATATTCATAACTATGTTTTCATTTGTTCAGAATCACCTGAAAATAAGAAGTGTTGTGTTTCTGTTACCTTAAAGCAATCTGTTTATACGTACATATGGGTCCACTTCCATGTAGTCCACCAGTTTTTTTCTACAGTAGCTCAGAATGGACAAATCAAACACTGGCTTCACACAGGGCCATTTTTAGATGCCAATAAATCCTACACACTACACCAGGGGAAGGCAACCTGCGGCTCCGCAGCTACATGCAGCTCTTTAGCCTCTCTCCAGTGGCTCCCTGTGGCTTTAGAAAAATGAAATCATGTGAAAACAACACATTCTCACTCCAGCCTCGTTACATATCCCATGTTTGGTCATGGACTATCCATGTCCAGATACAGCATGCAAGGTACCCTGGGTGTGTTGGTTGTTGACGTTCTGTCAAGTTCTGCCTGTTACATGCAATGTCTTCTTTCAAATTACACTTCTGTTTTCACAGGAAATTTAACGTTTGCATACTCTTTTAAAATAAGCGCACTACGTCAGTACAACAATGCAAATTGATTTTTTTTTTCCTCCAACAACTAACTTATGTGGTTAAGTTTAGGCAACAAAGGCACATGGTTGGGTTTAAGAAAAAAACAACAGGGTTTGGCTTTAGGATCTCACAGGATGCAAACACTCTCCTAGGTTAAAGTCGGTGTTTGAGTGACCCGTCCACTACACCTCTTACACACCTTCCTCTGACATTCGTCGCCTTAACTTTTGTTCCTGGCCCATTGCATTTCCCTCTGATGCTGCCAAGCGCCGTTAAACTATAACGTCAACCGGCCGCTTATCATGTGGAGATTAAAAGTCTGTGTGTTTCGTCAGTGTCTGACACTGACGACTTTGGAGTGAGATTGGATTGATAAAAATATATAGCTTTTTTTTTTTTTGTTACATTTGAATTTTTATTTATCGCTGTTGTAGGCCTAAAGAAATTCTGAAATTCTCTAATTGTAAAAACATGTAGCCTATACACATCATTGAAAAACAAAAACAATGTCTACAGCCTTGCACGTTTTCCTCTAAATGTTGCTCATGTTCATGTCTAAATGAACCTCAGTAGTGGTGGCTAGTCTTGAATCCTCTTAGCAAGGCTACATACGGACTCCAAATCCACAAATGCAACAGTCTCAGAGGAAAATGGAGACATTAATAATGGGTGGACAGATTCATTTGCTTTCACCACCAACTCTCACCACATGGAGACATCAGTGATGTTCAAATGAACTTGTACACAGAAATGCTAGCAAACAGAGGTGATTCTCTCTTTATATATGAATTATTTAAAACTCAATAAACCTTCACTGTAGAGCTTTTTTTTGTTTTGTTTTTTGCGTACTTGGCTTTAAATCTGACAGTAATGTTGATAGGCTGTTTTAGACGCAGTAGTCCGTGTTACCTTCATGATAAGATTCAAATATGTTTTGTGGCTCCAGACACTTTTTTTGGCTCTTCTGATAGTAAAGGTTGCTGACCCCTGCACTAGACCTTCAATGTGCTGTATTCAGTAGACACTGTGGCCTCTAAATGCTTCCATAGGCTGATACTTTTTCTTTTTCTTCACGTAACTTTTTCCTCTGTGAGAGTAAAACCTGTCTGCAAAATAAAGTTTCTGCACTCTCAACACAATCAACGCCCCACATGCACACAGAGGTTTTCTTTACTTTGGCAACAGCTTGTAAAATCTGTGATGAGGAAGACATTTCACACTGCATTGTTCCTAATCCAATTTACTTAAGCAGCTTATAATGCACTTGCTACTGAAACAGTTACAACAAGGAATTTTACTCTGAAACAACTTCATATGCTGATAGGTGAAATCATTTAGAGTTATCCAAAACCAGTGAACTCAACTCTTTAAAACACATATTTCCCAGTGCTGATTACCCAAAGTAAAATGGACTCATTTTTGAACTGCTACATGTTTTCCACTTTTGTGCCGAATGAACTGAAATAGCCTTCTTCCTCGGAAAATCTTCCTGGCTCCTGCAATAGTCACAGCTTTACATTCAAATGAGCTAATCTAATGAGCTTAATTTCATTGTAGTGCAAACCACTGGGAACTACAAAATGTGCCCGCAGGTATTGTCACTGTGACCACAAAGCTGATTTTCTATTTACTGTGGTGCAGCAGAAGGATTTAGAGCTTGATGGCATCACCAAACAGATCGGTTCTCTCTGTTATGAATAACAAAGGCAAAGGAATAACAACCAAACTAACTCTGTTTCCTTTCATTCCAATGTGATTGAATTTAGAGGAAATTTAAAACACATTTTTGAGAGAAAATGACATTTGCCAAACAACAGACACACTGAGGGAACTTGTAACTCTATTG